>CM047899.1:34577940-34837940 GCA_026229545.1 Pistacia atlantica | reverse complement strand
GATGGTGATGAATTTTGATGGTAGTGTGTGAAGCTTAATCAACATGGAGACTGATTAAAGAAAAAACACTTGCATTAAATATTTTGTTATTAATTAGTATGTATTTTGACATTTAATATGTAAATACTAAATACAACATCATGTTTGAATTTAGATTTTGAATTGTTGTTAAATACTTAAATTATGCTAGGATTGTTGTTGAATTTGAACTTTGAATGATATTGGATTGGACAGTAATTATGTTGTTATTGTCTTATTAAAAAATAGAAATCTAAAAAAAAAAAAGTTTTTTAAAAAATGTGTTGATGTCATCATGATGTGTGATGACATCACCGGTCCAACCGACGGTCCAACCGGTTGAACCGTGACCCGGCTAGCAGAGCGGGTTGCCTACCGGTCCGGTTTTTAAAACAATGTCCCGAACTACTCGAACTCATTAGGAATATAGATTTGAATAATGTAACTAGTGTTGATGATGAAATTGAAGATGAATAATTTAATTAAAAAAATTATTTAATTGTTTATTTGTGAAGCATGAATGTGTGAAATGTGAATATTACATTTATGTTAAAAATTAAAATTAACCATTAATTTATTATTTTTTCAAATTAATTAAATTTTTAGAAACTTACTAATCAACCCTAAAAAATACTAAAAACCCCCTATAAAACTTCATTTTCGCCCCTAAAATATAAAAAAAAAAAATATCAAAGGGGAAAAAAAATTATCCAAGCCCATAGGACCGGTCCTAGAAAATACTAAAAACCCTATAAAACTTCATTTCGCCCCTAAAATATAAAAAAATATCAGAGGGAAAAAAATCATCCAAGCCCATAGGACCAGTCCCGACCAAGCCTAGGGCCTGGTCCGGGTCCTGGTTTTTCTCATGGGCTTGGGACCGATCACAGGCCCATGAGTGATTGGTCCTATTTGGGACCAGTCTCAAACAGGCCCAAATCTAGGCCCGCAAGGGACCGGTCCCTGCCCACCTTTACTTATAGCTCAATTATCTTCCAATCAGTGACGATTCAACTTATAATAATTGATATCTCTAATTCACTTGTAGAGATTTAATTAATAGAAAGATTTGCCCGTCTTTCTTACTTCAATTTTGTTTCTAATTGGTTGTGTTGTGTTAATGTGTTCGGTTATGAAGTCTCTAAGTTGCTTTGTCACCCTCTTCAATAAACCAACAATGTTGCAGCTTTCAATCAATTTATGTCTGCCACTGACACAAGTGAGCGTGGCCTACGATAATACTATACAAACCAATTACGAAATTTATGTCCAATCCCGTACTTCAGGAGCAAAACCGACCGCACATTTTATTCATGTGCTAGCATAGAATACTACAGTGAAAAAGAGATTTCAAAATTCTGTGTATAATTCAAATAATACCCAAGAAACACTTTATTTCTTTCAGTTTATTATTCAGTAATATTTTTGAATGACGTTTAACAACATTAATCAACCCCCCAGGAACATGGGAAGGTAGAATGTGTATATGAAAAAATAATTTTATCATTTTTCTTTTTTTAAATAAAGAATAAATGTAGCAATCCGAGCTTGAAACCTGCACGTTGATGGAAAGATCTCAACCACGGATGCAATGAATATGAGAATTAGTAACTGGAACAGTGTATATGCGATTGTTAACTTCACAAAGAAAGAGCTTTCCGGAACTGTAAAAGCCACATGAATATCTGTATACTGAAAAGTCGAGCTTCCAAGTAGATCTCCTCCAACCAGATACTGAAATAGTTTAAGAAGGATTTATTCTGCGACATCTTTGCCTCAATGACTGCCTTTGAAGAAACTTTTCCGATGATCAAGAATGTCTCAGGAGAAGATCCCTGAACCTGTCAAAAGAACATTTCGACCAGGGGAGTGGTAGATTCTATTACTAGTTATCAAAACCAAAATAATTTGTAAAGAAAACTGCCCAAGTGGAGGTGAGAAAACTATTTATCCCCCACTAACTACATAAATCACGACAATAGTTAATACAGGAAAGATAAAAGCCAGAAATCAAGTCAATGCAAAGCAATAGAAAACGAGAAACAAAGAGGTGGAACAATGTGCAATACCAGAGAATTATTAACAGGCTCGTAAACAGTCATTTGTCTTCAGCATTAACAGAATTACACGTGGCAGTCTCCTTAGAAGCTCTGAGATCTGAGGAAAATACTCTGATGCATACATCTGCAAAGAATTGTCACGCAATTTGTAAGAATCACCCTTTTCACAAATCATCATTTCCACCCATAGCAAGAAGTGTTTTTCTTTTTCTCATGACAGTAATTTTAACAGAAACCAAAGGGAGGAAGGGGGGAATACAAGTTCACCCCTTCTAGAAAGTTATATCAGCAATGTCAGCACGGACCATGTGACTCAAAATAAACATAGTAAATTTTGACAAAGCAATATTCTTCAATTAGAATATCACCTGTAATTCAGATCGATCGCCTTCAGTGCCTTGTATGACCAAATGGTCAACAGCAGGATCGATGACCCTATTCCAGGGCCTCATAGTTAGAATCCCTGCAAATAGTGCATAAAGATCCTCACCAGCACCCAATTTGACACTATTTTCCTTTATTGCCATTAGCATCAGCAAATATCAATCCCTGCAAAGAATGTGAACCAGAAAAAAAAGATAAAAGTAAGTTGGTCATAATAGAAAACCTAGGTGCATAAAAGATGGGGAAAACAAAAACTCAAGGAAAACAATGGCACCTTCCAAAGAGCAGCATAGTTAAATCTAGTAGAGAAGTCCAGTTCCTTGTATAGACCATGGTCAAGAAGTACCAATTGTGGTTCTTTCTTGCCTACATTCAAGAAGGGAAAATAAGAATTTGTAATATATACACACTCAACTATTGTGGCACCAAATTACGCACCAAGTAAAATGCACATGATAAAGCAATTACATGGATCCAGGTTGTGGGCATGGATTCAACAGTCCAACTGATTGCATTTACATGCTTATGCATTAAAATTGCACATCTGTAAGGTAATTTCAACATTAAATTATATATCAATCATAATGGCGTAAAACGGGTAGTTTCACTTTCCACACAACAAAAAAAAAGTGACACAACTAAGCATATAACAATATATCAGACTAAAGAGTAAGACCTTACGACTTCACTGGGTAATCATATATTCTGAGGCTTATGATTAAGCCCCCTAATAGGTCAAAACTTAATATCTCTTTATTGATAACAATTAAATTTTACTTGAGCAGCTTTAAACATTTTCAAGTAGCATTAATGTATTAAAATCTTGGAGTAAGATGGCGTTTAATAAAACAAACAGCACAGCAGTTTTCTTGTTGTCATCATTAGAATCCACAAACACACATTTATGTTCATATAGATATGTAAAATGTGCTGACAGAATGATAGACAGAAGAAGATTCAGTACTATCTGTACTCCAACACAACCAAGAAGAATATTAGGTCAGTTGCAGAAGTTATTAAAAAGTTGCTCATATAACGATTTTAACAGTGAAAACCATCACCTAATATACTCTTTCTGCCAGATGGCCAATGGGCCGAACAAGCAAGTTAGCAGCATGTGGGTCACAATGCACAAAACCATGCTTAAATATCATCTCAGCAAAAGCTTGACTAACCTGTACGGCATAAGATTAAAACCATCAAAATCATTTCCCCTTTTCAACATCAAAAAGGATTATAATCTTCACACAAAAGATAAATAGTTCCTTTTCCACTTAAAAATATGTTTTTCTTCATAGGTAAGCCATTGCTTTTATAAGAAAAACACAATTTTATAGGAAAACAAGAAATCAATTAGAATAAAAAAGTATACTAGCAAATCATGAAAGGAAAAAAAAAAGAAAAATAAAAAAGAAAAGAAAAGCAGTCAATTAAAAATTGACAAGAGTCACTCACTTGCAATCAATGGGATCTCTTGTAATGCAAAATTAGTCATCCTAAAGGTAAGGCATGCCAGTTTATTACCAATGATATTCTAAACAAACAGAAAATGTGCATGTATTATCAAAGCTATAAACTTACTAATCTAGCAACTTCATGAGGTTGAATACCAAGTTTTCGAATGGTCTTCACATCATTCACTTGTGCACCATCCATAAATTCCATGGTCAACAACTTTGAAGTACTTAAATTCCAATGCACCCTCGGTGAATATATATAATTTGCAATATGAGGAGATAGCTTCCAAAAATTCTCCATAACTTTTTCACTATTCTTGGCTTCAAGCAAAAAATCTAGTTCCTGATAGCCAAAAGTAAAAACACAAACACATGTTACACTGCTTTGGATCACAAAACATTTCATAAAATTAAGAGAACACATATTAGAATTACAGGAGAAAAAATCCACCACCACTACAGGTTCCTCATTGCACAAAAGGCAAAGAATCAGAAAACATATAAGAAAAATTAAGAGTTAAATGTAATATATGATTTATAAATTGAGTTGAAATACAGAACATCTAGTTCAAGAGGCCATTGACAACGACTACATGGAAATATACATATATATCATACAATCTCCCCCTGGCTAACATGCTGCTTTTCCAAGTGATAGCATCAGGATTGCTTTATTAAACAAACATCTCCCACTATCATTTAGAAAATTTTGACAATGTATGTGCAGAAAAGTTACATGGGAAATTATTATACCATTTTTCCTTTTTTACTCTCATACAGTAATATAGCATCAAATTGAACAAGAAAACCCACTGACTATCTTTCTGTTCTACAAAGTTTCTTAATATCCACATACTTTACACATCAAACACTAGTTGAAGAAAAACTCATACCTATGAAGCAAATAGTACAGAGCCTAAAGGTTGCTATGTGTGTCCATGACTGGAAACATGGTTTAACTTCCCAAAATAGTTTAGTTTGAAAATGTTGGAGCGGAAGTTTAAAAGTTAAAAAAATCCTCAACTATAAAATTCATGTCATGATTTCAAATAATTGAAAATAGAAACCTAGAGGAATTTCATTTCTAACAAGTCTATAGAAGTTCAATTAACTAGCAAAAGTATTTGCAATAAGCAATTAGATTTTGGTTTGCTGCCTAGATCCCACGTTATAGAATTATAAAGACATTCAAGCAGTAGCAAACATCGAAACAAAGCATATGTCATAAGCATTATATTACAAAAAAAAATTATTCCATTTATAATTTCAAGAAGTTATCATAGTAGATTTCACAATTAACATATAACATGCATGAATCATGAGGAAAATATTTAAAATGAAAGAGCTTATTAAAGTAGTTGACCTTGGGCAAACTTTCACGCATTTCATCAAGCAACCATCTGCATATGTAAGTCAAGAAAATATCAATTAACACTAGAAGTTTCAGAAAATGTAAAAAACATTTTAATAGATGCATACAGAGTGACCCATCCAGGTATATACCAAAAATGAAGGAGCATCCACATATTTTAGTAATTTTTCGTGCAAATAAATGCTTTATCAATGCATGGAAGATGGAGAGATAATTAACAAGCACATGAACCTTACAGAAACATACCTATAGTCAAAAGAAGGAAAAAACTTATGAAGGGTATTCACAATCAGCTCCACAGTGGCATGATCTGCAGCCGCAGTATCGGTCATGTGAGTGTGCTGAACCTGAATATTGGGGAAATAATTTTGACATAGAAAGAAATTGAGAAACATTCTAATCCTATATCTGTGCATAATTTGCATGGAAACTTGGACTCTACTTAGCATACAAAATAAAATTTGGGGTAAAAGTAACAGTGAATAAAACCTTAACAGCAACTTTTTGGCCATCATGCGTACAAGCAACATGAACTTGTGCAAGGGAAGCACTTGCTATAGGAACAGGATCAAATTCTTCAAAAACCTGCACATAAGATAGACTAAAACATCAGCAAGCGCATGTTTCCATTGGGAACAATAATATGACCAAGAAAACTCAACATGAGAATTTGTGCATAAATATCATTAGCACCATTATCACTTGAAAATAATTCCTTGACCTGTTTGTATGCAAATGTAAGATGAAGGAGTTGCAAGAAGGTGAGTAAAGATCAAGTAAATAGTACATACTTGATCAGGTGTTTCTCCAAGCTCTTTCTTGAAAACTTCACACACTTGATCATATGACGAAACTGGACATTTATTCAACATAGATTCCCTCATTATCTGGACATACTCTTGAGGTACCAAGTATTCCTGTTTGGTTAAGAAAAAGTAAAAGTATTGTCAATGTATACTCTCAATGGAAGAAGATTAATCAGATCAAGCCATTGCTAATCAAATCCAGAGAAACTGATTCTAAAGTTAACATGAGAAGTTCAATAATTAATCATAAACACATGAGCAAGCAGATTGAGAGCATACCAACTGCCCAATGTGTTGACCAAGCTTGATATATATTCCTCCATTTCTGAAACATAATTCTTGAAGCTTACGTGCGGACCTGAGGTGAACTTCATGCTTGACCTGTGCTCTCTCACTACTTCCTTCCGGAAGTCCAAACAGAGAATACTCATAATCTAGTGAAAATTCACATAAAAAACAAATTATAACTCGAAATCCATGGCATACAGGAAAGCAAACATGAGAAGACATTACGGTCCCTTCCCCTACAAAAGAAATTTTACAATGTACTGCTAACATTCAACATCTTACATCTTACAGTAGGCAAATAAATTAAAAGCAACAAAGCTTTCAAAATTTAGTTATATGTACAACTAATTTAATTCAATAAGTATTATATTGAATATAAATGCAGTCCAAAAATAGAATACAAAAAAAATTGATTTAAGTTATTAAACTTTTTCTTATTTAAAAAATGAATTGCAGACGTCAAGGACTATAACAGAAAATAATACAAGAATCGTTCAAATTCAAAGGGAATAGGTACCGAAAGCAATGGAGGCAGCGGTGACGGAGTCCCTGACGAGGCGCAGAGGAACGGCTGTGCAGAGCTTGAGTGCCGTCGCTGGATCATCTGAGGTGGATACAGTGGCGGCAGCCCAGCCGCCGCATAAAGCTGTGGCTGCTACAGCGAGCTTGGTTCGAGTGCGCCACAGGGATCGCGTGGCCATTTTTGTAACCGATTAACAGAAGTACAGAACAGCGAGCGAAAGTAACGCCATTTAAGTAGTATTAAGGCAAATTGTAGATTGCGATGCCGAATTCTTGAACGTCTTTTCGGTATTGATATTGGGCTGGGCTGAGCTGAGCCGGCCCGCATAAACTTAACATGATTGCTTTCGTGGATTCGGGATATTCGGGCCCCGCGTATATTGTTCAAAATTCAAATTATGCTCCATGAACAGAGGAAAAAGGGAGGTAAATGATAATTTGTAATACTTTAGGGTGTTTTTGATAGTTTAATGTAGATTTAAATAATAGATATTTATGTTGAATAAACGTAAAATTTAGAGGGTAGAAGAGTAACCCAGAAATGGTCAAAAATTCAAAACAACAACACGAGTGAGAAATCAAGTAATTCAAAACTCTAGAGTTCAAATGAAGCATGATATATAGAAGAAACACATGACTCATGTGCATCATGTTAAAGGAAACTCTATAATTGAAACCTTGACGAAGATTAAAATAAAAACAAGTCCACAATAATCTCACCTATATTGGACTAAATTATTTGATCTTACATTATCATCTTAATTAATGTTTTCCACATGGGCCTAATGCCATATTATTAGGGATCTTCCAATGTTAGATTAAGAATAAAACAATATTTAGCATCATAACACTTGTATGGAAAATTCTTTTACTTTAAAATTATCATTTTCGTATAAACATGACTAAACATATCTTTAATATAAATAAAAGGGGCCATAACCTTTCTTTTTGTAAGGGTCATTTGATCCAATTTTTCAGGCATTAAGTTACGTTTTAGCCTTAGATAATTATCCTTAAAAGATTCCCAACATATCATAATATTCCCATTCTTTAAATTTTGCAGTTTTTCAAACTCAGAAAACAAACAAAATCATATGGTTATCCCTTGGAGCATTTTTTTTTGCATATCTTCCGTTCATGATGTCAACTCTTATACTCTATTCTCATAAGATTATATACTAGCTAGTAGTTAGTAGAATACTACATCATATGCATATATGATTGTAAATATAGAGCAATTGCAAAGTCTTAATTGTCAAACGATTTTAAGAAACTATTAAAATACTTTTACAAAAGGGGTATTTAATAATTTTTTAAAACCATTTTAATGCTTGAGAGTTGAAACTTGATAATCTTCCAAAGAACCGGAAGAAATTATTTATTATGATACGTTGGGAATCTTTTGCTATAATTATATGATTCAAATGAAGATTAAAGAAATTATATGATTCAATCACTTTATATATATATATATATATATATATATATATATATATATAAAGTGATTGAATCATATAATTAAATAAAAACCATAGGATATACAGAAAAGTATCTGACTTCCAGCATCACAACATATGTCACATCCTCCATGACATGGACAATATCATTAAAAATAAAAAATAAAATAAAAACCCTCCCCCATCCATGCCTTTATATCCATTAATAAATAAATTAAAGCAAAGTTTTATCTCATGCCATCCATCCACTCTTGTTTGTATTCTCAATTCTCAAAAATTAAAAACAAATAAAATCTGTCGCATTATAATCCTCTTTATTCTCCGCGTGTAGCCCGCGTGTACTTCCGCTTCACCAATACGTTTAAGGGGCCTCCACATGTTTCATTTTCTTGAAGGAAAAAACCACTTTTGTTTTTGTTTTCTGTTTTCTGTTTCTGTTTTTGTTTCGATTAAACCCCATTGCGTGGCGAACTATAAATTGAATAGCTTAATGAGAAGCATCATCAATATATTGTAACCCTGTCTTTATTTTCTCGTATTTTTGTACATCAGAATATGGCTAACTGCCACGTTGTTTGGTTTCTTGAATCGTCACATATTATACAACACAAGATATTGACAATTTATTTTTTGGGCTTATTGAATTATTAAATTTATATGGTTACTTCACCGTGTTATAATGCCAAATCAGTGAATAATATAAGGCTTTGCATTATTAAAATGTGTTCTATAAGCCAAATTCATAACTTAACAATTAAGAGAATAGAGCACTATCCCTCATTTTACTTTATCCGTTCATGTTTTACACTCGAACTTTGTATTTGAGAGTGTGAAATCTATCCTTATGGACAATATATTTTAGCATATTTTGATTTTTTATTTTTTTTAACCAAGATATCTAAATCAGTTTACATATGCCTCGACTAATTTTCGGGAGAAATTACCGCAATAACCCATTGTTACGACCTTCCACTTAGATATCGGATACCATGTTTTGACTTTGATTTAAGTAGATTAACAAAATCAAATTCAAGACCCATAATTTTTTTTAAATATTTTCAACAAAATCCAACCGGGACATGGAGAAATATGGGTATCTTTTCCTATAAAATAATAAAAATCATTTCAATAAATTCCATTGTTAATGCGTCAGGAATGATAAATTATATTGGAATAATTTCTAGAATTAGAGAGGTTAGCACGGTTTATGAGTGTGACAAGAACAATTTTTTCCGGCCAAAGGCGGCTTCGAGAACACGTATGGCCAATAGGGCCACACGTTTACATATATCAACTACGTCGTCAAGAAGGAAAATATCTCCAATAGAACTCCTCCTCTTTATTTGGTTTGACTACAATTTAAAAAAAGAAGGCCGCTTAGCTACTCCACTAGGAAATAAAAAAATAATTATGAGATAATATCACATTATTAATTTCATGGTTTACTTAATACATTTTGGATGTTCATGTTTATTTTTTATTTTTGATAATCATGATGTTTAGGTTAATTTATATATACCTCAATTAATCTTCAGAGTCTATTAAATAGTAAACATCCAAAAGTCTTAGTAGGATTCTTGAACACAAAATCTCTGGGTACCTAAGGTCTTGCCATCCGGACACTAGCCAAATGGTTCTTTAGATGTTTATGTTTTTCTCCTTTTCACTATTCTTTTTAATTATCATATTGTTAATTATATACTCGGGTTTATGTCCAAAGCGATGACAGAGGTTTAAATTATTTATTATATTTATTAGGATTGAATTTCGGAAAGTGTTTTTTTTTTTAACAATTCTTTAATTTGTGAAGTGATTTATAGGATATGAGTTGCTTTCAATTAATAAATGGAATTGAAACATAATGAAGTATGTATTATAGACTTTTTCTTCACTTTAATACTAATTTATGAACGTTGCACCTTACCATATTACAAGTCAAAAAATACCTAAAAAATAGTGACGGTAAATTAGGTAGCTTTCAATATTTATTCAAATTCAAATTCAATAAATTACATCGCAAATTAGTTATCAGTCAATGTTTTTCCTTCAAAATTTTCCTCCTCATATATTTGATACTTCAAACTAATTATTTTCCCATTAAAGTTTGGTAATTAAGTATATATATTAAAATAAACATATTGGTGAGAATAGTATTCCTCTAAAATAATAAACATGGCAGCTTTTTTCTGATTAATCTATGTGGTAAGACCATTTGACATTATATAATTGATTAAATCTGGTACATGACAAATTTGAACAATAAAGTTTTGAATGTTGATTGATATAGAGAATCCAATTCTGAAATTATAGTTTATAATAAAAAAAAGAATTTAAAATTGAAAAAATTAACCAAAATTAAATCTCTAAAGATTCTTAAGGACAAAATTTTGCATGTGATCACATGATCCCAACGGTTGGTTCCACCATGCCCGCCCGATTGATGAGATGTATATTTAATTAAGCGAATAAATTAAATAAAAATAAAGTTAGGTAACATATCAATATTTAATTTATGTCTTTTACTGGAAATTGATTTGGTAGTTAATCTTCCAACTAACACTGATTAAAATTAATCTTGACAAGTGTCAAATTATTCATAAATAAATAAAAACAAAGTTTATGTGTCATAATTCCTATCGATTTAGCAAGCTATAGTCTGTCTTTCATTGTAACCAGTCGATATGTTTTATTATTGTGTAGATTATAATGTTTGTTTTAAATTATATTATCTGTAGCAACAACCACTCAACCAGGGATCTTTCGACTATAATTTCACATAAAAAGAAATTAAAGAAAGGCCTTATATGGTTACTTTGAGAGTGCAAATAATAAAGAGACAAACATGGTAGTAGGTTTAGACAATTGGCAATTCAAATTTGTGAGAAGAAAGCTTTTATGCTAATGAATGTTTTGAAACTCGGATCGAACATTGACCCAGTTAAGAGGTTAACAAACTGTTGGTTCAATCGTGAGTTGCCATTGTTTAGGTCGGTGTATCTCGAGTCAATTCGGTTTAAAAGAAAAAAGGGGTTTCAGAGTGTTATTGAATCAGTTATATGTCCAGTTTACAGTGAGACTTGTTGGTCTATTCCAATTTTTAGAACACATTGCTAACATATATGATTTTCTTGCTAATGTGTAAGCATTGTATTAATTATATTTATTAATCAATAAAGTCTTGTATGTTATTATGTCATAATTCTAAGGGTTAACCCAATTTATTTTTTGCCAGAAATTTATAATAAATTTTTGAATTCTATTAGCAACATATTAATTAATTATATTAATCAATAAAAACCCTAATTCTTCTATTGCATTATATTTTAGTTACTTTAGAGTTAAACCAAATTTATTGTTCATGAGAAAGCTCCAAGGTATTTATGATCGGCAATTGCTATTTAGTACCATAAAAATCAAGGCTCCGTTTGGTTAACAATTTTGTGTTTTTGGGAAAAGTTTTTTTAAAAAAGTTAAAAAAAAGTTGAATTGGACAGATATTACGATATATGATATTACAATGTATGATTCACATAAAAATCAAGGCTCCGTATCGGCGCATGATCGACTAGATCTTGCTAGTCGTGTGCCGCTATGGCCTTTTTCAACCAGATCCACGGTGGATCTGGCCGACAAAGGCTAGATCTACGACTATGGCCAGATCTGGCCGTATTTGCTCGTCAACGACAGCCAACAAACAAACGGTTGTCATTGATGGTCAATGACAACCATTTGTTGGCCGTCGTTACCGACTGGTTGACTACCAAAGACGGCTAGATCTTTAGCCTTAGATCTGGTGGATCTGGCCAGAAAAGGCTAGATCGCACACTCAGGTTCGTTCAGTGCGTGAGTCGCCATCCTACCAGTTTCGACTATTTTACAGTGGTGGTGGAGGAATGGCAGTAAATGTGGATTATTGGGGTGTTTTTGTAATTTTTTAAAAAATATTTAGGAGTATTTAATTAAATTAACAAATTTAAAGGGTTTAAAAAGTTAAATAATATTGTGAGTTTTTGGGTATTTTACTGTTTAACTTTTTTATGAATACTAAAAATAGTATTCCCAAAAACCAATCCATACGAAGCCCAAATTATTATCATAGAACAAGACCAAAATATTGATTTAATTTTGACAATTTATGATCAATACAGATTTAGCATTGTAATTTTATTCTAACTGATGTGATTGTTGATATCTATTAGTATTTTAATACTATATTATCGAAATTATACTAGAATTTAAATTACTTAAAAGATTAAACCAAATTTAATGTTTGGTTAAAATAGCAGTAAAAAGATGTCGTTAGTTGTCTCTTCTCCTTCCTCAAGAAGGTTTAGGTATTTCAGTTAATTTTCTCCTTCCTCAAGAAGGTTTAGGTATTTCAGTTAATTGCGCAGTTATATAATAATAAATCATTTGTAAAAAGAGAGATAATATAGTACAACAAAGGCTTTTTCAATTGACCGTGTTGCTTCTGCGTGGGAAAAGGTCCTTCCACGTCTTTGTCTTCTCGCCCAATATACAAGTCCAGTCAAAACCTCGCACCTTGGCCTGCACCTTCCATTATTTTACCATATATATATATATATTTCTCTTTTACGCTCTCTATACTCTCCTTTTTAAGTCCTCCTTCATTGGCTTCCGCCACTTCCCACATAGACTTCATCGATACTTTGTTCTTCTTCTTCTTCTTCTATCTCTGTACATAATATGGGGTTTTTCTTGAGGTATTTGATCTCTAAAGAAGAGAAATCTAGAAGAGTTTTGCGAGGTGTTAAGACTGTGTTCTTCCTGATCACCATGTTGATTTCTTTGTTGCTTTTTTCTGCGCCACTTCTTCTCGTTATTGCTGATACTCTTCTCCCTTCTGCACTTCTCTCAGCTTCTCTTTCTCCTTCTTCATTATCCCTCGAAACCCTCTCCACCCACTTCACTAACTACGATTTTCGTTACTCTCTCATCGACATACCTCTCATCTCCATCATCCGATCCGCCGTCATCATCTGTAAGTAATTGAAAAAGTAAATTTTCGTCCTTATTCTGAGAAATTTCATCATTACTTATGTTTTGTTCTTTGTTCTTCAGGTGTTTATGGATTGTGTGACGGGCCACGGCTTTCGAGAGGGCCGTATCTGGGGATTACAACGATATGTTCAGTGTTGTCGTTAATTTTTGTTTCATTAAAGGCTGCCTTTGTGTTCAGTGTTTCAAACATCGACCGAGGTGGGTACGTGAGAACCATGGAAATGGCTTTATTCATCTGCTCACTGGTTTTAGCCATTGGCCATATCGTCGTGGCTTACAGAACAAGTTGCAGAGAAAGAAGAAAACTACTGGTTTACAAAATTGACATTGAAGCTGTAAGTCCTCTCTGCAAGTATATATTTTTTTAAATAATTATGTTATATTGTTGCCGTAAAATTATGCCATAGGACGATCTTGACCGTTAATTGTCACATCTCAGAGGCGTATACTTACGAAAGGATTAGGAAATTTCATTAGTCTATCAATCAACCACCAAACTATAGAAGGGTTGAATTTTTATTTTTATACTTTAAATATTCTTCTGGAAGGTCAGAACAGTAACATATGACTTGGTCTGCCTATTTTTCCTCATTTTAATCGTTTTAAAACACATTTATATCATTTGATTTTCTTGAAGAAAGCATCAATGGGATTCTAGATATCATTTACGTGTATGAAACTATGACCAAGAGCAATCTCATTTGGGGCAGATTTGTGTAGAAAAGTCCAGTTTGTGGGCCTTGAAACATGTAAAACACTTTCGCCATGAAACAAAAAAATGTGCATATCATTTTGTTTAATGGTTCTGTAGTTGCTGACTCAGTTCCCTGTCAAAAATGATACATCAAATCTTTATATTGCAGAGAATCTGAGAGTGGAGATGGGCAAGTAGGATTTTATAATAATATTGGACCATTTTGGCACTTATCTGCCATTTGCAACTCTGCATGCCCAGAATCAAAACTTTACTTTACCTACCTTTCTCTCTGTTTGTTTCTGTAGAATCTTGATTACCAAATTCCTCATCTGGGTTTGTTCTCCACATTCCAAATGCTAACAAAAATAATTCCTCAGCATCAAATATGAGCTGGGGTGGTCTCTAATCTTTATTCATCTGTTCTAGTAAAAAGGAACTGGTTCAGGTTTTAATTGAAGCTGGATTCATGAACCTTATGCATTGGCAAATTAGCTTTACATCCATTAAATGACTTGGAGGATCTTTGAGTTTATGCTTATTGTTGGGACTTATCTGTATCTGAATATATCTGCTTCTAGTACAATCCCTCTAGAAACCTTAACAAATAAGGGATCAGATTCACCGAAATTAAGTTATTCCACAGCTGCCCATTTCTCTAAATCTTTACTCAATTGAATTCAAACTCCTATTGTATTTAATAATATTGCATTGTGACAGAAGAATTCAAACGATCGAATTATAATAATATATGTGTGGTGTGGGGCATGTGCTCAGGTTTCAGCTGCAAAGAATGGTTTTCCAAGGTATCAGAAGATTCTCAAGGAAGAAAGAGTTAATTAATCAATTGAAGTATATATGAACAAGCAATTTCAACATAATTATAAATCTTTTTGGCGCATCACAGCCAGAGTCAAATTTCAGGTAATCTTCTCGACCCCTTTCTTTTTGGTTTAAAAAAAAGGTTTCTTTAAACATGTCCAGAAGTTATTCACCATCAACCATGAAATTGTTTAATCGCTCTGTCAAATACTAACTTAATCTCTGGTGATGGTTTCCCTGATACAGATTCATCTGAAGGTAACTTGGGATCAAGAACAAGTTAGCAGGCGGCTAAATATTAGTAAACAACTACAGAAAATTATATGCAGGGAAATTACATTGTGCAGAAGTGGTGGATTATGTGTATTAGTAGCTACGTTGCAGGGGATACATTAACCTTCATCACTGTAATTAAACATGTACAGAGTTATAGAGCATTAAACAAACTGGCCGAAGGCCTTTTTGACGAGTTCAACCTTTGATTTCCATGGCTGCCATTTTACCATAAATTCATATACTATCATTCTGATAAATTATCTTAAGCTTGGACGATGTCGCTTCCTAGATGTAATGAATAAGAATAAAGCCTCTCATTCAAACTTGGAAATCAAAATACATAAATGTGGAACGGGTGATTTTGAGATATGTCAATGAAAAGGTTGACTATGGGTAACTTATTCTCAAAGGAGAAGATTATTCTTTTTACCAAACATCTGCGGATCCAATCACACGATCTTATAATAAGAACAAGAGATCTTTCTCGATCAACCCCTTTGGCCCTCATTCTTCTAGAATCAGAAAGATCCTTTTCAAGTTTGAATTTGTTCATTTGGAATCTGGGTTCTTCTACTTCATTTTTATTTACTTATTTCTTTATTATTTTTTTTTCCCTCTCTTTTCTTTTTTTATTTCTTTTTTTTTTTTATTTTATTCCCTTCCATCATTCCTTAAGTCCCATAGGTTTGATCCTAGAGAAGCTGATCCATTTTCTCATTGAGCGAAGGGTACGAAATAAATCGGATTGATTTTTCGACCAAAAGTACTATGTGAAATCTTCGGTTTTTTCCTCTTTCTCTATCCCATAGGTACAGCATTTGAATCAATAGAGAACCTTTTCTTCTGTATCTATATGAATCTATATTATTCTAGTTGTCTAAATGATATTTAGGAGTTATTAATTGGGTAATTGACAAGATTGTAAACGTCGGGTTTTCATTTAAAGCTAACACAAATATAAGGAGTTCATTGATATATTACTTATTTTGGGGTTATTATTATTATTATTATTATTTTGACAGTCGGGGGTGTTCGAGGTAATTTATGCGTATCTCAACTAATTTCAAAAATTTTGAAACTACTGGATAAGAGTCAAGGCCTGGCTAACTCTATAGCATTGAGAAGTGATTCCATTCAAAAGGGGTGGGGATCTCTGAGGTAATACATCCAAGAGTCTCTATTGAATCAACTTCGACACCAGAAGATAGTTAAGGGTTAACAAAAAGAGGGTTCTCAACATATAAAAAAAGTTGTTTATGTAATTAAATTAAGAACTTAGGGTCTATTAATTTTTTAGTAATGTTAAATTTACGAAGAAATCTTTACAAAGATATCTGTACAAAGTGATGTAGCAAAAAATAAATGGAAGAGTGAATATAATGAGTTTGACTTTTTGTTTCACCCTTTTACTCATTTTTATCACATCATTTTGTATGAAATATTTGTTGTAAGATTTATAAGTATAGAATTATTGTTAATTTTTTTGGGAATATTACAAATATTTGGGATCCATATGATATTCCAACATATTTTCGTACCCTAAAGAATAAAAAAATAAAATAAAATGGCGGACGCCAGTCGTTAACTCGTTATATCAGCTTCTGAGGATTCCAATATTTCTCCTGAAACCACTGTAAGGATTCCAGTGTCTTTTGGGTTTTACTGGGGAGTGAAGAGCTACCTTCATCTGGAGCGAACTTCGAAGTTCAAAGTTATGCCGAAGGTTTGGTTGGTTGTTCTGTGTAGCTTTTAGAAATATCTCTGAAACCCTCAATTTGGCGCAGTGATTCTTCATTTGCAGTTCTCCTTCTCTAATCAACTATGGGGTTTTTAATTTGTTCTGTTATTCACTCTCTCTGGGCTTTTGAAATGCGCGGCAATTTATATTTAATGGACCGGGACCTAATTTTATTTCCTGAGACCCAGCCCGCCCATAATGCCCAGCTACAAAAGCGACGCCGTTTCACAAACCTCACAACATCTGCCGAACTTAATTCTTCTTCCATGGCCGTGTCAGTCCTTCCCCTGTGTCTGAGACATTAAACCGAACAGTAAAATACACTCACCAAAACCTAAGTAAAGGATAATTGCAGAATGAGGTTCAATTTTGATTTCTCAGAAGCAAACACAGACTCGCGCCGCTCGCTCACGCCTAAAGAGGAACTCGAATGGTCGCCACTTCAGAGTCACCCCGTCTTTTCCGCCGCCTACGGAGACTCCTCTACCGGAAAGGAGTCATCTGGAACTCCAAAAAATCTTGTGGCATGGGATGGAGCTTCTCGGTTATATTACTGGAACTCTAACAAAGGTTGCCTCCATCGGATCTCCATTCGGCTGGGCGAACCCGACCCGACTTCTATCATCGCAGCTTCGCCTTCTAAGGTTTTATTTAACTCTTACAGCTTATTCTTTAACTTTTTGCATGTGCTGAGTAATTTAATTTTGTTTAACTTTATTTTGTTTATAGGTATTGCAACCTGATGTGAAGCTTAATTTTGAAGTTAATAGAATTTCAATTAATAGAAATGGCTCGGCTTTACTACTCGCTGGTTCAGATGGGTTGTGTGTCATGTACTTGTACGGACGAACTTGTACTACAGATAGTAACACACTTGTTTGCAGGTACTGGAACTAGCAAATGTTGTTAACATGTTCTGATTTTTTCTTCTTTTTCCATTGTGGTTTGGTTGCTTACACATTATGCATTGGGTTAATTGATTAATATACAGGACTGTTTCGATTGGTGCTCAAATCTATTTTAGTAGCAGCAGCAATGCTATACGTATACTACAAGTTTCTTGGCATCCTTATAGTGAAACCCATTTGGGGATTCTTTCCTCTGATTCAGTTTTCAGGTATCATAATTGTCTTGATTTAGTTAGCTATGTGCTGAAATATGCTTGATACATGCAAATGTTCCAGTTTGAATTTGAACATTGTTCAAATTGTTCATAATGCTTTAAATGTGTGTGTCATTTTCAGCAGCCATTGGAAGTATTATACTATAGGAAATCTCTATGTTTACTTCATCTCAATAAGTGTGCCTCATCTTGAGGGGAGTATATAGTTCTACCAATGTTGTCAGTAACATGCAAGAAATATTGTTTAGCCATAATCTTACTTTGGAGGATTCATGCCAGCCTATGTCTGTGGCTTTATTGCACTTGTCAACTTTAAATTTTGCTACATAATGTTAGTAGAAGTAATTTTATTTTCTGATTATTTGCGAACTGTGTTTTTAATTGAATCTGGTGTTGAGTTGTAACAATTCTTTCCTTTGGTAGACTTTTTAATCTGTCTTCAGATCTCATGCAACCAGAGCAAGAATATTATCTACAGCCCGTTGAACCAGGTCGATCTAGGAATGCTGCATCAATTTGCCCTGTTGATTTTTCTTTTGGTGGAGACCACTTGTGGGATAGATTTACTGTAAGTTCACTTGATAATCTATATAGTCTCATTAATGCATGTGAAATTTTTTATTGCAAAGAATGGGATTTAATAGTTTGTTTTGTCGTCCCATACTCACAATTTGGGTTTAATTTGCACTGTATTTATCTGTGAAATTGTGGTTCTGTACTGGAAAATGTCTTCTGATCACAACAAGAAGAAAAGCATTTGATATCTTGGAAGGTTATTGCCATTGATTTCATAAGCACTGATGATGCTTTTCAAAACAGAATAATCTCATACCAAAGTGTTAACGCTTTTTGGCTTTTGCTCATACTTGATATATATCACAAGATGATATCATTCAATTTTTCTGTTTTTTAATAAGTCATCCTTGCTTGTGGCAACATTTGTGTAGCCTTCTTGTCCTTATTTATCCATGACCATTATGTTTTGGTAATAAGTTCAAAATTTTTCAATCTAGTATCAGCAATATCATCAATCTATATTGAGCTTTCTTCTGTTTCTGCAGGTTTTTGTATTATTCAGTGATGGTTCAATATACATCCTGTGTCCGATAGTTCCATTTGGAAGGTACTTTAGATACTAATTATTCTGCAATTTTTCATTTCTGTCATTTTTAATGGTAACCTATAATTTTTTCTAGAGTTGGTTATAGATAGGCAATACTGTGTTTTATGAGTAAGAAAATCAAGATGTTTGAAAATGTTAGCAGGAGGTAGAGGAACATATTTAGCTTGCCATGGTTCATGAAACTTTGTGTGTTACAATATAGCCTATATAACACTTTACATGCACAATAATGGCTGCCTGAAAATATTTGTGTACTTGCTTCGCTTAATGGCTAATTATTTATATTCAATTTAACTTATATTAAATTTGCACCAGTGTCTACAAATGGGAATCCATATTGGAGATATATAGTGATGCTCATACTTTTGGTCTAAGATCAAGCAATTCATCAGCTATCAGTAATTCTAGTCTGGCAATCTCTTGGTTAGAAGCAACATTTCCTGAGTTGGCTCAAGATGCAGTGGATGAAGGAGATCTGCCTACGCTAAAAGCTCATCCTCATGCTTTATTTAATTCATCACTTTCTTTGCAGGTATATATCTATATTTTTTGTTACACACATCTTGCAGTAGCCTATGTTGAATAGATGCTTTAAAATGTATTTAAGCATTTGGGAAATTTAGTAAGACATGCTTGTTTTTTACTCCCAATGGTCTGTTCAGCGAAGAGGGAAGGAATTTTATTTGTTTGCTTAATGCATACTAGAATGTCTTATAAAAAAGAAAAAAAATTTCATTATAATAATTATTATTATTATTAATTTTTTTTGTAATAATTGAACTTTTAGTGTACAAGTTTCTAATATTGGTGGCTTGCTTCCAGTAGCCAAATCTTCTTCAAATCTAGCTGTGCTGATTTTACTGAACCATCTTCTAAAAGCCAACAAAATCTTGATTATTAATGTCTGCAGGGACCTCTGCGGAAAGTATGCCATGGTGGGGAGGATGAAGTGCTTGCAGTTTGGGAGGGGCAGAATTTGAAGGTCGTGCAGTCAGTTTTCTGTATAGTTTAGTCAGCAAAGACTCAATTTTAGTGACTGCCTGGAGTGTTGGGCAATTGCAAATAGATGCCCTAGCGGATGAAATCCAGCCAGTCTGGATTGTCGGTAATGCACCTCGTCTTCGTGTTGATTATCATGACCATATTCTTGGACTTGCTATGATTTGTGAACCTATGTCAGTTCAGTTTCCAATTGTGAAGCTTGATCAACCGGTTGATCATACTGTTTGGTTGGGGCATCCGCCTCCGTTATTGAGATTGGCTACTGTGGATTTGGCCTTGCCTAGGAATACAGACAGTGGTTCTCTTATTACTATGTTTGTTGATCCCCCTTATGCAAGAAAGAATATATGCACTTCATGATGGAGGAATAGATTCAATAGTGTTGCATTATCTCCCATTTACAAGTCAAAACCGTGGTAAGGATGAGACAGTCAGAACTCCTTCCGTGCATCCTGTCCTGAGTACATGCCAAGGAGAAACCTCGTCTTCATCTCGTCTGTGTGGATTTGTGTCATTGTCGGATTCATTTGGATACTCATGGATTGTGGGAGTCACCTCAACTCACGAATGTATTGTGTTAGAGATGAAAAGTTGGAACTTATTGCTTCCCATTCAAATTGATACAGAGAAGAAACCTATTAACTTAGGGGAAAGGAAAGAGACAGATACTCCAGATATCATAAGTAAGGAACTTCTAGTTGGTCCTAAGGTGGTTCTTCATCCTCAGGCTTTACCAAACCTTCGTTCTGTTGCTGCTGATTCTATTGAAGGTCGATCAACTCTCCATCAGTACTTCAAGCTTTTCCATGAAAATTATGTTGAATATGCACATAAGGTGAGAGAATGTACAATCTAATTCACGTACAATTACTGCAGTACCATTTGCACTAGAATTTCTTTCTTATAATTTAACCATCTTTGTCATTTTGGTTCTAGTGTGCTTTTTGATGCATATTGTTTAGACGTTTGTGGTTTGGCAATAATCCTAGATGTTTTTGTTGGCTTTACGCTCTGTTGATTTTGTGTGTAAAATATTGAGATGGTCATGAAACTGATTGCAGCAATGTTCAGATGCTGTTTTATGATTGATGTTTCAAATTTGTTGTATGACAAGTTTGCTTCTCCATTTTATAGGTATACTTTGAGCTCAAGCATCATGCACCACAATTGATGCGACTCATTGATGATCAGCATGCTCGTTTACGTGAGGCGCAAGAGAAGATTTCTCAAGTTGAGGTGAAACAACCAAGATTGGAAGAGAGGATTGATCATGCAATTGAGATACATAATAGTCTAGAACAGCGATTACAACGCTTGAGGAATTTGCCTGGGGCACATAAGAAACCATTGTCTAGAGCTGAGAGAGAATTTAAGTCTGAGCTTGGTAATCAACTTCTTTTCACACGACAAATACTTTGATGAACAGTATTTAATTATTTTTTTGACCTAATCTGAATATAACTTGTGGTCCATTGGGCTGTAAATTTTTAATTTAAAACACTTCATTTCTAGATTGGCTGGGATCACCTTCTCAGGGCATTAATTATTATTATTATTATTTTTATGGTTTTTGCAGACCAGTTTACAGGAGTTGAGCTGGATGCTTTGCATTCTTCCATTGAGGCATTAAGAGCAAGGCTGAGAAGGCTACACAATCTCCAACAAAGGGCAGTACAAACCAACAAAGGAAAACATTAGTAAAGAACAATGTCCAAGATGCCCAAATGTCCCAGCTAAAATCCGCAATGGGAAAAACTCACAATTGTCAACAGTGAGAACTCAAAGAAGGTTAAGCTTGTTGAATCTGCATTAAAAAGGCAGGAAAGCAGCAGATGATGATAAAACCTATCACCATTGTCAACAGTGAGAACTCAAAGATGAAAGCTCTTGCAGTCTGTGAAAGTATACACGGGTCGGTATTGTTTTCTGAGCAAACTGCCAAAGATAAATACTGAGAATTGAGAACTGGAACTGGAATTAGAGCTTTAATGTAAGGCTGTTGTTGTTTGGTTGATTGCTTAAAATAGTGATGGAAATCCAAGTTCATTGTATCAGAAAAAGGAAGAAGAAATGATTCTTGCTAGCTTTGATGATAATTGATACCCACTAACCTTTATTAATAATAATAATTAACAGGGCGGCTTAGTTAAATAATAAATGTAAATATGATAATTTACATAATAATATTCTACTAATACAACATTAAAACATGATTACTCTTCTTCTTCTTCTTCTTCTTCTACATTTCGAGGCTTAACAATAATTGGATACCTCTTCTGCGTTCCTAGTCGTTGGAAAGAAAACTAACTTGTCCTCTTCAGCTGGAACCCAACTGTCAAACATAAACATAACAAAACAAAACCAATCTCTGCTTAGATTCATATTCAATTCAACAACTGTTTTTACAAATTTAAAAAACAAAATCAGCAGTACCTGAAACGAGTGACTATGTGATGAAGAAAAACTGAGAGCTCAACTCTGGCAAGTTCATAACCGGGGCACAGCCGTGGCCCTCCTCCAAATGGGGTGAACACATTCACTGGACTTGTTCCTCCTGAATTACTCTGTTCATTTTTGATTTAATTTTAGGTCATTAATTTCCATTATAACTAACAACAAAATAGAGAAAGAATAATAAAAATCTACCTGCCATCGCCATGGATTGAAAGAGCGAGCATCTTTAAAATGGGCATGGTCTAAATGTACAGCTCTAAATGATGCAAAAACCTTCCATCCTTTTGGAATTGTGTAACCTTTAATGTCAATATCAGTCATTGCTCTTCTAAATACTCCACTGATTATGTTTGCCAATCTCAGGGTCTCATTAACAACCTGAAAAAAGCAAGTCAAAGTAAGCAGAGCCGCACTGCATAATAAAAGCTGCTATTAATTAATTAATTAATTAATTAGTAATGGTTACTTTTAAAACTGTCTACTTACACACTGAGTAAACGGCATTGATTTATAATCACTCCATTCAAGACCCTCTTCCTTCTTCTTCTTCTTCCTGATCCCCTCATGCTCCTCCTACAAAAATCACTTGCATATATCAATTAAATTAAAGCTTCTGGACTAGGATGGGCCATGGGCCTATTATTATGGCCCACAATATTTGACAAGGGAAAGAGGCAAATGGTGTCCTATGAAACTGTTTCTACAGAGTGAAAAAAATGAGGATCAAACGGTTAGGTTTGAAACAATCACGTGACTGCACAAAGATCAAAACAATCCTAGGAATCAAGAGGCTGCCAATAGCTAGGGTGGTGACTAGGTGAGTAGGTGACATCATCACCATCTTCACTTTACACCGTTTGATGAGCTTGATGGCCGTCTCCTAGAAATCAGCACCACACGTTTTTCAATGTCCCACCCCGGGGACCCATCGGTCCAATTTTGCAACCCGTCGTACAATACCACGCCCCAACTAGGGAGACTTGTACTGATGAAGAGGAGGGGTGGTTTGGTAATTTCGGACGACACAAAATGGTCAATGGGTAAATGTGATCAGACTCTGACACGTTGACAGGCATTATTTTTTTTTTTTTTCACAATTACAGCACATCCAGAGGCGAGGCGTGCAGTTTTTGATGGCATAATATTGTCCGGTTACACAAATGTCGGTTCGTACTTTGACTTTACTGTTGTAACTTTTTGCCTCTACTTTTGACCAACATTATAAATGCTGCCCCAACATCCGCTTTCCCCTTTTTACTCCAACCCAAAAAAAAAAAAAAAATTTTCAATTTTTTTTTTATCAGGAATGCTCTAACCAACTTTTTATACCTATTAATCTTTTAAAATCGTAAAATTCAAAACTTTTTAAACAATGCATCAGCAAGGATGGATTTCCCTCCAAAACTTTCACACAAACGTTAAAAAATGATGCAAAATAATTAAAATTTAATTTAGTTTATATAGAAATTATTTTTCTATCTTTCTTAAATAATATAAATAGAAATAAATAAAGCTTTTAATTTTTTTTATCTCACCACCATCCATTGTTAAAAAGTTGACAAAGTAGACAATGAAAATGAGGGCAACAACATGATCATTATGGGCTTTGGGCTCCACTCTTCCATTTTTTTTTAAAATTAATAAATTAGATAGAAAATGGGAAAATAAAATTACCTTCAGTTGAGCCAAAGCGAGAGGGGTTTCCGTGAGGAACTTAACAGCAAGAGTCATAATAGTAGAGGTGGTTTCATAGCCAGCCACCAATAAAGCCACTAAGAAATCGACAATTTCCTTCGTCGGAAAACCCACCGTCTCCGGCCAAAAGTGCACCCAACATGTCACTCTTTCTCTCACCCGATTCACTCTCTTTTCTCCTCTGCCTCACTATCAAACTCAACGCCTCTGCCACCTTCGTCCTCGCCTGCACAAACCCGATCAACCATAATCAATAAATTAATCATTTTAGATGTATTTTTATTATTATTCATAGGACAAAAGCGACTACTTGAATGGCTCTGCGGTAGGTGGTGGAGAAAATGGGCAGAGGGACGGTGAAGAAGCCTTCAATAACAAGAACGTATTCTTTTCTCAGACTTTCCGTCCATTCTCCAGGATCAAAACTCATCAGTTGCTTCACTGTTAACTCAAATGTGATCTGCAAAATTCAGTAACAAAGACGAAGCAACCAATCTATTAATTTATTAGTTCTTACTATAATAATATTTTACCATTAATTGAATACGTACTTAACTATAATAATAACAATATAACATGGATGAAGCAGACAAATATTCCTTTAATATTCAAAAGCAAAAACCAGAGACAATGATTCCAAGCCGCATATCGCAAACCATGGATTCTGACTCACCATGCCCACCATTTTTAACGTGAATCATGACACAAAGTATATAAAAAAAAACTAAACTGTGATTGACCCGGACGGTTCCTCTCTGAGTCAACTCAGTTTGAGTTAAAAAAAAAAACTAATAACGTTACCTTCTTGGCTTCTTCCATGAGGAAGACCCGGTCGGTCCAGGAGTCCATATTGAGCCGGACTAGCCGGTCGATGTCCACCAAAAGATGGTCTTTGAATAATGGAGGAATTAGCGAAACTCATAGTTAGAGAATGCATTCTCTTGTGGAGACTCCCTTTCATCAACAAAAGAGAATGCTTTCCCAAAAGGTTCGATATCGAACCCGGGTAGCTACACTCAAACAGCTTCCCTTCATTCTGCAATATGAACCGGTTCGTTTCTGGGTCGGCGGAGAACACCGTCGGTTCACCAAAAACATGGGTGGTAAATATGGAACCGAACCGGTTCACCCTCTCGTCAATGAAAGGCTCAGGATTCTCAGTTTTGTACGCCGCAATAAGCTGAAGTGTCTCCCCCACAAAGGGCAGCCCCAGACTCCCCGGCGGCAACCGGAGACGCCGGCTCCGAGATGAACGGAATATAAAGAAAAATATTACAACTGAAATAATAACACAAAGAAACATATTATAGAGAAGGTCCTCCATGGAAATAACTCAGTGATTATTTATTTATCAGTAAGATAAGATTATAAACATGTAAAAGTTGAAGTTTTTGAAGTAAAGGAAGAAGCTTTGATGGGTTGGGGTATTAATGGAGAAGAGAGGGAGGCACACGAGGGGTATCTCCAAAAGAACCTTAATAGAGGTTGCGGGGCAGAAATAAATGCTGGATATTTTGGTACCTGAAACAGAAATGAGAGATTTAAATTCTTAATTTAATTTAATTCCATTATAAACTTTCTTTTTCTCTCTTTTCTTTTTGTCGCTCTGAGGATAAGATTTTAGAAGGAAACTTTGGAAAGAATTCTTGTATGGAAAGGTTGTGTAAAAAGTGTCGTTGGGACACCACCAAATTGGCATATGATATGATATGATCACCTTCATAAAACAATGGCTACGTTTAAAAGCAAGTTTATACACATCTCAACTAATTTTCGGATCCATTAAACATTCTACAAACCAAAAAAATAAAATAAACTATTATGTTATTTTAATAAAAGACTCTAATGTTTGAACTCAGAAATTCAAAAAATGGAACAAACCTCTTTAATGGTCAAGCCAATCTTTCAAAATTCATTTATACATTTTTTCTCTACGCTATAATCATAATTAAACAAATAATTAAGATACTTAACCAAGTATTAGTTAATCAAAAGAATCGGCAGAATATATAGGAGTTTGTGAAGAAGGGGATATATCATATATGCTTGTGTTTTTGAAGGCTAAATTGTCTTTTATTGTATTGCTAATTAAGGGAAGTGAGGTATATTATATACTATAATACATAATGAAAAGGGTAAGTGCGTGTCATGAAATAATTGTGATACATGTGGCACATGGGTTACACTAAAAATTAATAGTATAATGTAATCTCTGAAGATGGGAGATGGAGATGAAGATGAAGATGAGGATGATCCAGAAGGGGTAGTGTTTTGTGTGGCCCTAGTTATTTGTTGCCCATAGAAAGTAATGTATAACATTATACCAAAAAAGAGACAGGGAGTACGCAGCTTAACTTTCTACTTTCTTTAACAATTTTGGCCGCTCCACTCGACTTTTCCCAATGAATGCATGTGTCGTTTTGGCCCACACATGGTTTTGAAAAAAAACCAGAAAGCTTTCTCTCTTCATCTTCTTCCGTGGAGAAGAATGACATGATTTAGCTTAACTTAATTAGTGTTAAGTCTTAAATTAATTAATTAACCACCAACTGAATTAATCAGGTTGCTTCTCTTGTCTGGCTTTATATCTGTATATATGTATTGGAAATCTGTAGATTCAATGTTAGGTAGGAGTGGGATCCTCCAGTGGTTAAGAAACAAACAATTAATCTATATTCCAACTATAAATTAATGGTTTTTTTTTTTTTTTTTTTTTTGGGTATTTAGAGGTTTATAGACGAGCGTGTACACACCTCAACTTGTCTTCTGGGGCCGTCCTGAGCAAGCGAGCTCGTCCCCTCGTTTGTTCTGGTCACTGAATGGTCCATCTCTTCTACAGTCTGAAAAAGAGTGACACGTAGGGATTACTTAGTCTTCGTACAAAGTTTCGTACGATGATGTGGAAGCATAAAAAACCACAATGTGTCTTCCTTAAACCTTAGAAAAACCCTAAAAATCATTGGAAGACCACCCCCAAAGATTCATGCCCTAAAAGAAACCTATTGCTTACAAAGAAAATGAAAGTAATGGAAGGATCTTCATTACCTCTTGGATGTGGGGATTGAACTTCCTGCTATGAACGTTAAATGTGCACCAGCCTGAGGGATGGAAAATTTGGTCTCGCGAGAGTTTCTTGCTTTTTTGAAAGAGTGAGTGTTGTGACATTACTTAAGGCGGGCCTATGGTTTTATAATGGGAGAAATGACGATTGGATTTCCCGAAGCCAAGCGACATTTGGGCAGAATACTCCTCTCGCCGTTGATTGTGACCACGTGTCATCAATCGGCGAGAAGGAGTAACCACCACATTTCGAGAAATTCAATCGTCGCTTCCCTCCATTAAAATAAACGAGTGACGGCTCGATTCCCTTCTCCACATTAAATGCGCTCTCATCCGTATTTAATGTCTTGATAAGAAATGTCGTTTTAGTATGACTGAATTTAATGTGCATGGCTGACATTTATTGCGTGTATGACATGCCTGTCAGAATAAAGGTTGTTTTATTAATGGGTTAGCTGCCTAGCGCAATAGATAACACTTGAAGAGGTCATTAGAATAAAACACTCTTTCTCGCATGTCGAATACGGAATGAGGTGATCCCTTGTCTTCAATAGAAACGCACCAAGTTCTATCAGGTCGCGGACCTAGGTCGAGGTAGAAAGCACATTGGTACATCGCTGAGTAGGGTCTAATCCAGGTCACTAACTTTGCGGAAGAAGACCATCTCAGGTCGCTCATAGAAGTGTGTACCGCGACCTCCTTGTAGCCAGGTCGATTCACCAGGCATCATTTGGGACATGTCAAATCGAGGCATAATTATGTTGTTTTCAAGATTCAATCCTCAAACCCTTAAAAACTAGGGGATTTCTGTTATGCTTGAAAAGGTAGGGCTGACGTGGAGCCTTGTCAGCATGGGATGGTCAAAACTTGGGAAGGATCTATGACCGTCTAGACGCAGCCACGTCTCATAATGGTGCAAGTGGCACACTCCCGTCAATGCAGTAGGTGAGTGCCAGACTAGCAGGAGGTTGGAAATCGTCCACATGTCCAAACCCTGCATAAGTCGAGGAAATTCCCTCGGACAGGTGAACAATGGGACGTAGAGAGGGATTGCACGGTATCCACCAACTTGCAGATTTAGTAATCATTACTTTGGTTTCTCCCACTATAAACAGAAGCCTTTCCTCTTATTTGCGGGATGGGCTAATTATACTCTAAAATAGCTTACTTTTTCTCTCCCTCTTGTATTCTCTCTAAACGGTAGCTCAGCTCGTTGAACGCGACTTGACCTTTACCCTCTTGTTAATACAATAGCAGTGGACATATGATTCACTTTTAAGCATCCGAACCACTTTAAACATTGTCTCTCACCCCTTATTTCACTTAATATTCTCATATCATGCGTGTCTTCTAAGTTTGCTTAGCATTTCACACGTGCGAGTAGTTGGTGTCTAAAATCGAGCATCAACAACTATAATACATAATGAAAAGGGTAAGTGGGTGTGATGAAATAATTGAGATACATGTTTCACATGGGTTACACTAAAAATTAATAGTATAATGTAATGTCAATATGATCTCTGAAGATGGGAGATCCAATTATAAGTTAACGGTTAAGTAAACCTCCAGTAACTACCTTTATTAATAGTAGTGAAGATTCGTATTCAAAATCTCTTAAATAATATACTCAAGAGTTATAAGCGAACTATATATATATATAAGAAACCCGGAGAGTTATATAAAGAGAAGGGGTTTTTTTCTTTTTTTTTTCATAAATAATAATAATATAGATAGAATGTCATTATGCATACTGATTGTCCCACCTCATCTCCAAATATTTGGTTCCAAGCTTTATACTAAAAGATACATATGAAAAAGCAAAGTGTTAATTCCTTGATAATTGTCTTTCTGTAAACCCTAGTTTAATTTTCTCATGAAAATCCTCTTAAACCCTTCCTTTCTATTATATCATTAGCATTAGAAAACTAAGTTTATCTACTTGATGATCTATGTAGCTTTCCAACCAAGATGGGTGAGCTCCCATGAAGAAGAAGATAAATTAAATTAATTATAAGTTAATTTAGCTTTAGCTTAGCTTAACCACCATCCACGTTGTCAAAATATAATGGAAGTAACATGCAATTATTTAAAACTAGGGTTTTGGATCATAAATCTACCATGTTCATTTCTTTCCTTTCTCACATGGTCCCCATTTGGGACATTAAGCTCTCCACCCACTAGACATTCCATTAATTAATTATCTCTTCCCTTTTGATGTGAGAAGAATCCCATCATCTTCATCATGTGTTTATGTGCTCCTCCAATCACTTAATTAATTCATTAACTAAGCTTTACTAACCCTAATTATTTTATTCTTATTCTTAATCCCCTTTTAATCCTCATTCTTTATGCTTCATCTTTTATATATTTTATTATTGAATTCGAAACCTACCTCGTCATCCTCCATAACTACAAAATTCATATATATATATTATTAGATGTGTTTAGGTAGGTTATTACTTTTGAGACAGATTATAATCCAGGATTTCTGGGATTTGGGCAAAATTCAGATTTGTGATAATCTTGATTATGGAGTTTTTATCACGATGTTTCTTATCAATGAAGCTGCCGGATTATGGGAATTCCAACATCCATTGTTAGGGTTTCTGATCATGACCCACGGAATAGAATTTGGATTAACTATAGTTGTTAAATTAGCTTAACCATTAATTAATAATCTAATCTCAAATATATATTGCCTACCTATTTCATTAACAGATAGTGATTGGCACTAGTATAAAAACCTCGACTGAGAGTATCCTCATACCAAATTATAATATGTACAAAAAAAAAAATCTCAAAATAATAGAGAATTTAGAGCGTGTTTAGGGTTAATTAAGTTGAAATTGAAACATATACTTCGATTTATTCCTTCTTGTATACTATATATAGATATATATATATAATGAAATTTCCCACAACATCTCATCCCACGTGTGAGGTGACAGTATATAGCTCATAAACAACCGAAGATGTCTTTTTCTTTGATGGCCCATATCAATTGGTTCATCACCATTATATCATAATCTGATAATATTATTATTAGTTACTTGGCAAATTTGGTCACTGCAATCACCAAATTTGCACCAACTATTTAAAGAGAGAATTAACCATAGCAATAATGCCACCAAACCGAACCCGAATTGTACGAGCCCTGGCCTTCGATTGCTCCATCGATCGATCCCTTTGCCTCCCATGGTTGCCCTACCATTTTGGTGAAGATAATCAAATGAAAGCTATTATTCATAAAGGAAAGTTTCTATAATATCATAGTGTAAAAAGTTGATTAAATCTTGACATAACTCTGCGTGGGACATCTTCCCTTTGGTGCCACTCAACCTACTACTGACTTTGCCGACACCATTTTTGCTCAATTAATATTAACTAATTTCTCCCTTAATTAAGATTGGTGTTAAACTGAATAGAATTGCAGAATTTTTTGTGGGTATTTTTGTAGATGAAATTTTTTCAAGTCGAAAATTTAGAGGACCACTGGGGAGGAATTAGGATGAAGAAAGTCACAAGAAGTTGTGGTGCATGGATTAAAATGTTAGTGTCATACAATGGACCACAATATCTTATCAAATCTTATGCTAAATTTATTCGAATTTATGACAAGGGACCAAAGAATTTAATCCAATTCATTTCCAGCTTTCGTTCATTCATATACACACATGCAAGTGTTTCTCCTTTGATTAAACTTAATAAATGAGTTGGATATAACTCAGTCCTAAAAGCTAACTCGAGAGAGAAGAAAGCCCAATCACATACTTGATAAACGAGCAAGGTTCTAAAAGCTAGCTCTAGAAAGGAAAAAGCAAAACCATTTATATAATAATAAATAGGTTTGGTTAAAACTTACTCACAAAAGCTAACTCAAAAGTGAAAGGAGCCTAACCACCTATATACGTCTACTAAATTCATGATGTGAAGCAAATATAACTTATAATAATACTCTAATTAATAATTGAAGTTATATATATATATATATATTGAAAGGAGTAAGATTGATTAATTATTGAATTTCAATCTAAATTTGTTAAGCAATCCTACGAGTTGGAAAGCGAAGGATATAAATGATTGAGGACTTTGTTGTGACTTGTCGAGCAATAAGACATCTGAATTAATTGACAATAATTAATCTATATTATGATTTGATAGTAGATTAATCAAAACCAACACACTCTTTTAATATACTTAAATTATGATAACAAAATCTTTAATTATTTAAATAAACTCTAATTTTTTTTTATGGATGTAATTTTTTTTATTAAAAAATAATTATCTATGAGTGATTGAGTGATTCGATAAGAAATATTAGATGTATTATTTAAGATGTCTTGAATTCGAGTTCATCGTTAATTATTAATAGGAGTTACTACTGAAACTTTTGTCCATTTGATAATTTCAAGATCCAAAAATTAATGAGTAATGCTACAGATGTCGAAATTTTACATCGAATTTTTGTACTGAAGGATATGGCAACCAGTCAGCGACTACGCTGGAGTCTTTCGTAAATGAACGGCCGTCTAACATTTATGGACGTCCACCCATATTTAATGGACTCTCGTTCATATTGTATGGACGCCTGTCCAAAAAAATTTAAAAGAAAAATAATGGATGCCCGTCCATCTTATATGGATGGGTGTCTATTTACTATTGACGAGGGTACATATAAGATGGATGCTTGTCCAAAAAAATTTTAAAAAAATTTACATTCAATAGACATGCGTCCCTTTTAGATGGATGTCTGTCTATTGTTTAATTTAAAAAAATTTACATTCAATTTGGGAGGCCCAAATTTTAGTTTAATAAAAAATTCTCTTTAAAATTTTCAATTAGAATGTTTAAAAATTTAGGCCTCCCAAAACAGGTTTCATTTCTCTCTTGCATTTTGTTTATAAATGAAAAAAAAATTAAAATTAAAAAAAAAAATTGAGAATGGACACCAGTTTTCATTTCTCTATTGACTTTTCCTTATAAATGAAAAAAAATTAAGAATAGACGACAATCTACTTCAAATGAACGGTGTTTAATAACAATAAATGGTCATCCATATTTGATAGATGATAATTTATTCGTAAAAGTATTTATTAACGTGATATGTGACTTGTTTGATTCAATAAACACGTTGTTTAGTGTAAAAATTCAGTGTAAAGCATCGGTCGAAGCATTTTTCCAAATTAATAGAATTATTCGTAAATTTGTTCAATAACTTTGTTTAAAAAAAAAGAGGGGGGTTGATGTGCGATATAAATGAGAAGACAGGTGACAGGAAAGTCAACTGAAGCCACGAGACACGAGGACTGAGACACACGTGTGCACTGACATTTCTATAGCTTTTAGCTTTCCCGTCTACATATATACTTCACTTCCCAATGTCTGCACGCACGAATGCGCCCCCTGTGCCTGCCACTCTTCCACGTGCGTCTTCCATTTATTGTATTTCAGTCACTCAGATTTCACATGCCCTTTTTTCCTCTCTCTTTGTCTCCAACAACCACCCTAAATATTCTTTTCTTTTATTCCAATTTTTGGCACTCATATCTGTCGTCTTCTTCCTTCATAAAAGGAGGATCCAGACACAGAGTCACAGGCTCACAGCCCACCCACCCACCCACCCTTCTAATATATGGCCATGCCTCTCTTCTTCCTCTTCTTCTTCTTCTTCTCACTGATACGATCAATCTTTAAATCCTTTGCATGTGTACGTGTATGGCATTATCTACCAAACTACGTACTAAAAACAGAAAGTGCCATTGTACATATCAGGAAAAATTATTCATCAAATCTTGGTTAGGTCACCGTCCATTTTAATGCCACTAATAACTCCACCATGCAAGCACTTCTCCCAAAGCACTTCTTCCTCCCATCTTCCCATTTATTAAACTACATTACTAATAATAGCTATTGACTGTGTATTAATTCATTCATTCTTGTAAAAATGTTCAATTACAAGTACTTGGACTATTAAATAGCCAACGACAAATTAAAGTAAGATTTTGCCCTACTGTAAAGGTCATGGAATAAGTAGTGGAGAGCTCAAGAAGATACTCATAATTCATAATTTATTTATGAAATTTAGACTGTAGATCAAACCTAGCCTTTGCTGTAAAATTTATCAATTATATAAATTAATTGTTTCTATGAAATGATATGATTCGATAGGAACTCTTGAGTATATTACTTAAGAGATCTTGAGTTCTAGTCTCTCTCAGTTGCTAATATGTGTAGCTATTAAAGCTTTTATCCAATCGATAGTTTCAGGTTCCCGAAGACTAATTATGTTGAGTTCAGGTCCCCCTCAGTTGCTAATAGGAAGTCACTAAAACATTTATTCGACCGGTAGTTCTAAGGTTCTTGGAGACTAATTGAAGTGAGCATAAACAGGTCCAGACCCTGATCATAAAAAGAAAAAAAAAATAGATAGAAAATAAGATATGGTAGAATATTGGCACCAAAACATTGGAGGTTTAGTGATTGGAAAAGGGGGTTTAAGGAAAACCCCAATATAATTAGCATAATTAACTCAATGAAGTAATGGATTCTAGATTAATTAGTGGTAAATGACAAATATTGATTGACATTGCCGGCCAAATTCCCATTGAATCTTTTGGGTTTAATTGGTTTTCTTGTCTCTAATCCAAGTATTAGTTAGGTAGACATAAACATAATCCCACTTTGTTGTTGTTGTCTTTTAATGCCTCATTAATTCTACCAAATTTTTTCTTTAGTATTGACTATATATGTTATCTCTTAGCCCAATTTTTCTGTTAAATAAGTCAAATTTGGGTCCCTTTTTCCCACAAAAAGATGTTGACTATAAGTAAAGTGAATTATAGGGTTTCTATCAATTCCCATTTTTATTTTTATTTTTATTTAGAGATAGTACTTCTTTGCTTGTTGCTTGAAAAATAGGGAACACTTTGGAGTGGATTCAATTAATTAAAATCAATCATCCATTGATGCATTGACAACTTTTTCTTGTCTTTTGCCTTTCACATCTCTTTAATAGTATGTGAAACCAAGTTCACATTCCAAGTTAAAATAGTCTTCTTGACTTCGGAGAAATGAAAACTGGCCTCATGTTATCTCTATAATAGAGTAGATTTTGGTGTCCGAACCAGCTTTTACGCACCTTCTTGTATGTGACTAGCACAACATCCTATCTATCACTTGCAACCATTACGGGTGTGTGGTTATCGCTATGATCACCTGCTTAAATTTTCTTAGGAAGTCAGAAGGATTCAAACTTAAGACCATGCACCTTAATCCACACATTCCCAACATTTCATCCTATCAATTGAACTACCCCAAGGGGTGGGTGAGTAGATTTTTTCAAGGGAAAAGATTATAAAAGTTAGTAAAGTCTTCTTTTTCTCTTTAAAATAGCTAATTCAAATTGTACCAAATTAAAAAAAAAAAAACTCTTTATCATTAATCACTTGATTAGAAACGATTAAGAGAGATTTTAATGCTTATTAAAACATATATAATGATTAAAAAAACCATTAGTTGGTGCTAAAGTCTCACATTTCGTTACGAGACGAAGGTCTTGATTGCTTATATAGCATAAAGACACCATCACCATTCAGAGGCACATTTTTAATACAAAACCATGTAGATCCTATGGCCCAAAACTTAAAGTAATACCATTGAAAACTCACCTTATAATATGTCGGATCCGGCATGCATCAACACCACCCACATAAATTTTCTTATACTTTTTTTTAAAACAATAATACATGAATGAATTTTCTTATACCTTTTTTTAAAACAATAATACAGGAACTAATTTACTATGGATTATAAATGAATGAATGAATTTTATTAATTAGACAGGGTGGTGTATGCATGTATACTAGGAAACATTTAGTGAAAATTATAAGGCTTAATTAATTAAAACTTGATGGATCCAGCACACGTGCATGCGATCACTGAGACAAAATGCCGACATAATGAAGAGCCACGAAGAGATTCTCAGCATTAATAACGGAGGAAGAAGCCTTCAATTTTCTTGATACGACATTCAAAATCATCATTCATGTTTCCGGATTATTATTATTAAAACATTAATTTGTGGGTTAAATCATGATTACCATCAAAACACTGCTTAAATAAAAGAAATTAATTAATTAATAATTGTATTTTTCGGGTGACTTTAATCTGTTTAATCATGCTTTTTGATTGATGATGATGATGAAGATGAAGATGGAAATTGTAGTCCAGTTGGCCAGGTTGTAGGCCACCAGGTGACCATCAAACAGGTGACATGTCGCGACATCAACACGTGTGATCATGATTCATCTTATGATTTCTTTTTCTTTACAGGCTATTTTTGCTTGATCTGAGATTTATGTAAAGCTGATGGAATTTTATATATATATATGGCTGTGTATTATAGTTGGCTGGAAAGTGGCAACCCTTTTATTAATCCTGGAAAGAAAAAACTCAACTTTCCTGTAAGATAGGCTTATGATCCAACAATTCTTATCAAAGTTCGTTTACCTTTATCCAGAAAATGATGTGATACTGCAGATTTACATGTGATTGTATCAAATGGGCTAGGAGTTTTGGGCTCCAATCTTGGTTCTTTCAGGCTTCTTCAGAAATCTCATTAAGGGATTGCTATCTTGCTGGGTTTGATCACTGGAGTCATCTGATAGTCGAATTGAGTGTACTTTATCCCGTACTGTAATACGTTCCTTGATTCTATAGGCAGGGGCAATATAACCTATACTAGTTATAAGCTGTATGAAGATCATTTATTCCTTCTACTGGTGGCATTGGGGATTTAGTTAATACTAGTGAGTATATATGTATATAAGTATATTAACCACCTCTGGGTGATTAGGTAGGGCAATAAAAACTTTTGAGTATATTAATCAAGAAGTTTTGAGTTCTCTTCGGTTGTTAATAGGAATAACTACTGAAGGTTTATCTAATCGTTAACATTAGAATCTAAAAGGATTAGTCCAGATGCACATAAATTGATTCGACCATTCTCGATTCAACAAAAAAAAAAAAACATGGCTATGTTTGTTTAAGTTTTTAGGATAGTAGTCTATTCTTAATAGCATTTTTGGAATATATGATAGGAATTCCGAGAATGTTTTTGGTACACTTTTTAATAATATTTTCTGAAAATATTTAAACTATGTTTAACCCCTAAGTATATTAATTTAACTAAACACCCTTACAATAAAAGTTTATAAATTAACAAAAACACATTCACCCACCAACTATTATCGATAGCTAGCCATCAACGACGTGGCAAAGGGCGAAGCTATCAGAATGACGCATAACTGGCTGGATCTGGTCAGTTGTGTATCAATCTGACATTTTCCAACCTGATCCACCATGGATCTGGTTGTTGACAACGGCTAAGATATGGTCGATGTTAATAACCAGATCTTTGGTCATAGATCTGACTGGAAACGGTCATATTGATATACGACCAACCAAATTCAATCGATCGTGCGTCATTCCAATGACTTTCAACCACCGTCCGACAATAGTGACCAATTACCGACAATAGTTTGATGGATGGGGGAGGTGTTTTTGATAATTTATAAATTTTTATTGAAAAAATTAATTGTTAAATATTTTGAGTTGAATAGAATATGATTAGATTTTGAATTGAATTGTGAATATTTAAACAAACGTGTATTTTAATAGGATTAGATAAGATAATAAGATAGGATAGGGTGAAAATAATAAAACAATCGGAGCCTATACACAAGATATCGTTTGAAGCCGATTAGTTGTAAAAAGATTATGTTTTTATTTAAAATAGAAACCTTACCCAACTGTTAATAATAAAACCAAGAGTTGAAACCCAGCAAATTAGAAGACTAGTTACACGCATTATGATCATACAAACTCCAGAATTTTCGGCCCAGTAAACCATATGGAACTTAATCTTAAAACAGTGCCATCAACTTTAATCGTCTTCCTCATCATCTTCTTCATCTTCCTCCTGTTAATTTATATCACAGCTGGTGAGAAAAATACATTCGGGAAAGAAATAAAATATGCATTTGACAAACTTCTTATCAGCAGACATTGGATTGAATTACTAGCAATTGAAATTATGTACTACGTGATGATATATATATATATATATGCGAACAGAAATGGCGTTTTAAATCAAACACGGGATGTCAAACACGTTTGTTTGTCTGTTTATATATTCTATTCGTATTTCAAATCAAAATCCACGTTTGTTTTTCTATTCTCAAAATACTACTCCAAGCTATTCAATCATTTTTAATTTTCAAATCCTAACCAACTATCTCGTAATAACCACACAACTTTATCTAACAATAATATTTCAAAAATATTATATTAAATAACTAAAATACTTGTTTGTTTCCCTATTCCTATTTGTATTCCAACTCAAAATACATATTTGTTTTCCCTATTCTCAAAATCCTATCATAAATTATTCAACTATTTTTAATTTTTAAATTTTACCTTGTAATAATCACTCAATTCACCTAACAATAATATTTTAAAAATACTACTCAAAATATCTAAATAAATGCATTAGTTACTTGGCAAATTTGGTCACTGCAATCACCAAATTTGGTCCAACTATTTAAAGATCATATTAACCATAGTAATAATGCCACCAAACCAAACCCAATTGTACGAGCCCTGGCCTTCGATTGCTCCACTATTAGGGCTGGAAAAATCCGGTTAATCAATCCCTGTTTGCCATAATTTTGAACCGAACTGGATTATGGTTCTAGTGAAAAACTGAACCAAACCTGGACCGGTTTTTCACATGTACCGATTAAATAGTTAACCAGTTTAAAAAATGGGCATCCCTTCACTTGGCCCAACTCCATCCATCCCTCTAGTTTGGCCCAATTCCATCTGTCTTGCTTCCACTTTGGCCCAATCTTTTCATTGTTAAAACAAACATAAAACTTGCACATGAAAACATACAGTTTTTCCAGATTTTGTTGAACACAAGTATCACTATTTCTCAAGTTTCCAGACAAAGAATGAAGCATCATCATAATCTTTAACCTCACAAGACTTATCAGAGAAAATTTTCAGGATAAGTTTCATCAAAAGAAAACTGAAAAGCCCCGGTCTGGATTGAGAATAGCATTCTATTGAAATCAACTACAACACATACATTAAATGAAATACAAAAACCAAAAAAAAAAATTGAATCTGATAACATAACAAAATGCATATTCATCGATAACTCTGCAAAAATAAAATATCCTTTAAAAAAAAAAAAAAATTCTTATAGGATCTTATAAACTAACCAATCATAATTATAAACAAAATGAAGAACATAGCTGGCTTATGCAAAATTATTTCAGAGCAAAGAAAACAAAGTATTAAAAACTGCCATGGATAGAAAGTGTTTTTCTTTTTCTTTGTTTGTGTATTGTGTTTGGGAGGAAGAAGAAGAAGTTGTGAGAGTGAATGAAAGGTAAATGGAGAGTGGAGGGCAGCAACGAATAACTTACAGTTAGCGGAGACGGCGACTGGAAAGAGATAAAGAGAGTCGGCAGCCGGAGGGCAAGCGACGATGGTGACTGGAAAGACGACGGTTGATGGGTGCAGAATCCACAGCAGTCGATCGGTGCAAAAGTAAAAGAGACAGAGAGTCGTGAGAGAGTTAGGGACTAAGGGTTTAGATTGAAATATCCCAAGTCAATTGATTTTTTAAAAACCGGTTTAGCAATCCGGTTTCGGTTAACCGGTTTATTTTTTTGGATAAACCAAAATCGAACCGGATATTTGGATTACCTATTATCCAAACCCGAAACCGAATTGGTTTGGCAAAAAAAAAAAAAAAAAAGGGATTTTCATACCGGTTTCGGTTCGGTTTGTTATTCGGATTTTTTTTCCACCCGTACCATCTACCGATCCTTTTGCCTCCATGGCTGCCCTACCATTTGTTGAAGATTACCAAATGAAAGCTATTATTCATAAAGGAAAGTTTCTATATATCATAGTATGAATTTGATTAAATCTTGACATAACTGTACGTGGGCAGTGGCGAAGCCAGGATTTTTGCAGAGGGAGCGCCTCCATGGCTCTGCCATTGATTGCCAATCAACTAGTGAAAACTTTTAAAAAACCACTAAACTTTTAACAAATGAAATAACATAATATCAAGAAGCTGAAAGGAAACAATGCAATAACAATATAACACTGTTGGAATATTTTAATAAATTAAATGAAATAAATGGAATGAAAGTTGTGGTGTAAGTTGAGGGTTTGAAAGATGAAATGTTAGTGGATTAATGGAGGAGGTTTTAAGAATTGGAAAGCGAAAAAGTGGAAAATAATGGTGGAATTCATTGTTTTGTCCCACCTTGAGTAGTATAATAAAGTGTTTTTTCTCTCATTTCAAACACACCAAAAAAAAATTTCAATCTCTCATTTTCTATCTAGTTTTTTAAGTTTTCCTTTGTTGGAGTTAAGGCTTAATTTTATTAGTTCGTTAGAATAGAAGAGTGGTGCTTCTCTTGCTCTTCATCTGTTGTATCTTGAGAAACAGACCCTGCTCAAATCCTTGTGCACATGAGTTAAGGAGGCGAATTTGTTTTAAGGAAATTGTGTGTTACACAAGCCTCGGCATTCATCCAAAGGTTGTATTCTTCGGATCTCTTTCTATCATTCTGAAGGATTTCCTACACATGATCATGTTGTTGGTATTGTTAATTTTATTGTATTGTCATTTTATTTTATTGACATTTAATTCTATTGTTTTTATATTCAATAGATTTATTATTTGCAATTGCTAATATATTAGTTGATTATTTTACAACAAACACAATACTTTTCTACTTGAATAAATCTATGAGAAGCAAAACCTTGAGTAAATGTGTTAAAAATAACATTTAATACACAAGGAAACACAAGAAAATTTTTACGTGGAAAAACTTCTTCAATGTGAAGAGAGCAATAAACCATGGGAATCTGACAATCCACTTAAATCCAATATAATCAAAAGAGTTTATAACAACCACAATCAACCAAAAATATTCCACACAAATTTAGAGCTCAATCACAACTCTAACACTAGTATAGTACATAAAGGTTTACGAAGAGATGGATTAAAATCACCAAACCCTATGGGTTTTACTACTTCATGTCTATCTTGTCTCAATGGAGCTGTAGTGAGCTGAAGAGCTCCAAGCAAAGCACTATAGTAAACTCTACAATGGAGGTTGAGTGCATCGCATTATCCGCTGCGACCAAGGAGGCGGTTTGGATTAAGAAGTTTGTCACTGAACTTTGTGTGGTTCCACGATTGTTGTTCCAATAGATGTCTATTGCGACAACAATTGAACAATAGCTCAAGCAAAGAAACCACAGTCTCACCATAAGTCTAGACACATATTTAAACGATTTCATCTCATCAAAGAAAAGAGGAAAAGATGTGCAGATTTGCAAAGTACATACTGATGACAATCTCCCAGATCCATTGACTAAGCTTTTGTCACAGTAGAAGCATGAAAAACACTTAAGGTCATTTGGTATTAAATATATGAATGATTGGTTATAGTGCAAGTAGGAGATTGTTAGAGTAGGTGCTCTAGAGCCAATCCATTTTGTAAATGTTGACTCTAAATAATGTTTATAATTAATAAAAGCATTTTCTACATTTTGTAATTTGTATTTACTGTATGTTATAATGTATGTCCTTGAATGGTAGAACCGTGACGAGGGTATCGAGTATTTCAAATCTCTATAGTGAGGACCCTATGATCACATATGACAGTCATTCTAAAATCATCCGTAGCCCTAGTATTATTCTGAATAAGGACACAGATAATATGGTAAGACTATCATAGTGTTAAACAACCCTGTCGAAAGCTAGTAATTGATCTCACTTGTCAAAGTTGTTTCTTGACAACCCGGTGCAACACATGGGTGCTTGTCATAGGCGAGTTCACTGGGCAAACCCACCAGAGGATTTCACATAGATGGTAACCCTAATGTCTGTGGAATAAATCTTTTAACGAATGCTGGTGTATGTGATTCTTAGACTTAAGATCACCGGAGTGTCTTGTACACCAATCAGTGTAGTTTGACACTAGTTCAACGTAGATCTATTTATAACTATTAGAACGGTAGTTATTGACTACATCGAGAAGTGTATCAAGATTATAGTGGATTGACAAATGATTCATTATTCTTGGGTAAGAGAGAAATTATCTCATTGAGCAATTCGGTAAATGACAACGACATTAAATCTGTGGCCACAGTGGGATTGAGTTGTAGCTCAATCCAATCTAATTTTAATTGTTGGTCCAATAATTGAATACCAAGATATTAAGGATATTAGAGGTTGACACTACTTCGGTACCTTGGCCTTGATGAGATAATGGATGACAAAAGGATTGGATTGCACAGTAACCATATTATTGATAGGTAAGCTATTTCGTAAAATCCGAATCTATTTGGTGGTCATGATGTCTTGTTAGAGGTCAATATTCGTCTGTGATTAATAAGACGATTAATTGGGTGTCAATCACGATGTTACTTACTGCCGATGAGGAGCCTTCGAGTCATAGAAGACATATTAAGGATAACAGAGTGAAAAGGAATTTTTGTCTTTGAAGATGAAGAAACATTTTGGTAATCTCACAGTACACTTAAATTTGCCGAGGTCATTGCCTATATTTAATTTCATATGGAAATTAAAATAAGTGAGATTGTGTATTTAAGTATATATATTAATAAATATGTATATGTTTAAATGTTATATTAATATTTGAATACTATTAATGTTAAAGCTAATATAAAATCAAATATGAATTGGATTTGAAATATAAAAATTGCCACGTGGAAATTACTTGATAGAGTTTTTACTATATATATATATAATTCCAAAACTAAATTAGGGTTTTCTAGTGTACACTATTTAAGTGTACTTAAAATCAAAAAACCAAATAACACAATAATTCTAAAACGCTAGCTGTCCACTCTCTCTCTCTCTCTCTCTCTCTCTCTCTCCCCGCAGCCACTTTGTGGAGAAGTATTTTTCATAGAGAAAAATTATGCACTTGCTTGCTCCTTCCGTGTTTAGCTAGCACTTCGAACCGTGACATTCCTATCTTTGTGTGGATACTGAAAGTTCGCTCTTAACTTAAAGTAGAACCGATTCATATCATAAAAAAGAGCCTCTAAACGTAAGTGTATATTCTTGAAGAATTATATTCATTACCGTTTTATACTAATAACGTAAATTGAGTATAAGGGTCTTGGGTTCACGGTTGTTATTGAGGGGATTTGATTTTGTTTTCTGCTGCATAAACCTTATCAGCAACTAACATGAATTTTATATTGAATCTAATAACTAGCTCTAGATTTTAAAATAAATAAATAAATAAGCATCTAAACTATATATAAAAATAAAAAACGTATAATTCATCATTTTCAAATGGGTTTAAAGAATGGGACCCAACATTTATAGATTGGGCCAATTTTTTGAAAGTTTGGTTATAATTTATAAATATTAGATAATTAGATTTTTTATTAATTGCGAGCCTACTCCCACAAGGCCTAGGTCCGCCCCTGTGCGTGGGACATCTGCCCTTCGGTGCCACTCAACCTACTGCCTTGCCGACACCATTTTTGCTCAATTAATATTAACTATCTTAATTAATTTCTCCATTAATTAAGATGAGTGTTAAATTGAATAGAATTGTAGAATTTTTGCGGGTGTTTTTGTAGATGAACCTCTGAGAGCAAAAAAACCATAGAAATATAGTCCATCCACTTAAATTCAATATAATTAAAAAAGTTTACAGAAATCACAATCCGTAAAAAAATATTTCACACAAATTTAGAGCTTAATCATAACTCTTAACGCAAGTAAAATGCATAAAGATTTATAAAGAGATAGATTAAAATCACTAGAGAAATAGTCAAACTTCAAGTTGTGTAACTCCAAATCTAGTCGTTAAAATCAAAACTCAACCGTCTAGATTAAAGATCCACACATCCTCTAATAAATTATAACATTGATATTAATATTAATAAATTACTTAAGACCTAAGTTCTTTTTCAAGGGATATAGAAATTAATCTCTTTGCTATATACATATACACACAAAAGCTCCTACATATATAGTATATATTAAACAAAATTGATTTAATATATATATATATTAAACTTTAATATAAAAAAAAGTAATTAATTGAAAACATTGCATACAAATTTATATGGTATATGTAATTCTATATATAACATGTTTGGTAGAAAAGAAAAAGAAAAATGAATGGATATTTTTTTTCATTGTTTTATTGGTGTGTCTTCTACTGGATTTTATTAATAATATTATTATTATTATAGTTTATTTTGCCTTTTTTTTCTAAATATTCTTCACAATCTAAGTCATAAATATATATCAATAGAATGACTTTTATATCTAATTAATAACTAGCTCTAGATTTTTGGGAAAAAAAAAAAAAAAAAGCTCTAAACTATATATAAAAATAAAAATCTTATAATTCATCATTTTCATATGGGTTTAAAGATTGGGACCCAACATTTATAGATTGGGCCATTTTTTTGAAAGTTTGGTTATAAATATTAAATAATTAGATTTCTTTTAATTCCAAGCTTACCATCATAAGGCTTAGGCCCTGTACACGGGCATCTTCCCTTTGGTGCTACTCAACCTACTGCCCTGCCGACACCATTTTTGCTCAATTAATATGAACTGTCTTAATTGATTTCTCTCTTAATTAAGATCAGTGTTAAACTGAATAGAATTGCAGAATTTATATCGATATTTTTGCACACCAACCTTTTCAATGTGAAGAAAGCAAAAAACCACGAGAATTTAACGATCAATTTAAATACAATAAAATTAAAAGATTTTACAACAACAACAACAACAATCCATCAAAAATATTTTACACAAATTTAGAGTTTAATCACAATTCTAACACAAGTAAAATACATAAATGTTAACAATAAGATGGATTAAAATTACTAGAAAGAAGCAGTTAATAAGTCCAAATCCAACCATTAAATTCAGAACTCAAGGGTCTAGGTTAAAGATTCACGCATCCTTTATATATGTGTGCGTGCGCGTGTGTATGTGTTGTATATATAGTCGAATGCTTTTAGAGTTTTGGGAAAATATTGCAGCTCTTCATGCGACAGTGTTCCTCACTAATGTCTCAACTCATTACTTCATTTTGGAAGGATTTTGGACAATTCTGGGAATAAGGAAAAAAGTGGTAAATGTATAACAGCATGGGTCGAGAGGACGACAACTTGGGGATGGCCCTACGCGCTGCACACAAAAACGAATTGTTATACGGTCATGTATATGTATTCGGTCTTCCATTTTGATGCTCCAGCTCGTGCCCTATATATATATTAAACAAAATTTATTTAATATGAAAAAGAACTAATAATTCCGAAAACATTGCACACAAATTTCTATGGTATATGTAACTCTATATATAACATGTCTGGTAGAAAGAAAAAATTAAAAATAATGGATATTTTTTTCATTGTTTTATTGGTGTACCTTCCACTGGATTTTATTAATAATAATAATATTATTATTATAGTTTATTTTGGTTTGTTCGTTACTATTCTTCACAATCTAAGTTATAAATACATCAATAAAATGAATTTTATATCGAATCTAATCACTAGCTCTAGATTCTTAGAAAAAAAAAATAATAATAAGCGTCTAAACTATATATAAAAATAAAAAACGTATAATTCATCATTTTCATATGGGTTTAAAGAATGGGACCCAACATTTATAAATAATACTTAGATTTTTTTTTCAATTTCAAACCTACCCTTATAAAGCTTGGGTCTCTGTGTGTGGGACATCTGCCCTTTTGTGCCACTCAACCTATTGCCTTGCCGACACCATTTTTGCTCAATTAATATTAACTATGTTAATTAATTTCTCTCTTAATTAGGATTAGTGTTAAACTGGATAGAATTGCAGAAGTTTTGTGGGTATTTTTGTAGATGAATTATCTTTCAAGTTGAAGTTACGTTGTTTTTTTTAAATAAATTTTATTCAAATCTTCATTTGTTTCAAAAGTACTACTCAGTTCTATTCAAATCTTCGTTCCTTAAATTTTGTTAATGAAAATCTGTATATACTACTATTCACTTTGGTTTGATTTTGATTAACATATTAAGTACTAACTCAGATATCTAATAACCCGAATAAAATCTTATCAATTTAAATTAGATTAGTTTGACATGGGTTAATCGATTTAATGTATAAATTACACCATTTTTTGCATCCTTAATCTTAATTTAACAAAAATTTAAAAGAAAAAAAAATCGTTTAAGAAGTTGGAAAAGTAAAGAGAAACATTTCGAAATGTTACATTATACATTATTATATAGAGTTAATGAAATTAATCCCTTTAACGTATGATATAACAACAAAAATTTTCTTGAGGTTCTAGAAATAACATGTTAAGTTTTAAGAGTTAAAATAAATGATAGAAAGGTAATTTGACAATATTTACTAATTCATAAAAGTGTAAATTTTAGCAACTCACTAATAATTCATTGATGATAGAGAAATTTCCTTTACTTTGGAAACCTCGGGAGGATTTTTGTTATTATATCATATCTTAAGAAATAATACATTAACTCTGTCAGATATAGTAAATTGTCTGTAGTTACTTGTCATATTGTTGTGTAAGAGGATAAATTTAAATGACTAAAAGCCTCTAACTTTTTTACATGAAACGAAAAAGTGTAATTAATATTCCCTAAAACAATTGAGATGTTATGCTATGTAGGAGGATAAGATATCTGAGGCTAATATTTAAGTCAAAACGAGTTGACTTCAGCGCGACGACTCCACATAAGTATATAACATTGACAGAGGCAGCTTGCATTGTAGTATGCATACTACTTTGCCAAACCGACACCACAGTTAGTAGTTTAGATGGCATCATCATCGAGCAAATGCGATTTCAATAGCGATTTGTACGATGCTGCTACTATAGGTGATATCACATGCTTCAAGAAAGAACATGAACCTCTTGATCGCATAGTAACACCGATCAAGAATACAATCTTGCATATTCACATCACACCTCCAATCTTTATTTTCAGCGCACCTCCAATCCTTACCCCAAATTCAACCGGTTTTGATTTCCTGAGACAAATACGGGAGCGAATGCCAGCGGCATTACTAGTTAATGCCAATGCTCACATCACATCTCCAACCAATACCGATTTTGTGAGACAAATAGTGGAGCGATGTTCATTACTTCTACTACAAGTTAATGCCAATGGGGATACACCACTACATATTGCGGCAAGATATGGGTTTCCTGATAAAGTGAATGCTCTTATTGAAGGCGCAAAAGCTCATGATAAACGCGCAAAAGCTCATAATAAAGGCGCAAAAGCTCAAGATGTTGATCTAGAAAGTGGGCTAGGAGGAGAGTGTTTCCAGTTTTGAAGATATTAAGCAGGAGATGCTGAGGACGAGGAATTGTTGGAGTTGGGCCTAACTCCTCAACCAAAAGGTCTTATTAAGTGAGAGGATTGCCTACTCTTATAAATCCATTGGATTGAGTGTGCCTAGTTGATATGAGATCTCTAACACTCTCTCACGGTCAAACCTATATGGTCCACTTGCCTATGAATGGAGATAGTTTGGCAGCCCACCGCTGGTCAATCACTCACACAGGCTACGATACCAGCTTGTTGGAGTTGGGCCTAACTCCTCACCCAAAAGGCCTTATTGAGTGGGAGGATTGCCCACTCTTATAAACACATTGGCTTGAGTGTGCCTAATCGATATGGGATTTCCAACAGGAATAATCAGGGAAATCAGCCTTGCATGAGGTAGTGCGGAATAATCACATCGATGTGGTGAGAACATTAACCAGAGAAGATCCTGATGATTCACATTTTGCTAATAATTTGGTCGAAACTCCGCTTTTCATTGCTGCCGAAATTGGATGCGTCGGCACATTGACTGCAATTTTAGAAACATGCAAGTCAGCTGCCTTTAAAGGTCCCTGTGGAAGGACTGCTTTGCATGTGGCTGTCAAGAACAAACATATCGGTAATACTTTATTTATAACAATATGGCCATTAATTTTTCATTACAAAATCGGAAGCAAAAGACTCTAATTACCTTCTAAGTTTAATCTAGTTTGTCTTTTTTTACCTGTAAATTTATATAAATGTAAATAGTTTAAGTCCCAGTTAGGGATTTACTTCCTAGAATACTTTCACAATTAATTACTTACTGATTCAGTTTTAACTTTTAAGTAATCAGTTTTAGATAAAATTCATAAGGTATTGATTTAAATTACGTTTATTTTTTGGAAAGTAAATTGATACATATAAAATGATAAAAATATATAGAATTTTTGTTTAAAAAAATAAAAAACTGATCGATGGTGACAAGCCACCAACACTATTAAATAGATTAGATTTCTAAGCGATCTATCTTCTTAGTTATGTTTGATAAACTTATAAATCAATTTTTTCTTTCTTTGTTGATTTGGTTTCAGAAGTGGCAAATAAGTTACTTGAGGAAAAGAAGAGTTTAACAAAAGAAACAGACGAATATGGGTGGACTCCACTTCATTTTGCCGCATATTACGGTAGTTTTTGTCTATAAATGAAAACAGGGTGTGACTTGTTTTCATATTAGCTAACTCTATACAATTGAAACACTTTTCCAACTTTATTGAACTAAAAACATTTTTCTTTCTCTCCTTCCTCTACCGATCTCTCTCTCATTTTTTTTCCTATTTGAAAATTAATCTAGCCAAGATCATCACCACCTGCTAGCAACCTCCATTGGACGTCGGCTACTGTCGTTATCGTTAGTTGATGTGATTGAAATGACGCACGATGAGCTGAATCTGATCGATCGTGGGTGATCGTGATCAGCTAAGTAAGCAGAATCTTGCTGTCAATGACCAAATTTTGGCGGTAAAAAATATACCAAACAACTATTTTGTCTTAAAAGTTTTTTTTAAAGTACTAAACAACTATTCAGCATTTTATCAAACCTTGATATACTTTTCAAATATTTTATCAAATACATTTTCAGCATCTATCTAATTTGATTTAATTCTAATCAAATCAACTTAAAAGCACTTTTTCAGAATAATTTTTTTCAAATAGTCTACCAAACATGCCTTGGGTTTTTAGAAATAAATTAACAACTACTAAGTATGACGACATTCGTCAAAACTATATATGCTCATCTTTCTAGAATTTTTTTTCGTTTAATATCCTTACACGTTTAACGAGGTATGTTACATCTTCCCATTGACAAAATATAAAATATCTATTTTACCCATAGTTAATATAGTAATTTATTTTTCTTTTATTCACCAAACATATTAACTAATAACTAAACCACTGGGCTTGTGTCTGGATAGTAAGACTTTAGTCATTTAGATGGGTTATTGAGAGGTGTTGTACTCAAGTCCTTGCAGTGGCCATCCACCACAATTGCTACTTACTTAATTCATTAGATTTGCAGGTGTTCGGTGGATCTTAGGATTAAACCCCAATTTAAAAAAAAAAAAAAAAAAGGCCGTAGTAAAGTTCACCAAATTAACTTAGTTTAAAAGAATACAACCGAAAGGAATTGCCTAAATATCTCATCTCTATCTTAACTGTTCATATATTCCTCTAAATAATATTTGATCTGTGTTTTCAGCAAGAAATCCGAGATCTATCAACTCCTGATGCTGCTGAACCAGATGCTGCTGGACCATATGAAAACGGTATTATTTGTAGAGATCAAAGATGGATATTTGAGCGGCTCTCTATATTGGAGAAATCAAAAGATTCTGAAATGGTGATAGCTACACTCATAGCAACGGTAACCTTTGCAGCAGCTTTGACGATGCCCGGTGGCTACAAAAGCGAAGAAGGTCCGGACCAAGGCACGGCATTCCTAAGTAGAAAGGCAGCATTTCAAGCTTTCGTTATCACCGATACTATAGCCATGATGATCTCCCTTTTGGCGGTCTATCTCGAGTTCGTTGCATCGTGGAGCTTGACTGAGTTTTGGTATTATCGTTTGTCCGCCCGTGTGCTCATCTTGGTGTCCATAATAGCAATGGTGGTTGCTTTTTCTACAGGCACTTATGCAGTATTACCGCCTTCTTCAAGTCTTGGCATTGTCGCTTGTGTAGTTGGGTTGAGCTTCTTCTTCTTTCTTTTTGCCATTGTAGCGCAAGATAGGAAGTGGAGGAAGGTGATACTAAATTAAATTATTTATGTCTTTGTTGTTAGAATTATCCTTGTACTATATTTAGAGTTATGAATAAGACTTTAATAGATGGTTTTATTATTTAAATTTAAATGATTTGAATTTACGATGGTTAAGTCCTATTAATTGTTCAAACTTAATTATTTGAATTTAAGTTATTTCAAATATATTGTCTGAACATAAATGATTTGAGTTTAAATCAATATAGGATTAATGATAGATTATTGCAATTTTTTTAAAAGTTCAATTTGAATTCAAATAATTTAAATGATAGTGATCTGGTGGGAGTTAATTTTCAGGACCGTGCACATTGCCTGCATTGACCATCTCATTTGTTCCATTTTCGCACCAATCTGTGCCTAATTTCCAACAAAAAATAAAATTCTTTTTATATATGAGATTGAGAAGTTGAGACCAAACCCCTATCAAAATTTAATTATCTGACGGTACTAGAAATTTAATTGTATTTATCGTCTTTACCTGTATCCAAAACAAAACAATATAGTAAAATACTGCGATTAGTCAATTGCTCTTGTCATTTAAGGTCCCGAATTTTGCTTCATGTTCAATTCATCGTCGCTCGTAATTTTTTAATTATTTTCGAAAAAGAAAAGAATTAGAAATTTGAATTGATCTCCCAGGCTAAAATAAGTTAAAGCTCACTGATTTATTTATTTTTTTCCATCAAAAACCTTCCATCAAATCAATATATAAAAATTGTGAATCAAGACAGTAATCACACATGTTGAGCTTGTGATATCAATTGTAGATGCACAACTGTACAAACATAATCTTTGAAAAAGTGATCGGAATCTGGTATAATAGTGCACTACCAGCTGGATTTGGCCGGTAGTATGTCGATATAGCCTTTTCTAGCTACATCCATCGTGGATTTAGTCGGAAAAGGTCAGATCTACGGCCAAAGATATGACCGTCCAAACGCGGATAGATCTAGCCGTAGATCTAGCTTTTTTCGGCTAGATTCACGGTGGATCTGGCTGGAAAATGCCATCTCGGCTCATGACCTACCAGATCTACTCGGTCGTGTGCTGATACAGCGACTCTGTTCACCCTCCGACGGTGGTAGTCAGCTGCCGGTATTTAATGGGTGGGTGAGGGTATTTTTATAATTTTTAGTATTTTTATTATAGGGGTATTTAGTAAATTAACAAACCTAGAGAGTGTTTTTGTTAATTTTTAAATCCTACCTCGTTAATACCACCCAACTATTACTTTTGTAAAAATACTATCCAAAATACTAAAACAAACGCACCTTTTTTATTCATTGTCTTTTTATTTAATTAAATAATTTTATCTTAATTGTCATGAATATAATACTTATTTTTATTCATTATGCTGTACATAAACAAAGATAAAACTTTTTTTATATTTATTTTTGAATTTTTGTTTATCAATTTTTAACAACCTATTTATTTATCTTTTTATTTAATTAAATAATTTTATCTTAATTGTCTTAAAGTATGTCTTCGTTACTATTAATAGAAAATGTATTTTAGTATAAAATAATGAACAAATTATACTCTTTAATACATTAAAATATTAAATAATTTATCCTTTAAGGGGATCACACGTTAAACCATTCCGCATTTATAAATTTTAAACTAGAATGGTTAAAATAGACGGAATAGGAAGGAAAGGTGTTCTAATATATTATACTTTTTATGGGTTTTTTTTTATTAAGAGAAAGAAAAGGTCAAAAAGAAGATAGATATGAGATATAAATGAGGAGACAGTGACTATAAGTAAGGGAATTTTGGGGTTTCTATCCATTCCCGTTTTGATTTTGATTTAGAGATAGCACTTCTTTTACTTTTTGCTTGAACAATAGGTTAACACTTTGGGGTAATAGAGATTTTTAAATATATTATTTAAGAGATTTTAAATTTGATTTCTTTCTGTTATTAATAAAGATGATTATTAGAGAGTTTACGTAATATTTAACTTCAAAGTTTTAAGAATTAGTTGAGGTATATCTCAAGGATTAATCAAGATATACGTAAGTCAGTTTAGACATATTTGTCATAAAAAAATATATATTATAATTTAGACTCATGTTATCTCTATAATAGATTTATAAAAAAATAGAAAGAATTTTGAGTTGTCACTATTTTATTTTTTAAATGTAAAAATCTCCATGAATAGATTATTTATAGGCATAAACTATGGCTTTTTGGAGCCATTAAAAACAAATTAATTAAATGGAATATGTACTGATCTTTATAGAACAGCTCTTTGTTGTTGATCACTTAATTAAAAACGATTAAGCGAGATTTTAATGTTTATTAAAACCACCCACATAAATTTTCTTATACCTTTTTGAAAACAATAATACATGAACTAATTTACTAAGGATTATGAAGTAATTAATTAATTAGAAAAGGGTGGTGTATGCATTTATACTACGTAACATTAAGTAAAAATTAGAAGGCTTAATTAAATAATTAATTAATTAATTAAAACTTGATGGATCCAGTACACGTGCATGCGTGAATCACTGAGACAAAATGCCGACATAATAAATAGCCACGAAGAGATTCTCCGCATTAATAGCGGAGGAAGAAGCCTTCAATTTTCTTGATACGACATTCAAAATCATCATTCATGTTTCCAGGTTATTATATATTATTATTAAAACATTAATTTGTGGGTTAAATCATGATTACCATCAAAACACTGCTTAAATAAAAGAAATTAATTAATTAATAATTGTATTTTCGGGTGACTTTAATCTGTTTAATCATGTAACTTTTGCTTTTTGATTGATGAAGATGAAGATGGAAATTGTAGTCCACTTGGCGAGGTTGTAGGCCACCAGGTGACCATCAAACAGGTGACATGTCGCGACATCAACACGTGTGATCATGATTCATCTTATGATTTCTTTTTCTTTACAGGCTATTTTTGCTTGATCTAAGATATATATATATATATATATATATATATATATATGGCTGTATATGATAGTTGGCTGGAAAGTGGCAACCCTTTTATTAATCCTGGAAAAAAAAAACTCAACTTTCCTGTAAGATATATATAGCACGCTTCATCAATCATCTCATCTTCCTCAACAGTATAAGCTCATGATCCAACAATTCTTGTCAAAGTTCCTGTACTTTTATCCAGAGAATGATGTGATACTGCAGATTTACACGTGATTGTTTCAAATGGGCGAGGAGTTTTGGGCTCCATTCTGTTCTTTCAGGCTTCTTCAGAAATCTCTTTAAGGGATTGTTATCTGGTTTGATCATTGGAGTTATCTGATAATCCAGTGACTATATATGTATGTTAACCATCTTTGAATGATTGGATAGGACGATAAAAACTCTTGAATATATTACTCAAGAGGTCTTAAATTCTCCTCAATTGTTAATAAAGATGAATACTAAAGGATTAATCCAATCGTTAACTTTAGGATATTAAAAGATTAGTCGAAGCATGAACAAATTGGCCGCTAAACAAAAGAAGAAAAAAGAAAAAAACACTACGTTTATATCAAGATATGGTTCGAAGGCGATTTGGTTGTGATAAGATTATGTTTTATTTAAAATGAAAAGTATAGACGAGCAATCTTACACAACTATTAATAGTAAAACCAAGAGTTGAAACTTCTGCAAATTAGAAGACTAGTTACACGCATTATGATCATACAAACTCCAGAATTTCGGCCCCATAAACCATATGGAACTTAAATCTTAAAACAGTACCATCAATTTCAATCCTCGTCCTCATCATCTTCTTCATCTTCCTCCTGTTAATTTATATCACAGCTGGTGAGAAACATACATTCGGGAAAGAAATAAAACATGCTTTTGACAAATTTCTTATCAGCAGACAATGGATTGAATTACTAGCTATTGAAATTATGTGCTACATGATGATCTATATCTGCGAACAGAAATGGCGTTTTAAAACAAACATGGGATGTCAAACAGGGCATACTAACTATTATATGTGTGTATTATAATGAGTTTATAAATTTTCAGAAAAGGAGTAAATGATATATAAGAGTACCTCTTCCTCTTCATAATCATCATGCAACTCAGGTTTCGACTTTTCAGATTCCTGTTCTTCTTCTTCTTCACCATCATCATCATCATCAGTACTTTCCTGAGCGAAATGTATGTAAACCAAATAAGAGAACCAAAGCGAAAAAGAATGGAGAAATTTTATACAAAGAAAGAAATAGACCAAAACAAACCTGTTTCTTGTTGTAGGCTATCATAAGCTTTTCATACTCTGATTTCCTTTTTGCTGCTTTTGCTTCATATGGAGCTTTTTCCTGCAAATTGCCGAGAATCAGGTAAGACAGGCAGGGTGCATAGACTTTTTCTAAAGCGAAGAACCAAGCAATAGAGAATAGAACTTACAAAAAACTTGAATATCATTTGCATTACTAGTTATATTGTACTAATTCATGTATCTTGAGGCCTCATGTAATATCAAAATTTCCACTTTGAGAGAGTCGAAAGGTAATGTACTCTTCCCTTTCTCAACACATTTCTTTAGACAAAGATCTTGTAATTTACCAGTAAATGTCTCTCTAAAAATTTGATTTGACATTGAAATATTGATGTAAGTTCTTCTCTTTTGAATCAAGTAGACTAGAAGGCTCCGGTAGTCTAAAACATATTGGCAGTGGCTTGGCCATGCCATGCCATCAAGAATCCAAAACCATCGAGTTGAGCTTGGTTTGTAGTGGGGTCCAGTGCGAGCCAACGATGCAAGGTTTTGTCGGCACCTTTACAAGCACATGCCATAGGATTTTCCAAGTCAAAGTAACCAATTCAAGAAGTGATGGCGGAATTCACCAACAGCTCAACTAATTAATAATTAAAGTTTGTTTCAGGATATATTTTGAAACTTACTGAATCAGTCAAGGATTTCCACTTCTCTCCCCCCGCTTTCCCCACCTTCAGTCACACATTCAGTAATAATATCAGTTTCTCCCTCCAGATAAAAAGTCTTATCAAAAGGTAAAACTTTCCACAACAAAATAACATAATAGGTTAAGTAGATGCATACAGCCGAGACAGCTTTTATGTTGGGATGCTCTTGTTTGTAAACCTTCCTGAACTCTTCTCTGCAGCATTTACATTATATTATAATAAGGAAATCTTGTAACAGTAGAACATTTTTCCTCAGAAACATCAGAAATTGAGAGAGACTTACAGGAAAACAAAGAAAGCACTAGGAGGCCTCTTTGGTTTGTTGGGGTCTTTCTTAGCTGGTATAGCATTCTTGGTTCGTTTGTTGCTACTCTTAACAGCCTTCAGTGCAGCCTTTCGCTTTCCTAGCGTTCTGAGAAAAGTAAATATACATTGTAGAACTATCATCACAAGCGGCTTATTTTTGTGTTAAAGTTAAATTGTCTTGCTGCAGCATGTTATAATTCCATCAAACTACCATCGAAGATAATAAACATCGGAAAGTATTTCAGGATTCTCAGTATCTGATACTGATATGTCACCAATATAGCACCTCTCTGCGTGTATCCATGTTACATAGCTTAAAATTTAACTGGGTACTGAACGTCAATATATACCTGTCCTCAACAGGCTTCAATACTTCCTTTCTTTCCTTCTTCAATACCCCTTTGCCCTTGGTAACCTTCATGGTACACGGAAGGTGATATACCTGAAAACAACACAAATTACAGTGATTAACAGTCATTGGATTCTAGACAAGACTAAACTCTCCATCAATGGAAAATAAAATACTGGACAATGAAAGGACTCAAATTCGGCTAATTAGAGCTAGATGGATATGCATGTCTGTATATAGCTGATACTATAGCGGATTTCATTTTGGTAACGCTAAAATTAGCCAGACTGAAAGCCATCCTTCAAAATGACATAATGGACAAGAATTCATCTCAGTTAAAGGCAACTTTATCATTTTCCAGGAAAAAAAACTATATATACAAGGAGATGCAAGAAAAATCATTAAATTATTAATCTGATCACTGAGATCAAGTTTCTCGATTATTTCCCAGGCAACCAAACAGAGATTAGGGATCAGAATTCATAAGTAAACAATAATCTACAAACAAAAAGAACATACATAAACGGCACAAAACAGAAACACAGAGAGAGAAACCTATATTATTCTTGAAGTTGCAATTTTTCATTAAAAAAAAAAATCTGACAAAAAGTTGAAATTTATAAAGAATGGAAAGAGGAGCTAGAAAGTCAACAACAAATAAACAAAAATCACAGATTATAAACATAAAATCTAACAATATGAGAAAAGAAAACTTGCTTAAAACTACAGAGAATCATATACCAGTAGAAAAGAATGAGGAACACAAAGGCAGAGCAGTCTATCCCTCTATTTGATGACAAAGAGTAAAGCAGAACGCAGAGAGATGCCAAGAAGATATTTGCGAGGAAGCCAAGTGAAGTGGCACGTGGCGAAGTGGGGTCAAAGCGACATTTAGTTGAGAGTTTTGTCGTGTTATTGGGGTGTTGTTATGTTAGGTGCTTCGAGTTGCAGAGGATCCGAGTAAGAAAATCTCTTGACTTTTGATTGGTTAAATCAAGAGCTGGTCTTATTGTTAGATTTCAACATATACGTCTATGATTATGAACAATCTTTGTCATTTTGTTTTTCTTTTCTTTTTGCCAAATCATGCATCTTTTCTCTCAGGTGAAGAAACTGACGAATTCTTTCCTAACTTTGTCCCGTGCCCACAACAATCTATCGCCTGCTACACAGTCCACTTGACCCAGGACCAGGACCATCCAAATATTTTGATGATCATAAGGCAATTTATCACCGTACAAAATAATATAATATAATATAGTATATTTGTTTTCTATTTTGCTGGTATGAAGTCTCAAAATCAACTTCCAGTGAGTAGAAACAAGTAACTTTCCTTACAAATATAGATATTGCAAACAACGATGGGCTCTTACTCACCATTCTAATTACTATTAAAATATGTCTCTAACCAAACAATAGAATAGACCATTATTGGATAATATATTATGATTACTCCAGCCAGATCATAATATTAAATTATAGTTTGCTTCTCTATCAGTGACTTTGTGGATATCACTTGAGTGATCCTGGATCAAAACTTTGAAATAATATAATATTAATTCTCTTTCAAAAACGATGTATCAGACTTTACACCAAATTACAGGAAAAAACCAAATAGTTTTGAACGAATTATGTATCCTTAAACTGTGTATAAGTAAGCAGAAGATGTGAAGACAAATTGAAGCCCCACACCAGAAGGTGAAGAAGCCATCAACCATCCACCTCTCTCGCTAAAAGATAAGGCTAAGATAAGCCCCCCCTACATTCTCATTCACACCCATCAATTCCATAAAAACAAACCATTTCGACCCAAAAAAAAAAAAAAGAAAAAAAAGGAAAAAAAAAAAAACCTCTAAACACAAATCAAATTCCTTCATTCTCTATATAATAATATTTTTACAATTCTTCACCAATCACCACCGAGACCCTACTCATGGCCACCACCACTCCAGCAGCAACAGCTTCACGCTTCTTTGGGACACGTATCCATGACTCCAAGCCACTGACCTCGGCCAAATTTCAGGCCAGGTTTAGCTTTGGTGGTTTTGGCACCAAAAAATCCCCACCACGACCACCCAAAAAAGCAGTCCCCAAGCTAGATTCTGACGACCTTGTATGGTTCCCGGGTGCAACCCGACCGGAGTGGCTCGACGGGAGCATGGTGGGAGACCGCGGGTTCGATCCGTTTGGATTTGCAAAGCCGGCTGAGTACTTGCAGTTTGACTTGGACTCGTTGGACCAAAACTTGGCCAAGAATGTGGCTGGTGATGTTATTGGGATCCGTGAAGAGACCGCCGAGCTGAAGCCGACGCCGTTTCAGCCGTACACGGAGGTGTTTGGGTTGCAGAGGTTTAGGGAGTGTGAGCTCATTCACGGAAGATGGGCAATGTTGGGCACTCTTGGCGCCATCGCTGTTGAAGCTCTCACTGGTGTTGCGTGGCAAGACGCCGGAAAGGTACGTATACATATACCTACGTACATATAAATACACGTTCTTAGAATTTGGATCTGAATTGAGATTAATTAGCTTAGATTAACGAGAGGTTATATTATATATTCTTTTATGTTTTTGTGATCTTGAAATTCGGATTGTTTAATTGAGATGATTTCTTGGAACTCGATCATTTATATCATCCAAACACAGAAATTATTCAGAAGAGATGTAGCAAATAGTACTGAAAATAGCTGGCGAGAACATTTTTGTCCATTATCGTGTTTTCTCATTATCGTCCAAGCATTCATGATGTTGGCATTTATGGATGATGACAATGTTGATGTCAATTCACGTGCCCACAACGTGACAAATAAAATTGAACGTTAATAATTTTGTTTTTCAGGTGGAGCTGATTGAGGGAGCATCTTACCTCGGCCAACCACTTCCATTTTCATTGACAACATTGATTTGGATTGAAGTGTTGGTAATTGGGTACATTGAGTTTCAAAGAAATGCAGAGCTCGACCCTGAGAAAAGATTGTACCCAGGTGGGTATTTTGATCCTCTTGGGTTAGCCTCCGAACCCCGAAAAGTTTGAGGGTCTTCAATTGGCTGAAATTAAGCATGCTCGTTTGGCCATGGTGGCCTTCCTCATCTTCGGAATTCAAGCTGCCACTACAGGCAAAGGTCCTATCAGCTTTGTGGCTACATTTAACCAGTGAAAGTACTGATCTTGTAAAACTCTTTGAGAGAGGCATATATGTTCTGAATTCCTGTAACCGAATTTGATTTTGTATATCATGACTCTTTGCTTGTAACTCCTTCTCTTAGAGGTTTAAATTTATGATGGGATATTATAATTTTGAAGAAGGAATATATAAAGGATACTTTCTAGAGGTCCAAATTCATCCAGGCATGGTGGTAAGATTGTTCTCAATTTATTGTCCCAAGTACTCAAGTTTTGTTTTAAATTAGGTTAGTCTGATGGTTGAGTTGGGTTACCTATCAATATAGTTCTAATAGGATGTTTAAATCAAGTAATTATTATTATCAGTTCGTGAATCAAAATTCCTACCTAATATTTTTAGCTCTACCCTCTATCACCAATTATAATCTAGAGTTGCTTTTAGGTTTTATCGTAAACATAGATTTTTCATATGGTTAAGGTGTACGGTCTTAAGTTTGAATCTCTTTAACTCCTCAAGATTTAAGCGGGTGATTATGACGGTGAGATGTTATACTAGTTTTCTACAAAGATTAATCGATGTGCGTACAAATTGATCTGAACATTCTTGTTTAAAAAAAATGTTTGTTCTTAATGTATTTACTTAATTATAAAAATTTAAAGCTTATAAACAAATTTAAATTATCATTTATAAAAATATATATATATATATATATATATAACCATTCCAAATATTCTCTATCTTCAATTCCTTCCATTTTCATGTAAAAGAAACATGAAATTAAAGGCCATTGACGAAAGCTTTTGGGAGTGTTTGTACCAAAAAAATAAATTATTTATTTTTTTTAATTAAAAAAGGATACACACATAGTCACACAAACATATGCATATCACATGTTGGATTTTTTCGTCCCTCTATTTTACGTGAACTATTGGGAAGGACAAATACTTTGTAAAATAACAATAACATCCATAAAATTAACCCAAAAATGAAAGAAGTCATAAATATTTTATTTTGCAAAAACATTTTAAACATATATAAAAGCCTTCTAAACCCTGAAGATGTAACCAAAAAAACAATGATTAATAAGTTGTATAAATACTTAAACAGAAAAATGGGATTTGTTGAAGGCCGTAGCTTACACGCCTTTTCAGAATACACTTTTACAGGAAAAAGTCATTATAATTGCATATATGTATTATGTAATGCCTGCTTGGTCCACTTTTCTTGTAAACTGAATTGCATAAACAAAGACAAACAAGAAGCTCTCACAAAAATTTAAGATAATCTAACAAGTAAGCAATCTACAATATCAAATATTCAACGTTTGCTCTTTTCTTTCATCATTTCTTTCTCAAGAATCTCCTTTTATTTATTACATTTCTTGATTTACAAGTCATTTACAACTGCCCTTTTTTCTAAATTTTCTTCCTTTTTTGATATTTGCATGTAAAGGTTTATTCTTTTGAGGATCTGTTGGTTGTTTGAGAGGGTGGAGAGGAGATATGGGGAGGTTATTTGTGGTGAATCTTGAAGGGAAGATCTATAGTTGCAAGCACTGCAGAACCCATCTTGCTCTTTTTGAGGATATTGTTTCAAGGGTTGTTTCTATGATCTTTATTTGACCTTTTGATTTTGCTTGCGTTTTGTGTTGTTGTGATTTTTTTTCGTTGAATCTTCGTCTGGGCATGTCTAATTTGTTTTAAGCTATGCATTTTCTCTGCTGGGTAGACTTTTTATGCAACTTTATTTGTTTATGTTATGGTGATTGTGTGTTTGATTATCAGAAATGAAGAATCAAGGGAGGCCTTATGTAATCAACGAAGTTTGTTCGCAGTTGATTTTGTTGTGTTAAAGACCCTTGGTTTCTGTGTAGATGTTTTTGCTTGATCAGAGTATATAATGCTTAACTTCTGGGATTTCTGTTTTGAAATGAGAAAGGAGAAATTTGTGCATTCTCCATCTGGGTCAGCTAAGTCTTGTACCTGCTGAAGTTTGATTTATGCTCCCTATCTTTTTGCTATTTATGATTTCATTGTGGTAGAGCCAGTATATATGGGTTATCTTGGAAGATTTATAAAACTCTTGAACCATTCCATTTCAATCCAAGTTGAAGAATCAAAGAATTGCACTTCCAAATTAGGAATGATTTGAGAATTTTTTTACTTCATTTCTGATTCAATGAGGAAGAATTGAACAATTGCTCTATAATGATAATAGAATGTGTATAGTGATCTAAACAATCGCTCTATCATGGGATTTTTCTTTCTGGTTTGTGCTAGAATTAATTAGGGAAGGATTCTATTGTTTCAGGAGCAAGTGTTTTTAAATATTTGGTTTAGATTATGGACCAAGTTTTGCTTCTCAACTTAACAATGATGATTTTGATTGTGATTTTTAGTTCTCAAGCATTCTTATGCTTTTGAAACTAATTGTATAGGTGTACACATATATGCATGTATTGCATATTTACATTTGCATTTATAAGTGCCATCATGGTTGCCAATTTTATGATATGACAGGGATGGGGCTCTAATTAGAGTAACATTGTGGATAGGTGCTTGTTCTCTTTCCCCTAATGTTTAGATGAGGCTTGGACAATACTATATTTTAAATGCAACTTGATTGTAATTCAGCCCCAACTAGTTAAGAACTAATGCATCTTCATGATGATGCAGCATAATTAATGATAGTTTTCATACAATCCAATTATGTTGGAGGTTTCTTTGAGAATAAAATGTTCTGACATTGTGTTTACTGTGGTGTTTTATTCAGTCTTTCCACTGCAGGCATGGGAAAGCTTATCTCTTCAATAAGGTGTAAGTTTTCTGACTTTGGCACCCCATGATATTTGCCCAGCAAAACTGGGGGAAAAATGTGACCTCATCAATGTATATTAATACATTAATATTTGCCTCACAAAACTGGGGGAAAAAAGCAACCTCATCAATATATATTAATACATAATACTGAGCCCATCTAAAACTAAGTCTAATTGAACTGTCATTCTTGTACATATGAACAAAGAATTAAGCTAATTATATCTTTTGCTTCTGGACTTCTGTTCAAAGATGAACACTTTTTATTTGCCCAAGTGCATTAGTAATCATATACATGTTCGCACATATAGATCATGCAGCCTTATTAAGTTTCTTGTGTCTTATTAAGGTTTAAGTATCTGTCCATCATGTAACCTGAGAGTGGCCATTAAGGATCAGTCTCTTAATTCATATTTTCTATTCATCGTCTAATTTACACCTGAATGCATATTGCGTAACTGCACGTATCATGTTTCAGTGGCTAATAGTGAAATAGGGATGCTCATGGAAGAATTTCGTGGACACACATTTTCACATTCTTTGCCCAACAATGATTCATTAGATATTTCATGTAAACAATTGGTCTTTCTTAAGAAGAATGTCGTCTCATGTTGTTTGACAGAGTGAATGTCTCTGTTGGAGAGAGTGAAGAGAGAATGATGATGACTGGGCTGCATACAGTAGCTGATATTTTCTGTGTGGGGTGTGGATCAATCGTGGGGTGGAAATATGTAAGATTTGGTGGCAAAAATTTTGAAAATATTGTTTTATCTATGTTCCTTGTTACCGTTTAGATATTTGGATAGTTTCTTTCAGGAAACTGCTCATGAGAAGAGCCAGAAGTACAAGGAAGGAAAATCTGTCCTTGAACGGTCAGTATGTAACTACGGATAGTAGAAAGAAAAAGTGAATAATAATTTGCTAGTTACGTTGTTGATGAGGTTTTCTGCGTTATGTTGTTGAACAGATTTAAGGTTTCCGGTCCAGATGGAAGCAATTACTGGGTCAGTCACGAAGCACACGTTGGTGGAAGTGATGCAGATGATGTTTGATTTCTCCTTCAAATTCCAACCGTACATTCTTTAACCATCAAGTTTCTGATTAGACTTCTGAATTCTTAAACTGGTTGTTCTTCAATTCAGTGCCCTTGCTAAATGGCACTGTCACTGTGAATAACCTAATTGAAAACACTCTGACTGTTGATTCCGATTAAGTTGATGCTCAAAACTTCTGTGATCATGTCTTCAATTTAATATCAATTATTGTTCCATTCAGTTTTTAATGCATAAAAATGTTACCATCTACCTGCCACCACTATTCTTTTTTATCAGTTCAGGCCTTATTAATAGGGTGTTTGTTTATTAGTTAATTTTTAACTTATAAACATTTGAAATTTTAAGTAATTACGTGTTTGATTAAAGTATTTATAAGTGATTGATAAGTAGTTAACGTATTTGGTAAAATGTGACTTATAAGTATATTTTATTATAAAATGATTAAAAAGGGTATTACATTAAACAAGGGTATATTATGAAATTTTAAAATTAAACAAAGATAATGTGGTAATATACTTGATCAAACTAATTTATAAGCACTAATTACATTGATTACTGTTATCATCATTTGATTAATCACTGTCTACTCAAAGACATTAAAGCCAAAATGTTGATGGTGATTTCATAGTTTATGAGATGTGATATTATTTGGAAAAATAAATGGTAAATATGATAAATAACTGTACATAATCTATCAAAGGGTTCCAGAAATTTCATATTGGCAAGCAAAGGTGAACTGGCCAACTGGGAACGCATACAGGAAGAATTGCATATTTTTCTATTTATTGTGTTAGTTGCTTCTTTGGCATAAACCACTAACTTTGAATAAATCGGTCAGGTCTACTATTGGTATCTACTAATTTTGTCCTTAAGCAATTATAAAAAAATTATTAAGAGAACAAATCACAAAGGAAAGGACCCACTTTCAGAATGACTTTTGGCTCTACCAAACAAAGTCAGATTTGGGCAAAAGAGAAAAGAATAATAAGATTTGGCTGCATAGTTGATTGATGCAAAACAAAACAAAACGAATCGATTGGATATTGGTTCCATTAGCGTTATATCTGATCCAAGTAAGAAATCTATGCTTGAATTGTAGTTGGCAATTATTGAATCAATTCAATTAGCTTCTGTGAGAAGCAATCAAAGCATATATTCTATTCAAGTGGGGTGTACTTTCAAGGGAATTAGAAGGCTTTTGTCATAATCAACTCAATTTAATTTATGGAGCATGCTGCAGGGAAGATTCAATATTCGAAATGAAAGAAAAAACAGAAGATGAAAAAACCCTTCATTTGAAAAAGAAATAAATTCTTTCATTTGACAAACTACAGGAAAACAAATGACAAGACATACACACAACACAAGCTGCAAATATGAACTTGATTATGAATCTGTACTTTCCACAGGAAATCAAATGAAAGCAATCCTTAAAATATATAATTAAAGGAAATTCCAAAGATAGCTCCCTTTTTTGGTCTCTGATAAGTCACCATGATTTCGCCAGCAATTCCGGTGCCACAGAAAAATGTACATCTTTAATTTGTGAAGAATTTTGTATGATACGTTTTTAAAAAAGCAACTACCCAAGAGAATAAACCATTCGCTTAGACAGCTCTGCACCCACAACCTTCAAATATCTATGTAACTGGGACTCCAAGGATATCCTCTCAATGGGATCAAAAGCTCGTTGGACATCCTTCAAAATTGTAACAACTTACTGAGAAAATGAAATCATAAAACCAAATGACTATCAAACAGTGGTGGTTGCATACAACAACCAGAATCATCAATGCAACTTAGAAATAAAGTATATTTACCTTGTATCTCACTTGAGACCCATTCGCCCCAATTAGAATATTAGTGATGTCACCATCTATTCCCACATTAAGATCACTGGTTTCTGTATCAGATGTATCATAATCGGTTTCCGACTCAGGCTCAAGCATTTCTTCGTCATAGTCCATAAGGACATCATTCGAGTCCTCTTGACCTATGTCATCATGTTGCAATTCTGTGACATTTGCAGAAACACTAGGTGATGAGGACTCCATATTTTCTAAGCTGGCAAAATCAGTCAAAACAACATATGGCCTCTTATCAAGCAAAGGCCTGGCGATATCATATGGCACCCACCTGGAAACATCATTTCCACTTGTTATACTGAAGACATTAAAAAATAACAGGAAATGAAGTTTATATATAATACAGATTTTCAAGCTTATACATATAAATTATTGGTCTCATGGATGAAACTCTCTTGTGCTTCAAGGAAAGAATATCAAGTAAATAGGCCCAGATGACATCAAGGACCTTATGACCATGCCTGGAGTGGACTGTTCTAAAACTGGAAACCTTCTTTCCTTCTTTTTACAACTTACTATAACGTAAGGCTTGAAGCTATTCATCGAGAAATGTAAAGTTGACCATTATTTTAACCAGGTTTGACTAGAGGTCACCTGAGCATCACTCTAGTAAGAGATTAGATGTTAAACAAAAGAGAGGAAAATGTTTTCAAAATACAGGAATGCCAGAAAAAATTAGAAACCACCTACTACAGCTAAAAGAGAACATGGACCACTTGAAGATATCTACAATTAAAAAAATTTTGATGCCTTTATTATGATAAAATATCTGTTATTCTTTTAGAAAAGCACCAAGAAAATGCCAACCAATGATTTAGCTCACATCTAAATTCAGTAAACTAAGTGGGGAACAGGTTTGGGAGATACTGAGTATTAAGTTTTGAGACTGAAATGAAAGTTGATTTATACAATAATACTTATAAAGAAGCAAAAAAGGGGCTTAAGGTGGTTTTACTTCCAGTATTCACTGTTAGTTGCTAGATGCATGTGGACTTACTGGTATCGAAGAGGACAGAGAAGCTCTGAAGGGCAATATGCTGCTTTGTACCTCATCTTCCTGCAGGAATGAATGTAATAACCAAGATAATAATATTCAAGAGGAGGACAATGGACTTGATTTTCTTTCACACAACCTATTTCTTGCAGAGCTGAATACTTGCCCAGTGATAGAAAGGCAAAATCTGGATCCCAAAATAAATATTTACTTGACAAACATCTAGGGAGAATGTCAATCACCCCAACTGCCACTAGCTGGTCATCAATCAGATATTGCTGATGGAAAGAGCCAAAGCCACAAGGAGGAACTGTAGCATCACCAGATGGTGGAACAAACACTAAGGGAGTGTCAACTAAAAATCTCCTATATGAGGTCTCGTTGACCTTATCTGGTCTATCATTGTGCACTTTAATCTGATATTGCCTATACAATGCATACTCTTGCGGATCAAAACTGGATCTTTTCAAACGGATCTGGAGCCTATGCCTTTTTCCCTGAGGATGTTCAGGGCTGTTCTTCACGCACCTTCCTTTATGGTTCACATCAGAAGATTCTTCAGAAATGGTAGCAATTTGAATACTGTTATCAAAAGAAGATTGGTTCATAGCAGAATAAAAATTAAGATGCCCATTACAAGCCCTGATTGAAAGACCAGAAATTTCAATCAGCTGATTCAAGGAACTTGCCAACTTTTCTGCTATAACTTTTGGAGATGGACCATTATCTTGTGTGTTTTGTCTTAATACTTGTATTTGCTGGACTTCCTTCTCAGCTAACTGTGCCCGTCTTAAAGTGGCTGCTATTTGGAATGCAATGTTGCTGGAGTATAAGAGATTTTCCATTCCTTCAACTAGTAGCTTCCTTTTTGCCTGTGAAACTAATTTGACTGACGCCTTTGGAAGTTGAATACTGGAAGGGAAGTCCCCACTTTCGATGCATGTATGCACTGCATTGTCAATCTGGACTGACAAATAATGCAGAATTTCTTCTGCCCTTATTCTTCTGTTCATTTTTATAAGACAAGGAGTCCTTCTTGGCTGAGCTTAAACTGTCATGGTGATTAGAAGTGCTTGTGTCCTCCATAAAGTCAACAGATTTTTTCATATCCAATGTCCCTTCTAAATACCTATGCATATAACATGGTTAGTAAGCCGAAGGAGCTTTCTTTTAGTATTCCTATGCTTTTAAACTTCGGATCAAACATGGATTCAAATTCCTAACAAACAGGTATATATTAGCTAGAGGAAAAAAATAATTCAGCCAGAGAAAACAAATTAATGTGCTACTAGAAATCAACAGGTTCAGAATAAAATCATGGAAAAGAGAGAATAGAAATCTAACCCAGCAATTTGGTAATTCACTGATTTATAAATTGGTCAACAAATGTGTGTATTAAAATATACACATATCAATAGAGCCTTTATGATACATCATTGCTATGACAGCCGAAATTATTTGAAACTCTTCCATGGAAACAAAGATGTCATCCTAAAATGGAAGCTTGACATATCATGGAAGCTTATTCTCAAGGTCTTATAAGAATGAGATGATAAACCAACAAAAGAACTATCAATGCAAGCATCACATCAAGAAACTAAGAAAACAAAAGGAAGTATACCTTTGCATTCGTCTAGAAACTCGTCGTTGTTCCTTAGATGGAACAAAGTCACTGGCCTTTAGACGAATAGTATAGGACGGGCAACATGTTTTTTTCATATTAGGTTTATAAAGAAAACACCCAGACCTTCTCCAACCCCGGTCAAGCAGATCTGCCAAAGCAGCTCTAGAATAAGAATGGAGTAATTTTAAAGAAACTACAGCCAGAAAAGCTGGTAATATGTTTAAATCAACAGATATCATTATAAAGCTTCCAAACAAAACTGATATCAAACAACTATCATAACAAGGAAGTAATTTAAAATAAATGCACGCACCATAATCATGAAAAAGAGAAGATATTTCACTCGAAAAGAAAATGCCCGCCTCTTAGTTTTACATATGCAACAATGATTTCTGTACCTTACCCCGAATTGAACATTTCCTTCCATCACCTCATTTAAGATGTTAACTTATTAAATGTATGCACGACAATATTTTATTCCCAAAAGAACTTGCAACAACATAATCAAATAATCAGTAGAACAACAAATCTTATATTAGCAATCAAGAAAAAATTGCATATCTTACTTCCCAAATGCTACATAACTTACAGAGAAACTGTATACATTCAAATAATAAACCACAAATTCACCAAGATAACAAACTTTAACGTTAAAAACCTTGGTAGTCATCAACCGTCACGCTGTACGCCCATAAACCTACAAAAACAACGCCAAACGATTTTCTCATCAACATCAAATTTGACCTTTCAAAAAAGTCAACAAATCCACGAATCAATTAGCCAAAATTTACAAATAAAAAGACGATTCCAATAACTAATTTTTGTATCATATTTCATCGATCTTATATCAATTTCGTAGAAATAAATTCAAGCAACGGACCGTGAGTGTTGCTAGTTTTGCCACCGGGAGATTTACAGTAACCACAATCGCTTCTACACGTGCCACAATCAGCAACAACGGTCTCTCCTCGTCGGTTACTGTTATTACTGCTGCTCGCCTCGTTTCTCATCTTCGCTGCCGTCTTCGATTTATTCATCGGCGAACCAAAACGACGTCGCGGACTCCAATTTCGTATCTATCTGTCTGTCTATATCTCTCTCCCTTCTCTGTCAGTTACGGAGGCGGCTTGTCTATCACGGTGTTATTGCTCTCCAGCTCTCATTTCTGCGAATAATCTTCATGCTTAAGCAAGTACTATTAAATTACATTAGAGATTAAATCCTGTGCTTAACAGAGCAAAGTATCAGTTTGCTTTGATCATGATCCAACCCATTTAGCCACACGATTGGCGCTTTCTTGATCCGTGATCTAATATTGTACAAAAGGGTCTATATGATAAAAAGTAAACTTTTTGTATTCATTTGAATTTAAATTTAAGAAAACTTTAAGGGTAGTTTCAAAATTAGAAAGTTTTGCTATTTCAAGGCGGTATCTAGTATAATATCATAACAAAACAGGGACACAGCTGCAAGGAAAACCCCATTCCCGAAATTGAAAACTGACATTTTTATAAGATTAAAGAAGGGAGGGCATTATCGTGATTATCCACCAAACCAGAAGCAAAAATCTGAAAACGTAGGCTTGAAGTGAGAGTAAACACAGAGAGGTATAGTTACAGTTGTCCCGTTACTTAAGAAACCCCAAATGTAATCAAAACCTCCTTCTCTAAATCTCCATTTCACCCCTCAAATCGCTTGTTAATCACACTCATTGCCCCTCAACCACACTCGTCTCTCTCTGATCCGTTCTCCTCTTTCCTCACCATTCAGCTAACTAGCTAGTCACCGAGCTCAGCTTTGTTTAAGTTAGGTGAACCGAAACGGCATGTCGTTTTAGATCTCATTGTTTTGATCTGTATGTATTCAACAATGAATCGAAGCTTTAGGTCTCAAGAAATGCAAATGCAGGCCGCGGCTTTGAAGCAGAGACAGCAATTACGAGCTTCAATGATGAGGGAGAAAGAAGAGGAGCTCTCATTGTTTCTCGAGATGCGAAAGCGTGAGAAGGAGCAAAGTAATCTGTTTCTTAATAACTCTGAAGAAGAGTTCGAAGCACCATTAGGTATTTTTATGATTTCTAATTTTGTTGCTCGCGAGACGGTTAGGTTTTATGCCGTTTTAAATTTTTTAATCTCGTGAAATGTAAAAAATTGTTCTTTTTGGTGGTTTAGGGTCGAAACCAGGGACTTCTCCGATATTTAACATTTCTTCTTCGAACACGCCGGCGAGAAAGACTGGTGCTGATGATTTTCTTAATTCTGATAATGATAAAAATGACTATGACTGGTAATGTGGTTAAATTTTTTATTTTTTTATTTCTTCTGATTTTTTTTAGTGTTTTGTGTAATTTGATAATGTTCGACTCTTTGGGGTTTTTGTCGTTTTGAGCTCAGAAGAGTTAGAATAGAGAGTAGCTGATTCTACAAAAGGAAAATGAGAAAAAGGAAATGTTTACCACAGTATGGTAACATGCTTAGTTGATGAAATCAAAATGGGTTATTGATTACAACTTAAATGGGGTTTAATAAATTTCATTGCAAGTTAATATCCAGAAGGCAATTATTGTCGGTTTTTTGAGTTTCTTAGAATCTATTGAGCTGTTGATTTTGTGTTATTTATTCTTATGATTTATTTTCTTTGATGGGATAAGTTTGAAGTTTATAGAAGTCACTACCGAGGAAGTATAGATCAATGACTTTAGCATGTTTCAATATGTTTCAAAATCCATGCAAAAGTTGATTAGATGTTTATTGAAGTGCTTTTTTCACTGGCTTTCAGCCTTTTACACCTCTTTGCAATGAGTGAGGAAATGGCCTCTGTTTATGGTTTGTGCTGGGAAGTATTTCATGTTTTGGAGGTTACATTTTCTTCACTGTTTAGTAAGGGTTGGAGTAGCTTATGTTAGGGGCCTGTATATGCCTGGTATCTTGGCTTCACCAGATGTTTCTACCAGTCCTTTATGCATGAACGCATAAAAGAAAAATTATCATATAGCTTTACTTCTTTTTCTAAATTTCCCTTGGTGTTAATGTTTTTTCAGTTAATAATTTGTGTATTACCAGAGTGATTATTTCTGAATCAGGTTTCTTCACGTGTTTATGAGTGACGATTTTAATTCTCTCTCTTATCTTTTCAGGCTTCTGACTCCTCCTGGGACTCCTCTTTTTCCTTCTTTGGAGATGGAATCACAAAAGACTGTTATGAGCCAACTTGGTACTTCAAAGGCCCGCCCTACTGGCCTGAAATCCAGAGTAAGAGTGCTATGAGTACTATCATAAAATTTTGGGCTAAATGGCACTTCCGTTTTGAAATATTTTGTTATATTTAGCATATGACATGGTAGTTTATAGATGTCCAAATTATCATTTGTCACGAGTTTGTTAAAAGTGAAATGTAATCATTATTTTTCTCTTGATTTTGAGGAAATCTGTCCTTGCATGACCCTATTTGAAGGGAGTAAATATGCTGTTTTGGAAAATGGCTTTGTAGTTGTAATCAGGAAAAATTATGGAAGTTCAAGTTTGATGAGCAACCAAAGGGGAAGGTTTACCGTAGGAAGAAGTGGAGTAAGAAGCAGGGGAATAATTGACATTTAGGAGGTTAAGTCTTATCATTTTGTTTATCTTTTGTTCTTAGCTTTATTTGCTGGATTCTCAATTGTTGATTGTTGATTGAACAGAGTCTGGATGTCATATTTCGGATGTACTGTTTGCTGCCATTAATATAGAGATTCCTTGTGTTTATTGTGTTGGGATTGGGTCTGTATCTAGATTGTAGTGTGTTTCATTAAGTTGCAGGTCAGGATCTCATCAAAGTTCTACATCTCCATGCTAACACTTTGAACCAATTGATTTTTTTTCTTTTTCTTGCATGTGTGAGAGTTGCCGTTTCATTGCTCAAATTGTATGTTTTTCATTTTAAGAATAATATAAGAACTTAGATTGTATCCAATATTGACAAAGCCAAGAGTTTGTAAGGAGTGGAAGTGCTTGTCTCATTGTCATTTATCTCAAACCTTTAACTCCTCCATGGTTGATTACCTTGGTATTCTACTGTTCTGAATTTTGGAGTGATTTATATGCTTGAATTGCTAATGTTCTCTGGTCATTTCTGTTCTTGTTTGTATAGCTTGCAAACCCACAGCCAGAATCTGCTGCAAGGAGTAGCTTAGTGTCTAGACAGCCAGCTTCCTCGCCAGGATTGAGTACATCAAGCACTGGTGTTCGGAGGCCCTCATCATCTGGGGGTCCAGGATCAAGACCTGGAACCCCAACTGGACGCCCTTCATTGATCTCAGCATCTAAACCTTCAAGATCTTCAACACCTACATCTAGGCCCACCTTATCTTCAACTAAGCCTGCACTTTCCGCTTCTAAGCCGACAGTTTCTGCTTCTAAGCCGACAGTTTCTGCTACTAAGCCTGCAATTTCTGCCTCTAAGCTAACAAGTTCCGCTACTAGGCCCACAAGTTCCACTACTAGGCCGACAAGTTCTGCTACTAAGCCCACAGTTTCTGCAACTAGGTCTACAGTTCCTGCAAGATCCTCCACGCCTACAAGGTCCACAGCCCGATCTTCAACACCTACTTCTAGACCCTCTATACCTTCTTCAAAGCCTACATCAAGGGCAGCAACTCCGACTCGTCGACCATCCACACCATCGAGTGCACCTAGTATATCTGCTCCTCCAGTTAAGTCCTCTCCTTCGGTTACCAAACCTGCTCCCACAACATCAAGAAATCTGGTGCCATCTCGTGGCAGTTCTCCTACAGTAAAATCCAGACCATGGAATCCCTCAAAGATGCCTGGTTTCTCGCTTGATGCTCCACCAAATTTGAGGACTTCAGTACCTGAAAGGCCACTTTCAGCCACTAGGGGTAGGCCTGGTGCACCCAGCCCCCGATCCTCTTCAGTTGAGCCTGTATCTAATGGAAGACCAAGGCGGCAATCATGCTCTCCATCTAGAGGACGAGCCCTCAATGGCACTTTGCACTCAAGTGGGAGTTCTGTTCCTGCAGTCAATCGTGCATATGCTAAAGCTAATGACAATGTAAGCCCTGTTGTAATTGGGAACAAAATGGTTGAGAGGGTGATCAATATGCGGAAACTGGCGCCTCCCAAGCAAGATGACAAAAACTCTCCTCATGGTAACCTGACTGGGAAGTCTTCATCTCCAGACAGCTTGGGCTTTGGAAGAACACTGTCAAAGAAATCATTGGATATGGCTATACGGCATATGGTAAGTATATGCTTTCTTTCAGTCCTTATTGCATTGTGTCACTAGGGTCCTTGGAGGCTCATTTAGAGTTATGTGTTAAGTCTTGGAATTCCTACTCGTATTGATATCCATAGCATGGTTATTTTTGTTTCCTCTGTGCATGTTCTTGTTGGTTCCAATTATCTTTATATCTGTAGTTATCACTTACACTTACACTTAGATCTATTGAAAACATTTGAGAGAAGAGTTAATGAAACAAATACAGTGATTTACTTGTCATTTTCCTGATTTGAATTGGCAGGATATAAGGAGAAGCATCCCTGGTAATTTAAGGCCATTAATGACAAATATTCCAGCATCCTTTATGTACAGTGTGAGATCAGGGTCTGCGCGAAGCAGAACAATTAGTGTTTCAGACTCCCCTCTGGCCACAAGCAGTAATGGTAGTTCAGAATTGAGTGTTAACAATAACGGCCTTTGTATTGATGGGATTGAAATAGAAGATGATATTGGCAGTGAGAGAGGTGTTCCATCTCCTGCCAGTGTACGTGGGAGGTAATGCTCAAGGCCAACAACCCTAATATAAAAACGGCTTTTTTAATCCGTCTTACATCATTATTTCAAATCTACAAGCTTGACAGTTTGAAGGAGAATTGATTTGTGGAACTCGCAGGGTTCAGGATCTACAATTAATGTAAAGTTTTCTTAGTTTGGTCAGAGGTTAAGTTTCTGTAATTCATTGTCTGTGTATTATTAGGAAAACCAAATGTATGCTGAACAATCATTCGTGTTCATTTTCAAATTTCAACACGGTGAGATACTGTGAACAGATCCATTGAATTGGATCATCCTTGTTATCCAAAGCTATAGTACCTTGTTCCCTTCCCCATACTTTTACCACTTGAATTTGCACAAAATTCCAAAGAAAACCGACTGCAATTATAATTTATTGAAGTGTAGACTTACGGTGAGGGCATTCAACGGAGGCTTGAAAGGGACTAGATAGAATAATGAAGCACCGCATCATAAAGAGGGTAACAAGGCAAGATTTAGAGGAAGTGGTATATTTTAAATTCAATATTATGAAAGCAGGACCACAATACAATAATGCATATGACCCAGCAGCTTTTCAGTTTTGAGTTCAAAGTTTCACAGAAGAGATTGGCTTGTGGATCGAAGAATTCTGTAAGCTTTGGACCACAAACTATATCCAACTGAGCACAGTCCAAGCTTCTAAACCAGTAATGTCTGTCTACAATCACCTGTCTGAGAAGAAAAGGTGCGGCCTCTAGCTTCAGATGCTGATGGCATATCAGAAGCCACGGACTTGAATGATGGTTGGTTGGTCAGATCCAAATCATTATGCTATCTGAAGCTCTACTAGAACAACAATTTTTTTCAACAAATTCAGGAATATCACCATAAAGTAGATGGATTTTATAATTAAGTTGAGAAATACACCTTGTTTAAGTCAACAAGTTTTTTTACATAAATGAACACAAATATGAAGTCCCATAAACTGAGATACCAAATCCATGAGGTTCGAAGGGCTTTAACTTAACTACACAACAGTCTAGTAAACTACTCTTACATATCCTTTTGACTTCTAAAAGCCAACAAATAAGGCCACAACAAAACTATCAAGCAGCAGCCACAACCTCAGCAGCTGCAGCCTGGGAGGGAGCAGTCGAAGCAGAAGCCTGAGAAGTTTTAGCGTCCTTGGCAGGGGCAGGTGCTGGAGGTGAAGGCTTCAGGTGGGCAGGGGTATTGTGCTTCAATCTTATGAGTATATGCCGCATCCTTGAGAGGTCAGTTGGTTTCCCAGGTTTTGGACCTTGGATCACAACAATGCCAGGCTTCTTTTCCTGATCCTTCTTTGCTTTCTTCTTCTCTATAGCTGGCACTTCATTAGGAATAAGCTCTGCAATTGCTTTCCAGTAATTCTTATCAGCTTCAGCATGAAACTTCTGCTGGTTGGCCACAAATAACTGTCATATGAAGAGGCAAAAGTTAGAAATATTCATGCATCAATGCCCAATATCCAAGATTTATGAAGCAATAAATCTTGTTCAGAAATTAAAAGAAAGATTTCATCATGCAAAGCAAACTTGATGGTGAGGAAAAAGTCAGAAATATTTAAGCATCATTTTAGTATCCCCTATTTTGCATAAAATAATTTTCGAAGCCACACATTTAAAAGACCAACACAGCCCAGGTACTCTGGCAACAATATAAATAAGCTGCAAATGAAAGTGGCAAGTTGAAGCTGCATTAAGCGATTTCTTGTAGTTCCAATCTAATAGCACATCAATAAAATGATGATCAAATACAAAGCAGCAAGAGAGGCCAAGTCCATTTCTCTAAGCTATACATACAAGACATCACTAAGTATGCCAAAATGTCCATAGTCCACAGAACAGGCTATTTTCTTAGTTATTCAATGCTTTTGAGTATTTGAATTATGTTAAGAACTTCTTCTTTGGCAACATGGCTTTCTGGCCATCAAATTTCCATAATTGCAACAAGGTTCAGAATGTTAGTAAGAGCAACAACAGATTCATACAAGTCACACTCTCCTTTTATGCATATATTACTCACCAAATCATTGATTCAAATAATCACTCCAAATATCACACAACAAGCACCAAGAATAAACAGTTGTATAACGTAAAATTCAAGAATATGTCTATGGGCAAGAGATACACGAGCCTAGATTCAGTCCAACATAACATGCATACTACACCCAAATTGAACAAAAGTGTCAGAAAAGCAGCCCTCAAAATAAATACTACAATAAAAGAAAAGAAAGATAATTAAAAAAAAAATGATGAAAATATCTACACTCACCTTCTCTCTTTCCCTGTTAGTTTCTTTTTTATTTTCACAAGTCACAACCCTCTTCCTGTAGAATTCAACTTTGTATTCATCTGCTTCTTCAAGTATTTGGTTCAACATCTCTTTCTCTCTCTTCTCCTTCTCCTCCAATCGAATTGCATTCTCCCTAGGTATTAAAACAGCAATCCCCAACATAAACACTTAAAAAAAACAAAAAAATCTCCAAAACCTCACAAGAGCATGCAATGCATATCATTATTACATAAAAACTTAGATTCGACAAATAACAATCACATATTAAAGAGAAAAGTAAGCATCTTTTTCAATTCTTTAAGCAGATTAATAGTAATTGAGCTCAACTAAACACACAATAGTATAAAACAAAGTTCAGTGAATCGTCACCCAATTGCAATTTCTATCAAATATGAAAAGTTTAAACTTTTTGGCACTTCAACTAAGTTTAATAGCACATCAATAAAAGAAAAAAAAAAATGAAGTTTGATGTTAATATGCTTGCGTTTTGCTGGTAACATAAATAAGATAAGCAAATAAAAGTAAAGAAAAAACCAGAATTTTATACATTTTGTCACTTCAACTACTATAATTGGAACATGAAATTGAAAGGAAAAAAAAGTTCGGTGCTAAATTATACCATTTTTCCCCTATAACGGAAATAAACTAATAAAATTTGAAAAAATTAACAGATCTAAACGAACCTTCTCCATTCTCTGAGCGCGAAGCCCTCCTCCGGTGTCATGTCGGACGGAGGCGGCAAAACCGGCCCGTCAGAATCACCGTTCGCATACTCGCCGTAGATCGACTGCTGCGATTCGAACACGTCGTCCCCAGCGTCTAAAGACGAGTTATTGTTGTTGAAGACCGGCGAATCAACGGCCGAGTCAGCACGATGGGAGTCATAGCCTTGATAACCTTCGTCGTGAAAGGGATCAGTTGACTCCGCGACAGGGACCGAGTCAAACGAATCGTCGAAATTTGACATTGGTTTTTGCGTATAGTTTTACTCTGATCTTTCTCTGTTCAACGTCAGCGATAACAATTTCTAGTTTTGTTCTCGTTGCATCGTGCTTTCTTGGGCCGAATGGGTTTGGACTACGGCCCATAATAAAACGACATGGACTAGCATGTAATGGGCTCAGGCCCAATTAGGATAAAAATGGGCTCCACAAAAGAAAACAGGAGCCCACAACATAGCTTTCACTACAAAATTCTAAAGATTATACGACGACGCATGGTCAAATAAGGACACATTTTTGTCTGCTATTTTTATTATTATCCAACTTCGAGCTTCCTTCTGCGGTAGTTTATTAATGGGAAGGATAAACAATTAACGTTGACTCCAACACGTGCGTCAATAGTTAACCAATCTGGACCATCCGGCTGCGGGGAAGGGAAAGATATCAACCTGCTAAATTTTTTATTACTACTAAGTGGGACATTAATTACTATCGCCAAGATTTAACTTTTGGACAAAAGAAATCAACACGGTACAAGCACACCAATTACTGTTACACGTAGTTTCTGAGTTCTGCTTCTATCTCACAGGATCCAAAGTCTGTAACTTGGTCAATTCAATTTAGTACAATTAATGCTGGCCTAACTCATTCAAACCACGGCTGCTTTAACGATTCTTATTACTATAAATAAAATATCAGCTTCTTATTCTTTTTGTTCTTTATAATAAGTTAATAACCTTCAAAACTTCAAACCCCTTCTCTGTTTTTGTCTGTTCTTGTTTTGGGGTCTGAGAATTTGACGTGAAGTCGATCAAGATGGTGTTCTTTTTCTGGTTTCTTTCGGTTTGGTTACTCTTTTTTGGAGATGGGGTTATGGCGGCTACAGAGAGTAGTAGCTCAGCGGAGAGGACGATTAGTCAGACACCCACATGGGCTGTTGCGAGTGTTTGTGCTGTCATCATCATCGTTTCTATTTGCTTGGAGAAAGGTCTTCACAAGCTTGGAACGGTACGTATATATTTTTGTTCTTTTAATTATGCTTTTATTACTCTTTTAGCTGCAAATTTAACCACTTTTGTGAGTTTCTTCTTGTTTTTGTAACTGCCTTGATCTTCTCATTAACTTTTGCTTTCAGTTCTTCATGACTAAGAGGTGGTTTTTTATTTTTTTCCGGTGAATATTGATATTCGTTTTATTACGTTTGTTCCAATTTTGTCAAGAGGTTGCTACTTTTGTACTTGGTTTTGAGTCAATACGATCGTGTAAAGATTGAGTTTTGAAACAACTGGCCTTCCTTCTTTCTGTTTTCAGCGTTTCTATATAAGAAACTGTAGATTTCGTATAATGCTAGTAATTCATGGTAAAAAGATGCCACACATCTAGGAGTTATCCAAAATTCTTATTTTAAGTGATGTTCATCTTATTGGTGTTGATACGTAAATGAAGTGATGATTTTGTAAAAATATATGGCAATGCCAAAGAAGATGAAACATCACTCGTATGATAATTTTGAAAAATTTCTCGGATTTGTAATGCTTAATGGTTAGTAAAGGCTTGGTAGCTGAAAGAATATGTTATTAACTTTAGAATGATGTTATATTTGGCCCCTTTTATCTACTCTGCTGTTAACTTACCGTAATTTCAATCCAGTGGCTTACGGAGAAGCGCAAGAGGGCTTTGTTCGAAGCCCTTGAGAAGGTCAAATCTGGTGAGAAGATAAATTTTTTATCTTTCTGATATTGTTTTTTGTGGAGATAGACATTGGGTGCTTATTTGACTTTTGATGCATAACTCGTGCAGAGCTGATGGTTTTGGGATTCATCTCGCTGATACTCACTTTTGGGCAGAATCACTTTGCTAAAATATGTGTATCTTCAAAGGTTGCAGACTCTATGCTGCCATGCCGGCTTGGTAGTGATTCTGACAAAAAAGCTAGTAGTGAAGAGGAACATAGAAGGAGACTCTTGTGGTATGAACACAGATACTTAGCTTCTCTTGATAGCAATGCTTTCTCGTGCAAGGAGGTGAGTACATATAGAGCTGGAATTTGTTTTAATTTGCTGAGGTTAAGAGCTTTTTTTTTTTTTTTTTTAAATTTCTCCTGGAACTGTTAGTAGGTACAATATATAACAATTTCCATAGAGAATTATGTTATGAGGGTTTAGGGATATGCAAGTATTTCCTTTCTTGTAATGTATGAGTCATCATGACCTTTTGTGGATAGAAGGTTTTAAATCTTATGCTGACAAGCATGCTGCAATATCTTAACATGACCAATAGTGATCTTTTCTTTTCTTTTTTTGATGATAGATCACTTCATAGCTTTTAGATATTAATTAAAATCCTTTAATTTTGATAAAAGCTTACCTGGTTCCTGTCTACAGGGGTATGAACAGCTTATATCAGTAACAGCATTGCACCAATTACATATCCTCATCTTCTTCTTGGCAGTCTTTCATGTGGTATACAGTGCTATTACCATGCTGCTTGGGAGGCTAAAGGTATTGAAACTAGAATAGACTCGGCTTATTTAGTTTTAAAAATTGCTACTTGTATGTGTTTTGTATTAACATATAGTTATATTGGACAGATTCGTAAATGGAAGAAGTGGGAGTTGGAAACTCAAACCCCTGACTATGAGTTCTCAAATGGTATGTTTTCCTTGAGAAATCGAAAATCTTTTAATTGATTAATTATTTTTTTGGGTTTCTGAACATGAATTTCCCAAGTTACACCTGAATACCTAGATTTGTGTATCATCTTCGAAGCTAAACCAGGTCTATGTTAATATGCAGATCCTTCAAGATTCAGACTTAGTCATGAGACATCTTTTGTCAGAGCACACACTAGTTTTTGGACAAGAATTCCTTTCTACTTTTATATTGTAAGTATTTTAACTAGCAAATGGAAATCTTGTCAATTCCAAGTGGATTGAGTTAGGTAAATATATATTGTGATATAATCTTTTAGATCCATATTAAATTTCTGAATCTCTTTCTATTGCAGGGATGCTTCCTTCGACAATTTTTCAGGTCTGTTAGTAGGGCTGACTACTTGACATTGCGAAATGGATTCATCAATGTGAGCTTTCTGTCATACAATCTAAATTGTTTAGAGTTGGTTATACCATTCCTTTCTGACAATGCTATATCATTCATAGGTCCATTTAGCTCCCGGAAGTAAATTTGACTTCCAGAAATATATTAAAAGATCATTAGAGGATGACTTCAAGGTAGTAGTGGGAGTAAGGTACTGCTCTTTTCATATATTGTTTTTCTTCTTTTGTTATATTTCACAGTTTCTTGTTTGTACTACTCTTGCCTAAATAATTTGGAATATGTTTTGTTTGTATGCTTACCTGTTTTTGTATTATTGGCAGTCCTGTGTTGTGGGCATCGTTTGTAGTTTTCTTGCTTTTAAACGTAGATGGTGAGCTATCTTTCCTGGAAAGGTCCTTTTGAACTAAATGTTCTTTGTATTGAATTGAGTTAGAAGTTAGTCACCTCAATTAATATATTATATGCTTTTCAGGATGGCAAGCACTTTTTTGGGCATCGTTAATCCCCTTGATTGTAAGAAATCTGGTCTCAGTGATCTTTATTCCAGATTAATTTGAAGATTTTTGAAATTCTAACTATTGATTGACTGATTCCAGATAATCTTAGCAATTGGAACCGAGCTTCAATCCATTTTGACAAAGATGGCTATTGAAATTACAGAAAGACATGCAGTGGTGCAAGGGATACCACTTGTACAAGGCTCAGACCGATACTTTTGGTTTGGTCGGCCTCAGTTAGTGCTTCATCTCATTCATTTCACTTTGTTTCAGGTATTGAATGACCTTCTCTTTTGAAGATATGAGATCTTTGATATATGTGTTAAGAGTGCAAAAGATGAAATAATTGTTTCAAGTTTCAAGGTTTTTGTTCATCCTGTAATTTGTGCTAAACTAAGCTAGATTACCTTCTGCATGCATAAAAGTCTGCAGAATGGTAACTTCTACAAGAATGACTGAAGAAGTTGCCGTTGTGGTTGATTGATATAACTATATAATCCCAGTACTCTCTCTCGGTATCAATCAACCACAATTGGCAACGTCTAAAGTTATGCTTTTACTTAACATTTTTGTACTTCATCAGGTAACTATCTTCTTTCATTTTTCCTTTTTTTTTTGTTTTCTAACTCCTTTTTGTGCTTTTTGGGGTGCTTGCAGAATGCTTTCCAGATCACATATTTCTTGTGGATATGGGTAATTAATCCATCTTCTAATTAGTCTATTAAATATTGAATCCTACATGCTCATTTTGTCCTATTTACTTCAGTGCAAGTATCTCAAGTGAGGTATAACGAAGTCTTTTCTGTGCAGTACTCTTTTGGGTTGACGTCTTGCTTCCATGCTAATCTCGAGCTCGCAATTGTAAAAGTTTCTTTAGGGTAAGCCATGTTGTTCTCCTCATTGACAGGGAACTAAATGTAACATCAATTTTGCCCTTTACATGGCACAATGCTGCTTATAAGCAGATGCTTGCAACAAGCTTGATAGATCTTGTCAGGACATTATTTGTTAACCAATCAACCATCCATGAATTTATGTAGCATTCTTACAATATATTTGCCCTAGAATATTATTGAAGCCCTGAAAGTTATGTTGATGGAGTAAAGTTTTATGTTACCTTGACATCAAGTGGGCTGAATTTTTGTTGGGATTTTGCAGGCTTGTGGTCTTAATTCTGTGCAGTTACATCACACTTCCACTATATTCCCTTGTTGCTCAGGTAAGTTTGTTTTTCATTTTATATAGAAGATGGAATAGACCTCAAAAAAACATAAAAGTACCAAAATATATTTTAGAAAAGATCAAAATAATCTTCAATTTCAGATTCCCCAGTGTATATATACTCTGTTCAAACATCCTTGAGCAATTTTCTGAAAAAAATTAGTATTAGGGCTCATTATTTTCTGTTTTTCCTTCAATATTCATGTTATTCATTTTATAAGTTGTACATGGTGAGCTAAATGAGTCCCTGGTGGATACTTGCAGATGGGTTCTCACATGAAAAAATCAATCTTTGATGAACAAACATCCAAGGCCCTTAAGAACTGGCACAAGGCTGCAAAAAAGCAGACGGGAGGAAAGTCCCCTGCTCGATTCCAGGGTGGAAGTGTAAGCGCAACCCCTTCATCATTGTTTACCTCCAGAGCACATTCACTGCATCGTTTCCAAACTACTGGCCACTCAAACCGCTCATATACCTATGAGGACATTGAGGCATCTGATCTTGAAGCTGATCCATTATCACCCACATCATCAACAAGAAACTTAATGATAAAAGTGGATCATGATGAAGATGGAGCAACTGAAATAAATGAACTCCATTATGAGAAGCAAACCAGCAATGAAAGTGACTTCTCGTTCGTGAAGCCTGCACCGGCAAAAGAACCATGATATAGCTTTCAGCGGTGGCTGTAGTGTATGCAGTGAAAGTTTACTGTACCGGTTGTCTAAAATTTTTTGAAGATGACTTCTCATTTGTGAAGCCTGCCTGACAAAACGAACCATGAGACTTAGCTTCAGCATTGGCTATAGCAGATGCAGAGAAGGTTTACTGCACTTGTGTGTATAAACTTTATTTGTTTGGAGATAAAAGTTCAATTAGTAGATTTACTTTTTATTTATTAATTTTTTTGTATAGACATGCTTGTTCATAAATTATGAAGTTTAATAAAATCTAGAGTTCGCTTGTTTAAGCCCAAATATTGTTTAATGTTTGAGTTGGTGACATGAATGAGTTTAATGATATGGAAAATTTATCAAAATGCTTTCAACTGCAAATTAGATGGATGTTATAATGTAAGTCTACTTCTGTATAAGTTTTGCAACATGTGGGGTGCTCCCAGAAGGGATCAATTCGAGTCTAAGAAGATTGAGGTCAGTGTGGTTTTATTGTGCTGAATTTTCTTATGAGTATTACGTGGTGAGTTAGATACTCCATGCTGTGCGATAAAATCGTTGATTTATATCTTGATACTTTTACATACCAGTAATGTCATATAATTGAAATAAGGAGAAGAAGAAAAAGAGTATTACTCAAAATGACTAATTACCTCATGATAAACGTTTATATTCTTGTGGAGAGTTCTGAATTATTTAAGATATCTTTTTCAGACAATAAAAATCTAAGTCACCAGTAGTGGACCATCTAGGGTCATAGCTTGTTTGATGGTTCGTGCTTCTCTAGCTAAAGACTTCATTTTCAAATGAGTTTGCATACATAGAAGTTATTGCAACTTGGAAGGAGCAGTTTCTTATAATTGAAGCACTAAATAGTCCTCAAAACTGCATACTTTTCCCTATCCTTCGGTCAAATAAACTGTACAATCCTAAAGAGCTTCAAGAAATCCTGAATGTTAGCAAAATTTATTTCCAAAGCCCTCAATCATGTTTATGAAGAGGTGAACCACTTGCCTTGTAGTGTGGGGAGGAAATTGGAACATAGAATTCTATTATTCTACACTGTTCCTGGCTGCCGTGTGACACTGTTGTTATCAGACTAGACTTGTTTCTGATCGAGAAAATGGGGTTATCAGACTTGACCTGTCTTTGCTAGAGACCGGAGTTTTAAAAAAAAAAAAAAAAAAGGAAAAAGAAGAAAGCTCTGCAGAGATTCAAAGGAAAAAACACCTTATTAACCAATCATCAAGTCAACTTTCCACATACACATTAGGCATATTTATAGACAATAAATAAATGAAACAACAATCCTACATCAGTTTGTCTTAAAGCATGAGAGCCGTCTCATTTCTCTTCATATTAGAGTTGATTCTTAATGTTAATTTGTAATGGCTCATTTAAAATTGTAGGAGAATGACCTTTACACATGTAACGTGATTGAAGGATGGAATATTATACTAAGTGTGGTTCTAGGTTTTAATTAAAGATCCACAACCCCTTTTACAATCACTTACGTCATCTTAATTTTCTATCAACGTATACGTGAAGGTTGTGTTTCCAGAATGCCTATAAGTTCCTACCTTGCGAATCAATCTTGTCAAGTAGAATTTCTTGATTTTACAGTACAATGCCAAGTGGAACAGTTTTCTGCTCAGTTAGCCTTCATTTCTTGCTTTTGTGTTGGTCCAGCCTGCCAACTCATTGTTTAGTTACTTGTGCCAGTTTTGTGCACAGAGGCAATGAAACTGATCAACTTGCTTTGCTTGAATTCAAGGCTAAAATTTCTCATGATCCTCTCCAGGTTTTGAGCTCATGGAATGATTCTATCCATTTCTGCCAATGGAAGGGTGTTATATGCAGTCAGCGTCACCAAAGGGTCACAACATTAGATCTTCGTCAACAGAAACTGGAGGGATCTCTATCACCATCCATTGGCAATCTAAGTTTTCTTAGAGTTCTAAATCTCAATAATAATAGTTTTCGCAATGAAATCCCTTGCGAGACTGGTTATTTGTTCAGGTTACAGATTTTACGCCTCCAAAACAATTCATTTGGAGGGGAAATTCCTAGAAACTTATCAAGTTGTGTCAACCTTGAAGTCCTTGCCATTTCCAACAATAAGCTTGAAGGGACAATTCCAGTGGAGCTTGGATCTTTATCAAAGCTCCGTGGACTCTATGTACTTTCAAACAATCTGTCAGGAGAAGTGCCACCTTCCTTTGGAAATTTGTCATCTCTTGAGGTACTTACAGCTAGTGGAAATCAATTTGAAGGAAGAATTCCAACAACACTTGGTCAGTTGAAAAGGATCAAGGTTATTGCGTTTGGAAGAAATAAGCTATCAGGTGTGATTCCTTCCTCAATCTTCAACATATCTTCGCTTGTGGCTATCGCTTTTGAGGATAACCAACTTAAAGGGAGCCTTCCCTTAGTCTTCCCTCTTCCTAACCTTGAACTGCTAAGTGTTCGTACTAACAAATTTACTGGATCCATTCCTCCTTCAATAACCAATGCCTCAAATCTAATGAGACTTGTTATTGCAGAAAATAGATTTAGTGGAAAGGTGCCCACGTTGGAGAACCTATATAAACTACAGAAGGTTGACATTTCTAAGAATGAATTAGGACATGGGGAAGAAGCTGACTTGAAGTTTCTCAATTCTTTGCAAAATGCTACGAGCTTAGAGATGCTGTCTATTAGTGATAACGGATTTGGAGGTATGTTGCCAGAAGGTTATAGGAAACATGTCGACCCAACTTAGACTACTATTAGTTGCAAAAAATAAAGTGTTTGGAAAAATCCCAACAGGAGTAGGCAATCTTGTTAACTTAGAGGTTTTAGATCTACGGAGGAACCAATTCACGGGCCATATTCCCAGCAATATTGGGAATCTTCAAAAGCTACAGGTTTTGCAGTTCGCTATGAACAGGTTCTCTGGGGATATACCATCTTCTCTGGGCAATCTAACATTTTTAAGCAGGCTTAGATTAGACAGAAACAACTTACAGGGGACCATTCCATCAAGTCTTGGGAGATGCACTAATTTAGAATGTCTAGATCTCTCTAGTAACAATCTAAGTGGTACCATACCCCCTGAAGTAATTGGTCTCTCATCCTTGTCAATTTATCTTGATCTGTCTCTAAACCAATTGACTGGTTCCTTGCCCTCAAATGTCGGTAACTTAATAAATCTGGGTTTTCTAGCTATATCTGAGAATAAATTGTTTGGTGAAATTCCTGATAGTTTGGGCAGTTGCGTTATATTACAACAACTATTGATAAATGGTAATTTCTTTCAAGGGAATATTCCATCATCCTTGAGTTCTTTGAGAGGCATTGATTATCTTGATCTTTCATCCAACAACTTGTCTGGCCAAATACCCAAATTTTTAGTGAACTTACCCTTTTTGATGAATTTAAATTTATCTAATAACGACTTCGAGGGTGAAGTACCAATTGGAGGAGTCTTCAACAACGCAAGTGCTATTTCACTTTCAGGAAACGATAAACTTTGTGGTGGCATAACCGGGTTATATTTATCCAATTGTCCCATCAAAAGATCAAAGCAGACTTGGTCTGTTTCAAAAATAGTGATAATTCCTATAGTTGTTGGAATTTGGTTGCTGACTATGATGTTATGTTTGATAATTATTCGTTGGTGGAGAAGAACAAAAAGGAATTCCTCTTCTGCATCACCATTGTTGGCTTCACTTCTACAAGTGTCCTATGACAATCTGCTAAAAGCAACTGCTGGGTTCTCTTTAGAAAATTTGATTGGCTCGGGGAGTTTTGGTTATGTGTATAAGGGGATCCTAGACCATAACGAAATGGTAGTGGCAGTGAAGGTTCTTAACCTTCAACATCGAGGAGCTTCTAGGAGTTTCTTGGCTGAATGTGAAGCCTTGAGAAGTATAAGACATCGAAATCTTGTCAAAATAATAACCGCTTGTGCAAGTGTTGATTTCCAAGGAAATGATTTCAAGGCTTTGGTCTATGAGTTTATGGTTAATGGGAGCTTAGAGGAGTGGTTGCATCCCAATCTGAGTACAGTTGTGTTGCAAGAGGCGCCCAGGAACCTAAATTTTCTACAAAGACTTGATATTGCTACAAATGTTGCTTGTGCAGTGGATTATCTTCATAACCATGGCCAAACACCAATGGTTCACTGTGATCTCAAGCCAAGCAATGTTCTTCTTGATGATGAGTTGACAGGTCATGTAAGTGACTTTGGATTGGCAAGATTCCTTCTAGAGGGCACCCATAACCTTTCAAGTAATCAAACAAGCTCCATTGGTGTAAGAGGAACTGTTGGTTATGCTGCTCCAGGTAAATACTTTTAACTATTTTATCATTCCTTGAAATTCATATGACTCTTGTATTTCTTTCCTCATTTTTACCTCCTAAAAAATTCCTTAGATGATGTGGTTATACAAGCTAAGCTATATTATTTATAGGGAGTTTCTTTGTACAAATGTATAATATTTCCAATTGCAGAATATGGTATGGGAAGCGAGGTTTCAACTTATGGTGATGTGTACAGTTATGGCATACTTTTATTGGAGACGTTCACAGGGAAGAGGCCAACCGATGAGATGTTTAATGGTGATTTGGATCTTCATAATTTTGTGAAGGCAGCTATCCCTGAACGAGTCATTGAAATAGTGGATCCAGTTCTTCTTCTAGAAACAGAAGAAGGACATACAAGCATGAGAAGTCACAACATTCAGGGATTGCTTGATTTCAATATTTGGAATTGGAGTCACTTGTTCTTCAAAGTCATCGAGTGAAAGGATGAACATGAATGATGTTACAGCCCAGCTGCATTCTATCAAGAGCAAACTTCTTCAAACTCCAAGACGGGGTGAGAGACTACTGTAACTTTATGAGTAATTTTCTTGTGTTTTATAATTAAATGTCTGATACAACTTCAGAATAAGGTTTGTTAAACAATGTCCAACTCGCAATATGTTATAATGAATGTAATTTTATTTTTTACTCATATAATAAATAAATCTAGATTGTCATTGTTTGCCATTAGAAGGTAAGTGCTCAAATTTATATTGGAGTGTAGTGTATGAATATTAAGCATAATCAGGAACATGTATAGTTTAAGATTTTGAAGTTAGTGTAACTGAAACACCAAGTTCTGAAATAAAGAATTATTCTGTTATGAAGTGCAATAATAAAAGTAATCTTTTTCTAGAACAATTTTCGATCTTAGCCTAACACATTAAAGTTTGTCTAAAACAACCAGCTTCAGTACTGCTTTATTGTTGGATTCAAATTAAGTATCACATACGGCTGCCGGCGTAAAACTTTAAATTAGAGTTTTAGTGTGGAAATATAAATTTATCAGAGATTTATAACTTCGTATAAAACGGTTATGTATGCAAATAGTTCTCACTTATTTATATTAATAGGGTATTTATAAAGTTGATTTTTCAAATTTACTCATTCTAGTATTATTATTTAACAAAAAATAATTTATATCTGTCCATTGAAAATTTGAAGGTTTATTGCACTAATTGTATGTATAAAATTTATTTGTTTGGAGATAAAAGTTTGATTTTTGAAATGGGGTGCACCCTGAAGAGATCAATTCAAATGTAAGATGATTGAGGTTCGTGTGGTTTGATTGTGCCGAATCTTACAAGTATTAACTATGTGGTGAGTTTGATAATCAATACTATTGATTTGTGATATAAACATTTATAGAGATTTTGATAATTTTATATACATAAGATCATATAATTGAAATAACAAGAAGAATTAGAGAATTGTAATTGAAAATGACGGTTTAGCTTATATTGAACGATCATATCTTAGTAGAAGTTGTTAACCATCTTTCTTAGAAAAAGAAATTTTAATTCAACAATCTTGAACCAATATATAGTGTCAAAACATAAACTAGTTTGACAGTGTGTGTGTCAATCTGGCTTTTGACAACATTTTCAAAGGAGGTAGTTTATACTTCATACAAATCATTGCAACTCATGGTTTCTTTGCTTCTGCCAGTTCTGTGCTCAAACACGATGAAACTGATTGACCTGCATTGCTTGAATTCAAGGAGAAAGATATTCATGATCCTCTTCATGGCGTCTATTTTTCTTCCAAAATATGCATACAAAAGCAGAGAAAAGAGAGAAAAAGAACTAACATCTTCTAATGAATATTCATAACATTAAAAAAATTCCTATTCTAAGTCCCTTAAAAATCAGTTTTGCACAATTTCTGAGCTGCTGGTGTTAATTTAACCACAGAATAGTATGAACTAAACAATTTCCAGTAAGAAAGGTGGATGCACGGAAAATGCTATGATCCCACTGTGCATGCAAGGGACGAATGTTGAATCCATAAATGATTTTATATCACCCTGTAAAAATGGTACGATTCCAAGTCCAAGAATGACTACGCCAGTCTACAGGATCCAGGAATAAATTACCTGCTTAGTAGAAACATTCAACTTGTTAGCCATTTATAATCATATCACCTAATTCTCTATTTTCAAGATTCCCATTCACAGAAATGAAAGCTTGACCCACAATGGATTCCCTAATAGATTCTGTTTTGGAAAGAAAACGCAGGTATTGAGAAAATAAATAGTACCAAAGAAGCTGTGCATCTAAAGAAAGGAATGAAACGTGTTCTTTTGCTTCTTCCTACATTCCTTTATCCAAACATGTTGGAATTGAGAGTCAGCCATCTCACACCAAGACAACAACAAAAAAAAAAAAAAAAAAAAGGGAAGAAGAAGAAGAAGAAGGGGTTTTAACTTACCCACTGTAATTATCAATTATGAACCTCGGCGACACTCTAGCTGCTTGGTATTCTCTAGTAGTACCTCCCAAGCAATTCAATCAATAATCGTAACAATTCATGCAACTAATAATCAAGTATGTTGTTTAGGGAATTAATGAAGCAAATAAACATATGAATTCCCTTAGCAATAATTATAACACAGGTCCCAGATGACAATCAAACTAAATTCACAAAATCAAGACAAGGAAAATTATGAACAGAAAAAAGAAGTTTTTACTTCTCGAATATAATTTGCTACTGCCTTGCAGCCTTCAGTAGCAAGTTGCATGACATCTTCAAATGTATCAGTTGGTAACTTAGCATCCGTGTCAGGTAAACATCAGAAATGAGAGCTCTAGGACTAAATTTTTTTCCGAATAACTTGAAACCTCTAATAATCAACATAAACCTCAATGATGAGGTAATAACGGTACAAAAAACAAAGGAAACAATGTCAACAGTTAAGATTACATTCCACACTTCAAAAACAATACAAAACAGTGCCAGAAACTAGAATGACAAAAATGTTCAAAAGAACCTGAACCAGAACAGATATATCTTGTTCAACTAATTGTGATTAATAGAAGTATGTTCTGTTTTAGTTTGAAATTATTTTACAACCAGCTGGCGACACAACATCAACCATTCATCAAAGGATACCAAATTCCTTAAAGATCTAACATTACAGCCAGAGAGAAGGTTTAGGCCTAAATCTGGCCAAAAGGGATTAACCAATTACAGACAAAAGAAAGAGGAAAGATTCTAGCAGAGACTTAATTTCACGTCATCTGAAAAAGATAAAAAAATGCTAATAACTGGTACGGTTTTAAACCATTGTAGCATAATGGAAGCACCTTCTTTCTTTTATTTGATCACCATGTGAACCAGGGTTTGTGATTGGGAGTTTGTCAAACAACTTTCAATAAAGGATCAACATTCTAAAGGATCAACATTCAGTTCTTTGCAACCACATGCTGGTATAAATGAAACCCAACAGTTCATATAAACCAAAAGAGGCAATGTTTAATAAAGACAACACATGAACCCAACTCCATACATCTGAGGCAGTCATAAACAAGAAAGCAGAATTGGAGACAAAAACCTGAAGGAGAGTAACTTTGTCCAATGTAGGTAGAATGCCTACAGTGACATCAGGACCTCCAGCACTATCTTCAACATAATTCAAATCTGCCCACATCACAAATCTTCAGTATGGTAATCAAGTGTACAAAATTTAATACCATACCATATAATAACTAATTGAAAAACAAATCATACTGCTTCAAGAAAAGGGGATCAGGAAAATGACAATACCAAGAAGAGGAATGCTATTGAGGTATCCAGCACTACAAGAGGTAACAATATCATGCATTGGAATCCCAGCATCTGCAAGAGCTAATGTTGCAGCATTAATACATGCAGATCGAGTTCCTGCAGACAACAAGTCCCAAATCAACAACATATTCTTTCTTCTTTTTCATGGAAAATGAGCCCTAACACTAATGCTTTAGCAGCTTTTTAGAATTAAATGAAACTGCTAGTCCTAAGCGATTTATGCTGCCTATCAATAGAGGGTAGCAATCGATGTTCACATAGTCAATGCCACCCCAAAACTGATCAAGTTTGGGGTAATCCAGTTAAGGGTGGTGAAAAAGGGACAAAGAACTTGAGAGACCCAAAGAAAGAGGGCATGGTGAGACAGGGTAAGACATCTGAAAGATTTACTCCAGTTTAGAACTTGAAGAGAATATGTCAATTGTACTTCCTCTCTTCGACCTCTTTCATATACATAGATCAGCTCTTATGTCCGCTTATGTTCTTTTTCAATGCAAAAAGGAAAAGTAAAAGAAATGGAAGTCTGCAAGTCCATCACCAATTGCAAGGCAAGGGTAACCACAAAGAAAGTCTACATGGAGCAACCACACTACCCCTTTAACTAATGAAATAAACCCTAGTTCACTAATAAACCAAGTTACAATGAAATCTAAAATTATTTTTTTCCAGTTTCCATTCCATTAGCTCAGCTCAAGGAGCCCTTTTTTGGGGGAGGTCCGGAGGGGGTGGGGAGAAATTATATAAATGCACGGTCATATACTGAGGTATGAGTTACCTCCATCTGCTTGTAGAACTTGTACAAAAATATCTATCTGCAGAATCAACAAAAAGTATTTAGAAAAAACCAATCCTGTTTAGGAACTAGAAAGGGTTGCCGGTGATCTGTAACATACCTGAGAACGAGGCATTAAATTGGTCAATATGCATGCTTCCATTGTCTGACGAATAACAAGAGATATATCTGTTGATCGCCTAGGTGTACCATGAAAACAGTCATGTATTAAACAACAAAATATACTACTAAAATAATATTCAATATTCAATTCAAGTTGTACAAAAAGTGAAGTAATTGTTCAAAACAAATCACAGATACATCTAAAAGCTCTAAAACTTATTGCTAACAACAAGTTCCAAAACAAACACAAATGTCAATTCCTCCTTAAGTAACAGTTCACTCTTTTTAGAATATTTTTTCCAAAAACCCTTAAAATCAACCATTATTTATGCATAACCCAGTGAACCTCAGATTAAAAAATTACAAGCCAAACTTTATCCATATTCCGGTGCATGTACAGTCAATTTTCCACCCAATTCAATACATGTAAACAATTTGTATACTGATGTGAATACTTGTAAATTAAATTTTAAAACATATGAAAGACTATAAAGAATATGTTCTAACCTGTCACCCTTCGGTTTTCTCATACGATCTCCAGTACTAAAATTAGCCATACTGTACTCACAGCGCACCTGAGAAATACACAAATACAGATTATCAGAGTTATTTAAATTAACACATTAGAAGTTTTACTGAGAATGTTACCAGTGCTTGGTCAGTAATTTGCTGGCTCCTATTTTGAACCTGAAAAAAACAGTAAATTGCTTACAGAATGAGGATCACTTTTGCCCTATTCACAGAGAGAGAGAGAGAAGGGTACCTCTCTAGGGCCATAGACAGCGGCAATAACTTTTGTGTTACCCATCTCAAACATAGCAGAACTAGAAATCGAAAGGCAAAGTAAATTGAAATTAAAATTAATCTGGAGACAAATAATTAAAAGAAAAGGTAGTTAAATTACCCATCTGCTTTGGCAACGACACCAATCTCAGCTCGTAGTTGCCTCATCTAGGATTGTGAAAAAAAATATGAAATTTAATATTGGAAAAATGAGTATAAAAGGAACCAAATAACGAGAAAAGAGATTTATACTTCCACAGGGCGGCGACCATCTAATCGAAGTCCTTCAGGGCTTACATATTCCGTCTCTATCAACTATGTGAAAGTGGAGACAGGATAGAATAATGGAGGGTTAGTGTTGAGTTTTGAGAGAAAACGACGTTAAACAAATTAAAGAGAAGAAAAATTTCCTCATATCTTGATCACGTGAATCTGTACAGCTTATATACATATACATGCATTGCTTTCTGTTATTCAGAAAGTAACTTACTAAACTAACTAACTCTAACGAACCTTCCAACTAATTATGCCAACTCTGCCTTTTCACAATCTTGAGCTGACTAAACTGCCATGCATTTATTCCGGCCAACTTGTCCTTCAACAGTCCCCCTCAAGTTGGCATCTTGTAGATATCTTTCATTCCAAGTTTACCAACTAATTTCTCATGCTGCTGTCTCCCTAATCCTTTGGTCAAGATATCTGCTACTTGTTCTCCATTGCAAACATATTCTGTGCTTAAAGTTTTATCTTGGATTCTTTCTCTTATAAAGTGGCAGTCAATCTCAATGTGTTTCGTTCTCTCATGAAACATTGGATTGGCTGCAATTTGTAGAGCTGCTTTGTTATCACAAAAGAGTTTTACAGGCTTCAAGTTTTCCAGATTCAACTCTTTCAACAGTCCTAATAGCCAAACTATCTCTGCGGTTGTGCTTGCCATGCTTTGATATTCTGCTTCTGGTGAAGATCTGGACACAATACTTTGTTTCTTCGTTTTCCATGATATGAGAGATTCACCTAACCTTACACAATATCCACTAACAGATTTTCCACTTACTGGACATGCAGCCCAATCAGAATCACAGTAAGCTATTAGCTCCATGTTGCTCTTTGACGACATCAGTAATCCAAGTCTTGGACTCCCTTTTACATATTTAACAATTCTCAGTGCAACATCCAAATGTGATTGCTTTGGATTATGCATATGTTGACTGAGAGTCTGTACTGAAAAACTGATATCCGGTCTTGTCATAGTTAAATAGAGCAGTCTCCCTATTAGTCTCTTGAATGTTGAAGGATCTTCCAACAATTTATCTTCTTCTGTTGGTGGATATTTCTGATCATATTCAAATGAAGTAATTTTCTGATTTTGCTCAAAAGGAGTTTTGATTGGTTTAGCATCTCCCATTCCAGCTTCAGATATCAATTCCAAGGCATATTTTCTCTGATTCAATACTATGCCTTCTCTGGATCTAGCCAACTTCAATGCCGAGAAAATACTTTAATTCTCCCAAGTCTTTTTATTTTGAAACTTTTATGCAAAATGTCTTTTAGCTGTTTGATCATTTCTTCACAATTTTCAGTTATTAAGATATCATCTACATAAACCAGTAGAATGACAATCTTGCTGCCATGTTTTCTTGTAAACATAGAGTAATCATGCTTACTCTGAATGTAATCATTCTTGATCAAAGCTTCAGTTAGCTTTAGGTTCCACTACCGGCTGGCTTGTTTCAAACCATAAAGGCTTTTGAGCAATCTACATGCCTTATATACTCCCCCTGATTGCAAAATCCCTTAGGCAACTCCATATACACTTCTTCATGCAAATCACCTTGAAGAAATGCATTAAAAACATCCATCTGATATAATGGCCATTGATGAACAGAAGCTAAGGCCAAGATAGCTACAGACCTGCACCATTTTTTGCAATCTGGTGAAAAAGTTTCTGTGAAATTGATTCCTTCTTGCTGGTTGTAGCCCTTGGCTACAAGCTGAGCTTTGAATCGCTCAAGGGTGCCATCAGATTTGTACTTTACCTTAAATACCCATTTGCAGCCTATGGCGGCCTTGCCAGGAGGAAGAGAGACTAACTCCCAAGTATGATTGGCTTCCAAGGCACTGATTTCAGCTTTCATGGCTTCAATCCAGTGAGGATATTTGACAGCCTCTTCATAAGAAGAAGGTTCAATATGTTTAGATATAGAAGTAAGGAAACATTGATAAGGACCAGCAAGATGGTTATAGCAAATGTACTTCTGAATTGCAAAGTGAGCATGGGGAGAGACATAGTCTGTAAGCCATAATGGAGGCCTAGTGCTACGAGATGATCTTCTAGGAGCTACAGGAGCAGGAATATCAGTATGAGCAGGAATATCTGGAGCGTAGGAGTTGGTGGAATATTCTGTGCGGGAGTGATGGGAGACTCATAATCCAGTGTAAAAGTCTGATGCAGGAACTCATAATCAAAATCCAAATTATCTGTGGGTGTTGAAGAAGGAAATAATGTTGGAGATGAAATGGCAGACTGAAAAGGAAAAATATGCTCTAGGAAATGCACATCTCTACTGACAAACAAGTTTCGAGTAGCAATAGAGAGGAGTTTGTATCCTTTTTGAGTTGTTGAATAACCAAGAAAAATGGAAGGAATACTTCTAACACCCAGTTTATCTTTAGAAGTGAAGTTGGCAGTAAAGCATAAACACCCTAAACACCTTGAAATGCTCCACTGAGAGGTCTAGAGTGGAGTAATTCGTATGGACTTTTGTTAGAAAGAACTGAAGTGGGCAAGCGATTGATGATGTAACAAGCAGTAAGGATGCACTCACTCCAATAGGATATGGGAATGTTTGCTTGAATCCTTAATGCCCTTGCCACTTCAAGAAGATGTCTATGCTTCCTTTCTACTACACCATTTTGCTAAGGAGTGGCTACACAAGAGCTTTGGTGAACAATCCCCAAAGAAGTAAAGAAATCAGCACATTGTGAATTAAAAAATTCACTCCCATTATTTGATCTAATCATCTTGATAGTGGCAGAAAATTGAGTATATACAAGAGCAAAAAAATGCTTGAGATGTATGATTGTTTCATGCTTGTGCCACATTAAGAATATCCAAGTAGTTCTGGTGAAGTCATCAACCAAGGTTAAAAAAAACCTATGTCCATTATGTGTAGGCTGAGAATAAGGTCCCCTAGACATCCATGTGAATTAAAATAAAAGGTGCAGAAGCTCTACTATGGCTTGCTGTGAATGGCATTCGAGTTTGCTTGGCAAGAGGACAAATATGACAATCAAAAACATGATTATCCTTAACAAAAGCATGTTTGATTGCAGAATAATATTTGAATTTAGACATAGGTACATGTCCCAAGCGTTTGTGCCACAACTCAGAAGAACTAAGTATACACTACTTGGTATTATTCGAAACTGGAAAACTTGGAATAACAGCATGAGAGATAGCATTAGTTGAAGATGAGCTATGAGAGACTTCATCGGGTGAAAATGATCTTGAATGAGCTAATGCTGATGGTGATTGTGGCAGCAGAAAATAGAGTCCTTCAGTTTGTTTACCAATCCCCTTCACCTACCTATTTGAGAGGTCCTGAATTACACAAAAATCAGGAAAAAAAGACACAGAACAAGATAAGTCCTTAGTGAGCTTGGCAATGGAGATCAGGTTAAACTTGAAATCAGGAACATAAAGAACATTGTTGATTTTCTGAGTAGGACTGAGAAAACAAGAGCCTATGTGAGAAACTTCTGATATATGACCATTTGGGAGTCTTACTGATGGAGAGACAACAGGAGAAATCAAATCAACTAACTGCTCAACACAGAGTGTCATATGATGGCTAGCACCGGTATCCAAGATCCAAGATTGCTTATTGCTAAGAGAAGAAAGGTAACATTGTATACCTGCCATGTTAGCATTAATATCAGCCAAAGGAGAAGGTGATGTGTCTGCAGCAGCTTCAAGATCTCAGATATTGCTCTTTTGTAAAAAGAGCTGATGACTTTGACTTAGATGAATCTGGTGTTGAGGAGATTGCATTGGTGTGAGTATCTCCCTGATCAGAAGAAGTAACATTGTGAGCAGCAGATGATTGTTGATATGATCCTTTCTTCTTAGTGAACTTAAAATCAGGTGGATATCCAATCAACCGGTAGCAATTCTCCTTCTTGTGTCCTTTGACATTACAATGTTCACATACTAAATTCTAGTTTTTTTTGGATTTGGTTGATTGATGTGAAGATGAAAACAATAAAGTAGATTCTAAAGGTGTATCAGTTGGTGAATGAGTGTTGATATTCCTCTGACTTTCTTCAATAATTAACATAAAGTAAGCCTGATTAATTGATGGTAAAGGTGTCATCATCAGAATTTTCCTCGGGGTTGAATGTATGTCTCATTCAATCCCATCAGAAACTGGAGTAGTTTTGATTTTGCATATGATCTACATATGATTTGGACATGGCACAATCACATGAAGGCAGTTGGATGATGGAAGAGTATTCATCCCAATAGTAATTTCAATCGAGTAAAATATGCTGATATTGATAAACTGCCTTGTGTAAGAGTAACAATATCTCTGTGCAATTGAAAAATTCTTGAACCATTGACTTTATCAAAACGCTCTTGTAAATCCTTCCAGACTAAATGAAGCATTAGATGCATACACAATACCACTTAGCAACTCTTTAGTTATAGAATTCATGATCCAAGACAATACAATGGCATTACACCTATCCCACTGCCGATACATGCTTGCGGAAACTGAAGTTCTCGTACATGATCCATCTATAAATCCTAGTTTGTTTTTTGCTAATAAAGCTATTCTCATTGACCTACTCCAAAGAGAGTAATTATCCACACCAGTTAATTGAAAAGATACAAGGATTGAACCTGGTGTATAGAAGGATGCAGAAGCAGAGGATTATTGAAATCAATCGTATCCTCCTTTTGAATAGCTTGTCCTCCTGACGTACGCATGTTCTGATCTTCAGTTGAGCTATTTCCTTCAGTTGCCATGAGTTTGATTTTGAAGAAAATTATCAAGAATCAAAGATTGGGATTCACTTAGGTTAATGAATCAGAGAGAAAATAACAGTCTCCAGAGAAACATGAATCGAAAGGATCAAGACTGATTCCTGATTGATTGGGAAGAAAGTAGATTGAAATTGTGATTATTCAAAGAGTTGATTTGAGATGATTCAAAGAGTTGAAGAATCAAGTATTTTGGCCCCTTATTGAAGCTTTGATACCATGTTGAGTTTTGAGAGAAAACGACGTTAAACAAATTGAAGAGAAGAAAAATTTTCTCATATCTTGATCACGTGAATCTGTACAGCTTATATACATATACATGCATTGCTTTCTATTATTCAGAAAGTAACTAACTTACTAAACTAACTAACCCTCTAACAACCTTCCAACTAATTATGCCAACTCTGCCTTTTCACAATCTTGAGCTGACTAAACTGCCATGCATTTATTCCTGCCAACTTGTCCTTCAACAGTTAGTTTCCACTTCACAAAACAACCTCTTTCCAAACTAAAACTATAAATACCAAACACCCACTTCCTATTTCACTGCTTATATATAACTATAATGTCCATAAAATTGTATCGGAATCGAATTGTGTTCTCGCAATATTTAACAAAATAAACAAAGCCCTAACTCATATGAACCTAATACAACTATCAAACAAAAAAGTGAAACCCAGTAAAACAAAAGGAAGAAAGAAGTAACTTACATTGCTCAAAGGTTTATGATAAAGCAGTAAACAGAAAGGGCAAAAACCCTAAGTTCAACAAGTTTCGCTCGCCCGCCTATGCCACAGTTGAGTCAATTGAGTTACTTGAGTTTGCAGAGGATGAACTCACTTGGGCCGATTGATCATTTGAAATAAGAGCTGAATGAGATTTTAAATCCTGAGGTTTGGAAAAAACGTTTGGTCCAACAAAATCTGAAAAAAGTCATTATAGTCCCTATCAGACTAGAGATGGATTCAGTCGTACCGTGCCCAAGTATCTGGCTACTTGAGCTCGACTTGGTAGCTATAGTATCAAACTCAATCTCGAGCTCAAGCTTGGTCGAGCCTGAAGTTATGAGTTCGAGCTCAAGTTTGAGTACTGAAATGGATACTCAAGGTCGAGCTCGAGCTAGGTCTAAGCTCGATTAGGATTAATTTCGATCGCTTGATCAAGCTCAAATAAAAAACTTCATTCCAGGGTGTGACAGAGTTAGGGCATGTTTAAGTTCCACATTCAATTATTTGCTTACCTTAATAAATATAAACAATCCAAAATGGAAATAAAACAAAAACAAAAAAATTGAAAGAGCCATACAAGGCTAAAATCAAGAAAACAATATGGCCTTGATATAATTAGCGAACTAATTTTTTTTAATTGGATTAAAATTAGCATCTAATTGCAGGGATTATGAGACAAGTTTACACTTACATTAACAATTTTAATCTCCAAACAATTTTTCATATAAAAGATATCTCTTACAATTACCATTTATCTTCCTTTGAAGATCAATTCATACATATTAATTATAATTAGCATGAACCGAGAATTTAATTAAAGTGACAATTTATGGTACATCTGAAATTAATTATTCAAGAATTGAAGAATCTTTCTCCCATAATCTAATTTTCATTTATTATTATAATCTTGTCGTATATATAAATGTACATATAAATTAAGGTAGTAAAACAATATTAAGTATATAATATCTATGTATATTAATGTAGTTAAAAATAAATATATTATAGTGTACTAAACATAATATAGAAAAAGAAATAATTGATGCCATTGAAATAATTAAATATATAGTTGAAGTGTGGTGAGAATGCTTGCAAACGAGCCAAGCTTAGTCAACCACCGTCGGGTTCAAATTCGAGCCTAGGAAAACCATGTTCGTATTCAAGTTCAGTAAATTGATGGGTGTTCGAGTTTAGTTTGTTTGTTATCTAAGTCGTGTTCTAGTTTGAGGAGGAGCGCGAATTTGTTCTCGCATCAAAGTTTGAATTCGAGCTTTAATAACTGTTTGAACTCTTATTCCATCTCAACCTATAATTACTTCAGTTTATTCACATTCAGTTTTAAAATCAAATTTCCATAAGCTCCAAAGTTCTAGAATGCATGATCAAATTTTAAATCAAATTATAGAACCTGATTGCAATTGCATTATCAAACTAAACTAAACAATGTTAATCAAGTACTCAGCAACATTATAAACAAGTTGAAAATTGCTCACAGCAGCCCTCTCAGATCAAATTTACACAACACAACTATAAAGTAAAACTTCTTGCATCATGTAAAATTTTGGTTGTATTCCCCTCCTCCATGTGTATATCAAAATCAGATATCTTAATACCACAAAACTTTATTAATTGTCTCATCTAAAAGATTGTATAACTAGAAGGCAGCTGCATGCAATTGCAAATGGTAAAAAATAACTTCATCGGTTTGCCACTCAATCTGCAGCAATTAAATACTGTTATTGGCGAGATCCCACCATTTATCCACCAAAAACCAAAGGAAAATGCTACAGTATCGATCGTGATGAGATATGACGAATGATGACAAAATCCGACCGCTGATTAATATTAACGATAATAAATAAAGCGGTCGATTGTGCCACGCATTCGCACAAAATCGTACACACCTGCAGAATCGTAGCATTATTCAAAACCAAATGAAATGGCAACATCCGAATTTTCGTCCATCTCAATATGAATCAATTAGACCAAGTAAACAGTTACATACTTTTAAAAACAATACGACTTACAAAATTACAATGATTTGTACATATAAATGAGAACTACATGTAATTTATATCCAATAAAAAAACATTCAAAATTTCAGACACCCCAATTTAAAATTATTATTTGACTTGTTCAAATTTGATTTACATTTTAATAAATTAAACCCATTTATACTACACATTTATGGAATCCTATATTATAAAAAAAAATGAACGTGTGACTTGAATGCCTAACATTTTTTATTGAGCAGTCAACAATTAAGATGAAACAAGATGTGATTGAATCGAGTCCTGATTGATGTTGAAAAATCAGTGGATGAGTTATAGCTACAAGTGAAATGCCACTAAACAATTAAGATGAAACAAAATCAAGAATAACGAATTTCTTTATGAATTATGATAAATAGATCTATTTTAGTTACTATGGGTAAGAATTTTTATATACATATACTTAAGAAATGAGTGTTAAGAATATATATATATATATACAATTGTACATCATATATAAGTATTTATTTTCTCCTTAACATACATAACACGGCTAAAAGCTAAAGCTAATAAGTACTATTATTATAATTTGTTGTATTTATAAATTATAATGAATAAATATATAATGGACTAATGGAAATATTCAAAATTTTCAGACAAATCAATGGTATTTTTCAGTATTATTTAAAATGAGGGTAATTTTTTTAAAATAAATATCAAAGCTTTTGAAATAATCTTGAAGGAGCAATTAATATCTATAAATATATGATTAATATACATAATCAACATTATTTTAATGTTCACGAGCTTCATAGCTCGAAAGCTCGTGAATTTTAAACTATTCGCGAACTCTAGAGCTTGAAAGCTAGTTCAATATCTCACCGAGCTCGAACTATTCACGAGCCTAAGAGCTCGAAAACTTGTTAACTATTTGTGAATTTTCAACTGCTCGCAAACTTTCGAGTCGAGTACACTACCATGTTCAATACTCAGTTCGAACATTACTCGAACTATTTGAGTTCGAGTTCAATTCAACAAATTCTGAGCCAAATACAAACTTCAACCGAGCTGAACTCGAATTGTTCATGAGCAGCTCGGTTCGGTTGTAGGCCTAGGTGAGAAGGCATGAATATATATTTTTTTTTTGTGAATTTAAGCCCATTTGAGGCTCCACATAACATAAAGTGGGAAAAATCCCTCTCCACAAAACATAGAACTTAATCGTTAACTTAAAAAATCGTATGGGAGAAACAAACTAAATAGTGCCATAAAGGAAGATTAAAAACATCAAATCTTCTTCCAAGCAAATAGTATGACCAAGTTAGCATAAAGTTTCACCAAAATTTCAGTTTTTCATCAAGGTATTCAGCTAAAAACCGAACTGAACATGCAAAACATAATCTCAAAAGATTATCTTAAAGGTTTTAACAAAGGATTAAATTAAAACTCAGTTATTTTACTCCATTTCAAAGCAACAACCTCTTACCTACGCTCACCAGTCATGCCACTAATTTTCAATAAATAATCATCCACTAATTTTCACATAGTTCAAGGGTTTCATAATTTGTAAAGTTTGAGTTGATATCATTTCAATATAAGCATGTACTGAGTAGAAAACTTAGGAAGCTGAATCTCTTAACAAAGTGTTGGCTTTACTGGACCCGTGAAATGATAACACTAGCAATGAACACACCCATATGCATAACACATCATTAAATCTAAGAGTGACAGAGTTTTCTTCTTTTGTAAATTCCACATATATAAACCAACCAAGAACCATTTATTTGTTCTCACTTACTGTTCTGCTTAACCTGATACGACGTTATACCTACCATGGAATAGTCTGAAGATCAATTATCGATTATCGAAGCCTTGGAAGTGGATTCCCCACTAAATGTTTTTGAAAAGGAAATAAGTGGGTAGTGGACAGCTTCATTTTTTAGGTGCCATTCAATGTTCAGGGTCCTAATGATTTAGCAAATTGATCTATAAAATTGGTTAATATTCCAGCATATTATTTGTCTATTTGGGTTAATATTCCTGCCTATCTAACTTAACTATATGCTGAAGTGCCATCCACGCCACCCCACAATTACTGTTTTTGGATGAAGAAGAATATAGTATACAACTCATGCAAAGTCATTCAAAATAATCAAGGGAAGCTAAACAAATCCATTTATGATCATCAAGAAATAACTGCTTACACTGTATAAAAATGAAACTCTCTAATGAGAAAACTCATTTCTCTGAGTCAATTGGGGTCATTTAATTCGTTGCCAACTTTGAATGAACTTAGAAGTTGGAACAATAAACCAAAATTTTCCAGACACGACAAGATATATTCGTAAAGTCATGTACAGTGAGTCAAGTCTTTGCCTAAAGTAAAATTTGCAATGATTAGATCCACTGAGCAATAAAAAATCGTATTTTATATTTTATGATATTTTTTATTTAAGAAATTAAGAATTTCAAAATTAAAAAAAAAAAATATATGTATATACGGATTTCTGGGATTGGACTATTTTGGCCTAGGCTGCAGTTGAAGAATCAACCATTATTCTTGTTAGTTTTACACAGGAAATGTCCACAGAAAAAAATAAAAAAATAAAAAAGGAACATGTTAATTGGACATGCTCAGAACCAGAAATAAGATCTACCCACAACCTACTAAAATTCTCACGTTGATGTTTAATTTAGCATAAATTGAAGATTGAATTCATACAGACACATACACAATACAATTTCCTGAGAAAGGAGAGTATAGTGAACTCCACCTATAATCAACAATTGAAAAAAGAAACTCCACTATAAATGTGATAATTTGGAAAAGGCTGAATGTTTGTGATTGAGAAAATGGGGTTATCAGACTTGACCTGTTTTCGCTAGAGACAGGAGTAAAAAATACGATGAAGAAGAAAGTTCTGCAGAGGTTCAAAGAAAAAAACACCTTATTAACCAATCATCAAGTCAACTTTTCACATACTCATTTAAAATTGTAGGAGAATGACCTTTACACATGTAAGGTAATTGAAGGATGAACTATTAGACTAAACGTGGTTCTAATTAAAGACCCACAACCCCTTTTACAATGTTAAGGGGTAGTGGGCAAGCTTGCGTCTTAATTTTCTATCAACGTATACATGAAGGTTGTGTTTCCAGAATGCCTATAAGTTCCTAGTCTGTGAAGCTATCTTGTCAAGTTGGGTTTTCTTAATTTCATATATAGTTCAACGATGAGTCGAACAGTCTTCTGCTCGGTTAGCTTTTATCTGCTGCTTTTATTTTGGTCAAGCCTGCTATCTTATGGTTCAGTTGCTTCTGCCAGTTCTGTGCTCAAAAGCAATGAAACTGATAAACTTGCACTGCTTGAATTCAAGGCTAAAGTAGCTCATGATCCTCTTCAAGTTTTGAGCTCATGGAATGATTCCAATCATTTTTGCCGATGGAAGGGTGTTACATGTGGTCGACGTCACCAAAGGGTGACCATATTACGCCTTCCTCATTCAAAATTGGAGGGGTCTCTATTACCGTCTATTGGAAATCTGAGTTTTCTTAGGGTTTTGAATCTCAACAACAATAGCCTTCCGCAATGAAATCCCTCACGAGATTGGCTATTTGTTTAGGTTACAATATTTAAACCTACAAAATAATTCATTCAGGAGGGGAAATTCCTAACAACTTATCAGGTTGTGCCAACCTTGAATGGTTTAGTGTTGGCAATAATAAGATGGTAGGGAAACTTCCAGGGGAGCTTGGATCTTTATCAAAGCTTCGTGGACTCTATGTATTCACCAACAATCTAACAGGAGAAGTGCCTATTTCCTTTGGCAATTTGTCATCTCTTGAGATACTTTCAGCAAGTATAAATCAATTTGAAGGAAGAATTCCAGCAACACTTGGTCGGTTGAAAAGGATCAAGGTTATGGCATTTGGAGGAAATAAGCTATCAGGTACTATTCCTCCCTCAATCTACAATATATCTTCGCTTGAGGAAATCGATTTTGAGGTGAACCAACTTAAAGGGAGTCTTCCCTTAGACTTAGGCTTCACTCTTCCTAGCCTTGTAATACTTAAGTGTTGCTACCAACCAATTTACCGGACCCATTCCTCCTTCAATATCAAATGCCTCAAATCTAACAATACTTGCTATTTCAGACAATAGATTTAGTGGAAAGGTTGCCCACATTGGAGAACCTACATAAACTACAAATAATTAATATTTATTTTTTCTAATCAATTAGGACATGGGGAAGAAGATGACTTGAAGTTTCTCAATTCTTTGCAAAATGCTACAAGCCTTAGAGGAACTGGATATTAGTTAATAACAGATTTGGAGGTATGTTGCCAGACATTATAGGAAATTTTTCAACCCAACTCATATCACTATCAGGTTGAAAACAATCAAATGTTTGGAAAAATCCCAACAGGAGTGGGCAATCTTGTTAACTTGGAGGTTTTAGAGCTATGGAGGAACCGATTCACGGGCCATATTCCCAGCAATATTGGGAATCTTCAAAAGCTACAGATTTTGCAGGTCCATGGGAACAAGGTTCTCTGGGGATATACCATCTTCTCTAGGCAATCTAACATTGTTAAGTTGGCTTAGATTAGACAGAAACAACTTACAGGGGACCATTCCATCGAGCCTTGGGAGATGCACAAATTTAGAAGATTTAGATCTCTCTCATAACAATCTAAGTGGTACTATACCCCCTGAAGTAACTGGTCTCTCATCTTTGTCAATTTATCTTGATCTATCTCTAAACCAACTGACTGGTTCCTTGCCCTCAAATGTTGGTAACTTAATAAATCTAGCTGTTCTAGCTATATCTAAGAACAAATTGTCTGGTAAAATTCCTGATAGTTTAGGCAGTTGCGTTAGCTTGCAACAACTATTCATAAATGGTAATTTCTTTCAAGGAAATATTCCATCATCCTTGAGTTCTTTGAGAGGCATTGACTATCTTGATCTTTCATCCAATAACTTGTCTGGCCAAATACCCAAATTTTTAGTGAACTTTCCCTTTTTGATGAACCTAAATTTATCTGACAACAATTTCGAGGGTGAAGGTACCAATCGGTGGAGTGTTCAACAACGCAAGTACAATTTCACTTTCGGGAAACGATAAACTTTGTGGTGGCATAACTGAGTTACATTTATCCAAGTGTCCCATCAAAGGATCAAAGAAAACTTGATTTGTTTCAAAAAAGTGATAATTCCTATAGTTGTTGGTAATTTTGTTGTTGACTATGATGTTATGTTTGATAATTATTCGCTGGTGGAGAAGAACAAAAAGGAATTCCTCTTCTGCATCACCATTGTTAGCTTCATTTCTGCAAGTGTCCTATGAGAATCTATTGAAAGCAACTGCTAGGTTCTCTTCAGAAAATTTGATTGGTTCTGGGAGTTTTGGTTATGTGTATAAGGGAATCCTAGACCATAACGAAATGGTAGTGGCAGTGAAAGTTCTTAACCTTCAACATCGAGGAGCTTCCAGGAGTTTCTTGGCTGAATGTGAAGCCTTGAGAAGTATCAGACATCGAAATCTTGTCAAAATAATATCTGCTTGTGCAAGTGTTGATTTCCAAGGAAATGATTTCAAGGCTTTGATCTATGAGTTTATGGTTAATGGGAGCTTGGAGGAAGTGGTTGCATCCCAATGTAACTATAGATGTCTTACAAGAGGCGCCCAAGAATCTAAACTTTCTACAAAGACTTGATATTGCTATCAATGTTGCTTGTGCAGTGGATTATCTTCATAACGATGGCCAAACACCAATGGTTCATTGCGATCTCAAGCCAAGCAATGTTCTTCTTGACGATGAGTTGACGGCACATGTAGGTGACTTTGGATTGGCAAGATTCCTTCCAGAGGGCACCCATAGTCTTTCAAGTAATCAAACAAGCTCCATTGGTGTAAGAGGAACTGTTGGTTATGCTGCTCCAGGTAAATACTTTGAACTTTATATTTTATCATTTCCTTGAAATTCATATGACTCATGTATTTTTTTCTCATTTTTACCTCGTAAAAAATTCCTTAGAAAATGTGGTTATACAAACTATATTATTTATAGAAGTTCTTTGTACAAATATATGATATTTCCAATTGCAGAGTACGGCATGGGAAGTGAGGTTTCAACTCAAGGTGATGTGTACAGTTATGGAATACTCTTATTGGAGATGTTTACAGGGAAGAGGCCAACCGATGAGATATTTAAATGGTGATATGAATCTTCATGATTTTGTCAAGGCAGCTCTCCCTGAACGAGTCAATTGAAATAGTGGATCCAATTCTTCTTCAAGAAACAGAAGAAGGACAGACAAGCTTGAGAAGTCATAGTGCTTGGGAGTGCTTGATTTCGATATTTGGAATTGGAGTCACTTGCTCTTCAAGGTTGCCGAGTGAAAGGATGAACATGGATGATGTTACAACCCAACTGCATTCTATCAAAAACAAACTTCTACAAACTCCAAGACAGGGTCAAAGGCTACTGTAACTATATAAGTAATTTTCTTGCCTTTCATAATTAAATATGCTATACAACTTTCTAAAATAAGGTTTGTTAAACAATGTTCAACTCCCAATATGTTATAAATGGGTGTAATTTTATTTTTTTCACTCATATAATAAATAAACCTGTGCACTCATTGTTTGCCCTTAGAAGGAAAGTGTTCAAATTTATATCAACCAGTGTAGTGTATGATAAAACTTTGAATTTGAATTTTATATTGTGGAAATATAAATTTACGAGTCAACTGGGGCCATTGTGGATGCAAACTTTGAATGAACTTAACTGTACTTATTGTATGTATAAAATTTATTTGTTTGGAGATAAAAGTTTGAGTTTTGAAATGGGGTGCACCTTCAAATGCAAGATGATTGAGATTTGCATGGTTTGATTGTGACGAATCTTACAAGAATTAACTATTGATTTGTGATATAGAAGTCGATAGAGACTTTGATAATTTTAACAAACATAAGATCATATAATTGAAATAACAAGGAAGAATTAATGAAATTTTTAATTCAACAATCATGAACCAAATATTTAGTGTCATTTTTCAAAGGAGGTAGTTAACACAAGTCATTGCAACTTAGATAAGACCATTTCTCGTAAGTTCTCAGCCTGTGAAGAAATCTTGTCGGGTTTTTTAATTTCACAATTGAATGATGAGTCCAATGGGTTTCTGCTCAGTTAGCTTTTATGTTTTTCAAGCCTACAAAGCTTATAATATCTTTGCTTCTGCCAATTCTGTGCTCAAACGCAAGGAAACTGATCTGACTTGCATTGCTTGAATTCAAGGAGAAAGTTATTCATGATCCTATTCATAGGCATCTATTTTTTCTTCTTTCTTCGAAAATATGCATACAAAAGCAGAGAAAAGACAGGAAAATAACATCTTCTAATGAATAATCTTAACATTACAAAATTTTTTTTGGGTCTCAATACTTGCTATTCTAAGTCCCTTAAAAATCAGTTTTGCACAATTTTCTGAGCTGCTGGTGGATGCACGGAAAAATGCTATGATCCCACTGTGCATGCAAGGGATGAATGTTGAATTAAGGAGACTTATCACTTTTGCAATCCATAAATGATTTGATATCACCCTATAAAATGGTACGATTCCAAGTCCAAGAATGACTAGGCCAGTCTACAGAATCCAGGAATTAATTATCCTGCTTTGTAGAAACATTTCAACTTGTTAGCCATTTATAATAATCATACCACCTAAGTCTCTATTTTCAACATTCCCATTCACAGAGATGAAAGCTTAACCTGCAACAGGATTCCCTAATAGATTCTGTTTTGGAAAGAAAAAGCAGGTATTGAGAAAATACATAATACCAAAGAAGCTGCATCTAAAGAAAGGAATGAAATGTGTTCTTTTTCTTCTTTATACATTCCTTTATCCAACATGTTGGAATTGAGATTCAGCCATCTCAAACCAAGCATAAGCAATCAATGAGTAGCTTGTTGTTTTTTTAATTCCAAATTTGAGCTTTCTGGTTTATCAAAAAATTCCCCCAACCAAAAAAAAAATAAATAAATAAATAAAGAAGGGGTTTTAACTTACCCACTGTAATTAGCAATTATGAACCTCGGCGACACTCCAAGCTGCTTGGTATTCTCTAGTAGTACCTGCCAAGCAATTCAATCAATGATCCTAACAATTCATGCAAGCAATAATCAAGAATGTTGTTTAGGGAATTAATGAAGTAAATAAACAAATGAATACCATTAGGAATAATTATAACACATAGGTCCCAGAAGACAATCAAACTAAATTCACAAAATCAAGACAAGGAAAATTATGAACAGAAAAAAGAAGTTTTTACTTCTCGAATATAATTTGCTACTGCCTTGCAGCCTTCAGTAGCAAGTTGCATGACATCTTCAAATGTATCGGTTGGTAACTTAGCATCCATCTGTGGCAGGAAAATGTCAGAAATGAGAGCTCCAGGAGTAAATTTTTTTCCAAATAACTTGAAAACTCTGATAATCAACATATGCATAAACCTCAATGATGAGGTAATAACGGTACAAAAAAAAAAGGATATAATATCAACAGTTAAGATTACATTCCACACTTCAAAAACATTACAAAACTGTGCCAGAAACTGGAATGACAAAAGTGTTCAAAAGAACCTGAACCAGAACCGATATATCTTGCTTCAACTAATTGTGATTAATAGAAGTATGTTCTGTTTTAGTTTGAAATTATTTTACAACCAGCTAGCGACAATACATCAACCATTCATCAAAGGATACCAAATTCCTTAAAGATCTAACATGACAGCCAGAGAGAAGGTTTTGGCCTAAATATGGCTAAAAGAGATTAAGCAATTACAGACAAAAGAAAGAGAAAAAATTCTAGCAGAGGGACTTAATTTCACGCCATCTGAAAAAGATCAAATGCTAATAACTGGTACGGTTTTAAACCACTGTAGCATAAAGCAAGCACCTTCTTTCTTTTATTTGATTACCATGTGAACCAGGATCAACATTCACTTCTTTGCAACCACATACTGTATAAATGAAACCAAACAATTCATATAAACCAAAAGAGGCAATGTTTATTGAAGACAATACATGAACCCAACTCCATACATCTGAGATTTGAAGCTATAATGCAAGACATGTAATTTTCATGAGCACAGTCATAAACAAGAAAAGCAGAATTTTAGACAAAAACCTGAAGGAGAGTAACTTTGTCCAATGTAGGTAGAATGCCTACAGTGACATCAGGACCTCCAGCACTATCTTCAACATAATTCAAATCTGCCCACATCACAAATCTTCAGTATGGTAATCAAGTGTACAAAAATTAATACCATACCATATAATAATCTAATTGAAAAACAAATCATACTGCTTCAAGAAAAAGATGAGGAAAATGACTATACCAAGAAGAGGAGTACTATTGAGGTATCCAGCACTACAAGAAGTAACAATATCACACATTGGAATCCCAGCATCTGCAAGAGCTAATGTTGCAGCATTAATACATGCAGATCGAGTTCCTGCAGACAACAAGTCCCAAATCAACAATAAATTCTTTCTTCTTTTTCTTAGAAAATGAGCCCTAACAACACTTTAGCAGCCGTTTAGAATTAAATGAAACTGCTGGTCCTAAGCGATTTATGCTGCCTATGAATAGGGTGGCAAACAATGTTCACATAATCAATGCCACCCCAAGACTGATCAAGTTTGGGTTAATCCAGTTAAGGGTGGCAAAAAAGGGACAAAGAACTTGAGAGACCCAAAGAAAGAGGGCACAGTAAGAGAGGGTAAGACATATGAAAGATTTACCCCAGTTTAGAACTTGAGGAGAATATGTCAATTGTACTTTCTATTAGTCTCTTCGACCTCTTTCATATACATAGATCAGCTCTTATGTCCGCTTATGTTTCTATTTCAATGAACAAACAAAAGTAAAAGAAATGGAAGTCTGCAAGTTGACCATCACCAATTGCGGGGCAAGGGTTTCTATATGGAGCAACCACACCACGCCCTTTAACTAATGAAATGCACACTAGTTCACTAACAAACCAAGTACAAGAAATCTGTAATTATTTTTTCCAGTTTCCATTCCAATAGCTCAAATTATATAAATGCATGGTCATATACTGAGGTATGAGTTACCTCCATCTGCTTGTAGAACTTGTACAAAAATATCTATCTGCAGATCAGCCAAAGAAGTATTTAGAAAAAACCAATCCTGTTTAGGAAACTAGAAAGGGTTCCCAATAATCTGTAACATACCTGAGAATGAGGCATTAAATTGGTCAATATGCATGCTTCCATTGTCTGACGAATAACAAGAGATATCTCTGTTGATCGCCTAGGTGTACCATGAAAATAGTAATGTATTAAAACAACAAAATATACTCCTAAAATAATAATCATCAATTAAGATGTACCAAAAGCAAAGTAATTGTTCAAAACAAATCACAGATACATCTAAAGGCTCTAAAACTTATTGCTAACAAGTTCCAAAAAAAACAAATGTCAATTCCTCCATGAGTAACAATTCACTCCTTTTTAGAATTTTTTTTCCCAAAACCCTGAAAATCAACCATCATTTAGGCATAACCCAGTGAACCTCAGATTAAAAAATTACAACCCAAACTTTACCCATATCCTGGTGCATGTACAGTCAATTTTCCACTCAATTTTCCACCCAATTCAATACATGTAAGCAATTTGTATACTGATGTGAATATTTGTAAATTAAGTTTTAAAACATATTACAGACTATAAAGAATATGTTCCAACCTGTCACCCTTGGTTTTCTCATACGATCTCCAGTACTAAAATTAGCCATGCTGTACTCACAGCGCACCTGAGAAGTATACAAATACAGATGATCAGAGTTATTTAAATTAAGACATAAGAAGTTTTATTGAGAATGTTACCAGTGCTTGGTCAGTAATTTGCTGGCTCCTATTTTGAACCTGAAAAACACAGTAAATTGCTTACAGAATGAGCATCACTTTTGACCAATTCACACACACACAGACACAGAAGGGTACCTCTCTTGGGCCATAGACAGCAGCAATAACTTTTGTGTTACCCATCTCAAACATAGCAGAACTACAAATCACAAGGGCAAAGTAAATTAAAAATTGAAACTAATCTGCAAACAAATAATTAAAAGAAAAGGTGGTAAATTACCCATCTGCTTTGGCAACGCCACCAATCTCAGCTCGTAGTTGCCTCATCTAGGATTGTGAAAACAAATACAAAATTTAATATTGGAGAAATGAGTATAAAAGGAACCAAATAACGAGAGAAGAGATTTATACTTCCATAGGGCGGCGACCATCCAATCGAAGTCCTTCAGGGCTTACATATTCCATCTCTATCAACTATGTGAAAGTGGAGACAGGGTAGAACAATTGAGGGTTAGTTTTCCACTTCACCAAAAAAACCTTTATCCTGAATTGTTACAATAGAAGCTTGAAGACCGCTATATGATACAAATGAAAATTCTTTAATAACCCGCCCCGGATGAAACCCGGCAAAGTGGCCGAGTTGAGAGTTGACTTATTGAACCGGTCTGACCAGCGTGTCAGACTGGTGATGTCATCATACTGATGTCATGCTGACATCAGCCTGATGACGTTATCCAACAGGAAAAAATGAAAAAAAATTAATCCTATACGAAAATAAAAATAATGCAGATTGTAGTTCATTTCAACATGAAAAAAATGCAGATTGCAGTCTTGCAAACTTTGCTGCAAACCTGTACATATTTACAAACTTACAAAAACCAATAACCATCATTCTTATGCATTGCAAACTTACAAAAATTGCGTTACAAACTTGAACACTGTTGTAACACTCAACATCTATGATTCTGATGCACATATTTACTTGGACATGTTTTCTAATAGCAATTTATTTATTTATTAAATTTTTGTTGGAAAGAATAATAGTAAAACCATCTAAATAGCCATAAGAAAAACCAATATCCAACACAATTTCTCTGCATTAAAGTCTCTCTTCCATTCTACAATTCTAACAGCTTCACTCACAACACCATTCTAACCAGCAGTCCATTCTCCTCCACCTACACACAATATACATTCTTATCGGCACATGAATCCCAACAACCTATTAGCATTTTCCTAAAGTATTCATTGGCAGCTTGATTACAAAAGTTAGTCTCCACCTTAATAGTGATTTACTAATCAAAATCAACAAAACAAATACACACAAAAAACCACAGAAACAGAGCAACTAACCAATTCAACAGTGTCCGATGATAAATTTGGTCAATTGCTCCTTGGCCTCGTTCCTTTACTCTGCTTTACTGTTTAATGAAATTGAATTACAAAATTTTCACATGGAGAGGCAAATCATCCAAATAATGTCTATTGTATTGATCCTAAACTCGTTTTTCTTTAAACTTGGACTCAATTACTTTTCTGTTTGCTATAACTCTAAAAGATTCTAGAAAAAAAAAAATATTAATATCATCATTCATCAACAATATGAAATCATACTCAAAATCATTGAGTAATTTTATTAAAAAACAAAACCAAAAGATTACCTCGGTTAAACCAACTCGTGGTGGCGACAAACGTCACAACAGGTTGCCGATATTAAGCAGAGACTAAGGATTTCGAAGATTAAGAATCGAAACGATTCTGTTTTGTTAATTTTACTCAACGTTTAGTAAATTAGGATTCTAAGAATCGTCCAAAGACGAAGAGTTTTGAAGATTGAGATTCAAAAGCAGACAAAGTGAAGATGAAATGAGATGAGTACCTCGTCTGACAGTGACTGCAGTGCTGCCGGCGGCGTGGTCGATTGAAGAACTCGAACCTGGAAGAGAGGGATTCGTTCGTCGATTGAAAATGGTAAAGGAATTTAGAAAATTAGAATTGGAAGAAGGGGAATAAGAATTCACCCTGTTTTGGGTTAAAACCGGTTGGACCGGAGTTGGCTACAGTAACACCAGTCCAACCATTAGTTTTTGGGAATCTTTTTGCTTGAAATATTTACTTGTCAGAAGGTGAAATCACGTGAGGACTGTGTTCAGTGGAACAGGAGGTATTGCAGAGGGAAGATTGGAAGGCTATGAGCCTTGTACCAGCAGCAGCAGCAGCAACAGCAACCACCACCATCGACGCTCTAGCAGCACAGACCAGTTTGCAAAGCTATCCTTGAAACACAAGGATGCAAATTCTGGCCATGACTCTGTGACTAGTCCACTCCGCATTTTAAATAGTTGATTTAGCTATTACATTTTTCCTTCATGAGTTCTTTAGATAGTTAATTTAGCTAGTACATTTTTCCTTCATGAGTTCAATTCTGCACAATTCTGCCAATATCTTAGACTTAATAATAATGTGGTGGAGCTTAAGTTTTTAATGTTTAGACATTTTTAGCATTAAAAATTAACTAACCCACATGAGATTTGGAAGATAATGAGAGAGTGGATTAAATTAAACAAGCTTGGCTTTATTAGGATAGTGTGAGATGGGCTTGCCAAATGGCAAAGTCTAAACAAAACCTGAACTAATCTGAAATTTGTTTATTTGATGTTTAAATCTCAGTCACATTCACATAACTTATGGATTTATATATATTTTGTGGAAAACATTTCATATATTAATTAATAATGATCATTAACAAAAGATTATCTTAAAGGTTTTAACAAAGGATTAAATTAAAACTCAGTTACATTTCTTTTATAATTTGAGAATATGATTCAGTTATTTTACTCCATTTCAATGCAACAACCCCTTACCTATGCTCACCAATCATGCCACTAATTTTCACCAAATAATCATCCACTAATTTTCACATGGTTTAAAGGTTTTCATAATTTGTAAAGTTGAGTTGATATCATTTCAAAATAAGAATGTACAGAGTAGAAAACTTAGGAAGCTGAATCTCTTAACAAAGTGTTGGCTTTACTGGAAATGATAACACTAGCAATGAATACACCCACATGCATAACATATCATTAAATCTAATAGTGACAGAGTTTTCTTCAAATTTCATATATATAAACCAACCAAGAACCATTTAGTTTTTTCTCACTTCTGCCTAACCTAATACAATGTTATACCTTACCATGGAATAGTCTGAAGATCAATTATAGATTATAGAAGCCTTGAAAGTGGATTCCCCATTAAAATTTTTGAAAAGGAAATAAGTTGGGTAGTGGACAACTTCATTTTTTAGGTGCCATTCAATGTTCAGGGTCCGAATGAATTTAGCAAATTGATCTATAAAATTTGGTTAATATTCCAGCATATTAATTTGGCTATTTGGGTTAATATTCCTGGGTATCTAACTTAACTATACGCTGAAGTGCCATCCAATTACTGTTTTTGGATGAAGAAGAATATACAACTCATGCAAAGTCATTCAAAATAATCAAGGGAAGCTAAACAAATCCATTCACAGCGGCAATTTTAACAAACACAAGTGAGGACTTGAAAAGATTACATAAATAAACCCAGAAAAGAAAAACCAGAAACTCACCAACGGATTAAATTATCGATGGCCGGTGAATCTTAGATTCTCAGGATGCTGAAACGCATAAAGAGAAAACACTTGTTAATAAAAAGAGGAACTTGGTTCAGACTTCAGACTTAAACAAATAGACAAAACATCAAAATTTTTACCTCCTGATAAAATTCGAAGACGAAGAAGAACGGCTAGAGTGCGTTGAGAGAACACGAGACAACACACTTCAACAAAAGACGAAGACGACGCAAGACTGAGACAACGGCGACGAGATCGGGAACAGGCAAACGTCGACGGGGGCAGATGGAGAACACAGTCAGAAAGGAGAAAGCTTTTAGTTAGGGTTTTTTCAATTTGATTTTTACGATTTTGCAACAGGGGTGGATTTGTCAATTTTGAATACTGTAAAGTTTCATCGCCCCCTTTAATAAAATTTTATTCATTTGTCATTGTAATTCTATTCATTAACAAAGTTCTAATGTTTCTATTCTATAGACTATAATTATATTCCTAATAAAAAAAAGGGGTTAAATAGATATTTCAGTTTCGAAGCATTAGCACACTAGTCTGATGGCGAGGATTATAATGACTTTTCAGATTTTACTGGACCAAAGTGATACATTTTCAAAATCTCAAGGGCAATAATGTATTTATCCTTTGAAATAAGTACGAGAAAAATTTATGCAACTTCGTTAAAGCTTGGTTTAGATACAATTTATATAATTGAACAAAAATAATATAATTAAGAGAAATAAAATAAATAATAATCAAGACTTTTTATTTTTATTTTACCTATTAGTTTATCATCGAAAGTAAAAGAGTATCATATTTATATTAATTTTCATATATTAAATATCATTCACACACACATAGGAATATTTTTACTTGAAATATCACTTGTAAGAAGGTTAACATATGGGAGGCCAATTTTTGCCCACCGCCGCCCAAGCACCTTCGATTTGTGCTTAAATCTTATTCAGGAATCAATTAATTGCAATCATGTAGCATGAGTGAATTATTTCTATACAAAAGTCCTATTACTCTTTGTTTCCAAACAATAAATAAGAAACTAAAATTTCTAAAGAAATATCGTGAATGTCCAAAGATTTAATTTAGATTTATACAATACAAAATTTTCTCATTTTAAGTATTTTTACGTTTCATTTTAGAAGTATGGCTAAACATTTTCCTTAAATTTAATTATCTATTTTTTAAAAATTTTTAATAATGTTTGTAATTTTTTATCTTAGAGTATTATAATCCTATACTAAATCTAACATGATTCAAAAATTTATGATCACTAAGAAATAATTTATTACACTCTATAAAAAATGGAAACTGTCTAATGAGAATACTCATTTCAATGAGTCAATTGGGGTATTTGAAGGAATTGAGACCAATAAACTAAATGAGGCCAAGTCTTTGTCTTTAGTCCAAATTTGCATTGATTAGAGCCATTGAACAATCAAAATTATGAGTTGGACCCAAGTATCATTCACGGCAAAAAAACTCAAAATTAGATTCGAAATGGTAGACCAAGGCACCAATAAAATTTTCTTCAACCATATAACACGGCAAGGAAGTTTTTACTAAAGTTCTAAATATACAATAAGTAAGCATTGTTTTAAACTCAAATTTGGTTTTGTTGACACGCTTTTGAATAGTCGTAAGAGTTTTACCGGTGCACAAAAATTGAGTTATTGTGGGGGAGAACGACTTATACATACCCAATATTTGTTGAAACGATAAGTTGGTACCCAAAAGGTTTTGAAGCGACAAATGGGTACCTTAGTCATGTTACTTAGTGATTTTCGTTTGATAATAGTGAAAAGATAAAATGCCCTTAAAAGTTTAATTTTTAGTTTTTTATAAATTTAAAAATTTCTAAAAACCCCTAAGTTTGCTAACTTGACTAAATGCCCCAATATATAAAAATTTTATAAAATAACAAAAACACCCCACCACCCGAGTGCAGTTGACCACCTGATCAGGAATCAGCAGCGGCATTGTTCGACACGACCCGCCGGATCGTGCTACGTAACACACCGATGTGGCCTTTTCCACCGCCGATCCAGCGGATCTGCGAGCAGCAGTCTCGTCGGCATTTTTCGGCCTCGGCGGCGGATCGGCCTTTTCCGGCCAGATCTTCCGCGGAGTCTGGCCGGAAAATGCCGGTCAGGTGTTACGACACGTCCAGTAGGGTGCATGCGTCACTAATTTTCCGAACAAGTTCGGTTTCGGACGGTAGTAGATCGGCCGGGGTTTACGGCGAGATGCCCGCCGATCTTCTTGAGGAAAATGAAAGATCTACGCGTTACGACACGAGTCCGATGGGAGTGCAGTCGTAATGCACTATCGGCCTGATTAGGCCATGGTGGCCGGGCGCTATGGGTGACGGGGAGTGGTAACATGACTAAGGTACTTATTTGTCGCTTCAAAACCTTTTGGGTACCAACTTGTCGTTTCGATAAATCTTGGGTATGCATAAGTCGTTCGCCCTTATTGTGGTTTATAATTTAAGTTTTTAACTTCATGTATAATAATTATGAATACAAATTGTTCTCAATTATTTATATTAATGGAGTATTTATTAAGTTGATTTTTCAAATTTACTCATTCTAGTATTATTATTTAACAAAAACTAATTTGTATTTTCCATTGAAAATTTGATCTTTGTTATTGTAGATATGTTTATTACATTTCAATTTGTTGTAATTCGGGTTACTACAAGAAGACGAGCAACAATATTCCAAATAAAAACACTGAAATTTATTTTTCTGCATTGTTCTTACATGCAAGGAACCCAAATCGAGATTGGAAGGCTACGAGCCTTGTACCAGCAGCAGCAACATGAGCAATAGCAACCACCACCATCTTCTAGTCATCGACGCTCTAGCAACAGAGACCAGTTTCCGAAGCTATCCATGAAACACAAGGATGCAAATTCTGGCCATGACTGATCTCTGACTAGTCCACTCCGCATTTAGATAGTTGATTTTGAACGAAATAGAGACAACATCAGGAACAAAATATAATAGTAAAACAAATCAAACAGTAAACAAAGAAAATAATACGTGCGATTTACCCTGGTTCACCTAATGTGGGCTACGTCCAGCTGAGTCAATATTATTGTAATATGCCTCACCTCTCTTGTTTACAATGAATGAATTGCTCTCACACACATAATAAGAAAAAAGAAAAATATGTTTATATACTAGGTTTAAGAGATTAAACTTAGTTTTACAAGGATTCTATTCCTAAGTCCAACCCAAAAAGGAATTAGTAACTTAAAAGAAATTCTATAACGGTTATAAATGGAAAAGCCCAAAACCACCTACGGGCTCGGGGGCGCTGGCCCCGCGACCTCCCGCCCACTCACCGGTCAACGGGACCCCCGAGTGCGTCTCCGTTATCCCATTAATGCTGAAGTAGTCGACAACTCCAACAAATTTAGCTAATACATTTTAACTTCATGAGTTCTTCAGTGGTTCTATAAAATAAAATAAAAATTAATCTTACTGGAAATTTAGATCTAGCAAAATGGGCATAAAATGTGTTTATCCCCCACAAGAATCTCAATTTCAACTGCCCAAGGTAAGTTTGCATAACATGGAGCATTAAATTTTATTAAGCCCCTGTGCTTATGATAATACAAATGAAATAAATTAAAAGAGAGAGAATCAGTATTTAAATCTTATTTAGGAATCAATTAATTGCAATCGTGTAATAGGAGTGTAGTATTTCTATACAACAGTCTTTTTACTAGTCTTTGCTTCCAAACAAGAAATACGAAATTAAAACTTCTAGAGAAATACTGTGAATGTCCGAAGGTTTAATTTAAATTTATACTATACAAGATTTTGGGGGTATAATATTATCATAACTTCTTGTAATATTAATTATAAAATCTACATTTCATGTTAGAAGTATGACAAAATATTTTCCTTAGATTTAATTATCTGCTTTTTAAATTTTTAATAATGTATGTAATTTTTATCTTAGTGTTCCATTAAATAGGATTATATCTGACAAATACCGATAACTATGTGTGGAGTATCATTTAAAAAAAAAAAAATGGACTGTATTTTCCATGATTCAAGGAGAATGTATGCTCATGCTACTTAAATAATACCATTTCTAATCCTATACCATATCTAACATGATTCGAAAATTTATGATTATCAAAAAATAATTGTTTACACTCTATAAAAATGAATCTCTTTAATGAGAAAACTCATTTCAATGAGTCAATTGGGTTCATTTAATTGGTTGTCAACTTTGAATGAACTTAGACCAATAAACTATATATCTCCACAAACACGACACGAAATATTAATAAAGTCATGTACAACGAGTCAAGTCTTAAGTCAAATTTGCATTGACTAGAGCCATTGAACAATTAAAAATCGTATTCTAATTTATGAGCTTTTTTTCTTCTTCAAGAAATTAAGAATTTCAAAATTATATACCGATTTTATTCTGTTTTTATTTTCATGTAGCATCTTAAAAGGATAATAAAATAAAATAATTCTACTTTATACAATTTTATTAACCTTTGCTCTTCCTTGTAACATCCAAGTTTGGCTCTTGTGTTGGACCCAAGAATCATTCATGGCAGAAAACCCTCAAAATTAGATTCATAATTGTAGACTAAGACACCAATTTTCCTCACCATATAACACGGCAAGGAAGTTTTTACTAAAGTTCTAAATATACAATGAGTCAAGTCCTCATTTTAAGCTCAAATTTGGTTTAATTGACATGCCTTTGAATAGTCGTAAGAGTTCTACCAACTCGAGTTATTGTGGTTTATAATTTAAGTTTTTATCTTCATATATAACATTTATGAATGTAAATTGTTCTCACTTATTTATATTAATGAAATATTTATTAAGTTGATTTTTCAAATTTACTCATTATAGTATTATTATTTAACAAAAAACTAATTTGTATTTTCCATTGAAAATTTTATCTTTGTTATTGTAAATATGTTTATTACATTACAATTTGTTGAAATTACGGTTTAATACAAGAAGACAAGCAAAAATATTCCAAATAAAAACTCTTGAGATTTATTCTTCTGCATTGTTCTTGCATGCAAGGAACCCAAATGTCTTATTTGTACACTTGTTATCACTTTATACATACATACATAAATGGATGTAAGTACCTGATCTTGAAGCTGACCCCTAACCACCCAGATCATCAATAATAAACTTGATCATAGTAGAAAGTTTATCATGACGACAATAAGGGGCGAAACCTAGGGCTTTTTTTTTTTTGGGGGTGGGGGTGTGTGGTGGGAGTTTGATACTTAATACTAATTGATTTGTGATTAATTAAAAAAAAAAGTTGAAGATTTTGATAATTTTATATGTCAATAATATCATATAATTGAAATAATAAAAGAATTGTAATCGAATATGACCATTTAGCTTATAATAAACGTTTATATTCTAGTGTAATAGCTTGGTTGACGGTGATTGTTAGTCTGGCTTATGACAACATTTTCAAAGGAGATGACTTGGATTAACACGTTAATACAAGTCCTTGCAACTTAGAAAAGGCTGAAGCAAGTGGTCTTCAAAGTTTCGTAAGTTTCCATATTTATGGTCAAACAAACCATGCAATCAATCTTTAAGAGTTCACGAAAACTATAATGAGAGCAAAATTTAGTTCAAACACTCCTTAGAATGTGAGGACTAACGCATGGACTACAAATCCACAAATTAAAGCCCTTTTACAATCAGCACTAATACGGTGGGTAGCAGTCTTGGCCATTTGCATAAGACTGCTTCAATATTCTATGCACACCTAGATAACTTGTCGCCTTTCCTGAGTGTCCTATAAATTCCTAACCTGTGAAGCTATCTTGTCAAGTTGGGTTTTCTTAATTTCATAGTTCAATGCTGAGTCGAATAGTTTTTTGCTCAGTTAGCTTTCATCTCCTGCTTTTATTTTGGTCAAGCCTGCTATCTTATGGTTTAGTTGCTTTTGCCAGTTCCTGTGCTTCAAAGGCAATGAAACTGATAGACTTGCGTTGCTTGAACTTCAAGGCTAAAGTTAACTCATGATCCTCTTCAGGTTTTGAGCTCATGGAATGATTCCAATCACTTTTGCCAATGGGAGGGCGTTACATGCAGTCGGCCTCACCAAAGGGTTACCAGATTACTTCTTCCTGATTCAAAGTTAGAGGGATCTCTATTACCATCTATTGGAAATCTGAGTTTTCTTAAAGTTTTGAATCTCAATAACAATAGCTTTCCACAATGAAATCCCTCACGAAATTTGCTATTTGTTCAGGTTACAATTTTTAGGCCTGGAAAATAATTCATTTGGAGGGGAAATTCCTAGCAACTTATCAGGTTGTGCCAACCTTGAATGGTTTACTGTTGGCAATAATAAGTTGGTAGGGAAAGTTCCAGGGGAGCTTGGCTCTTTGGCAAAGCTTCGTGGACTTTATTTACTCCTCAACAATCTGTCAGGAGAAGTGCCACCTTCCTTAGGCAATTTGTCATCTCTTGAGATACTTTCAGCAAGTAAAAATCAATTTGAAGGAAGAATTCCAGCAACACTGGGTCGGTTGAAAAGGATCAAGGCTATTTCATTTGGATCAAATAAGCTATCAGGTACGATTCCTCCCTCAATCTACAACATATCTTCGCTTATGCTTATCGCTTTCGAGAACAACCAACTTCAAGGGAGTCTTCCCATAGACTTAGGCTTCACACTTCCTAACCTTGAAGTGCTAATAGTTGGTATGAACCAATTTACTGGACCCTTTCCTCTTTCAATATCCAATGCCTCAAATCTAAAGAGACTTTCTATTTTAACAAATAGATTTAGTGGAAAGGTGCCCACGTTGGAGAACCTACATAAACTACAGGGGATTAGGATTTCTGGGAATGAATTAGGATATGGGGAAGAAGATGACTTGAAGTTTCTCAATTCTTTGCAAAATGCTACGAGCTTAGAGGTACTGGAAATTAGTGACAACAGATTTGGAGGTATGTTGCCAGACGTTATAGGAAATTTATCAACCAAACTCAGAAGACTATCGGTCCAAAACAATCAAATCTTTGGAAAAATCCCAACAACAGTAGGCAATCTTGTTAACTTGGAGGTTTTAGATCTAAGGAGGAACCGATTCACGGGCCATATTCCCAGCAATATTGGGAATCTTCAAAAGCTACAAGTTTTTTTTGCCTGAGAGAACAGATTCTCTGGGGATATACCATCTTCTCTAGGCAATCTAACATTGTTAAGCAGGCTTAAATTAGAAAGAAACAATTTACAAGGGACCATTCCATCAAGTCTTGGGAGATGCACGAAATTTAGAAGATTTAGATCTCTCTGATAACAATCTAAGTGGTACCATACCCCCTGAAGTAACTGGTCTCTCATCCTTGTCAATTCATTCTTGAATCTATCTCGAAACCAATTGATTGGTTTCCCTGCCCTCAAATGTTGGTAACTTAATAAATTTGGGTTTTCTAGCTATATCTAAGAATAAATTGTCTGGGTGAAATTCCTGATAGTTTAGGGCAGTTGCGTTTCCTTGCGACAACTAGTTCATAAATGGTAATTTCTTTCAAGGGAATATTCCATCCCTCCTTGAGTTCTTTGAAAGGCATTGAATATCTTGATTTTTCATCCAACAACTTGTTTGGCCAAATACCCAATTTTTTAGTGAACCTTTCCCTTTTTGATAAACTTAAATTTATCTAACAATGACTTCGAGGGTGAGGTACCAATTGCAGGAGTCTTCAACAACACAAGTACAATTTCACTTTCAGGAAATGAAAAACTTTGTGGTGGCATAACTGAGTTACATTTATCCAATTGTTCCATCAAAAGATCAACGCAAACTCGACCCGTTTCAAAAAAAGTGATAATTCCTATAGTTGTTGGAATGCGGTTGTTGACTATGATGCTATGTTTGATAATTATTCGTTGGCGGAGACAAACAAAAAGGAATTCCTCTGTTGCATCACCATTGTTGGCTTCACTTGTGCAAGTGTCCTATGAGAATCTGCTGAAAGCAACTTCTGGGTTCTCTCTAGAAAATTTGATTGGTTCGGGGAGTTTTGGTTATGTGTATAAGGGGATCCTAGACCATAACGAAATGTTAGTGGCAGTGAAAGTTCTTAACCTTCAACATCGAGGAGCTTCCAGGAGTTTCTTGGCTGAATGTGAAGCCTTGAGAAGTATCAGACATCGAAATCTTGTCAAAATAATAACTGCTTGTGCAAGTATTGATTTCCAAGGAAACGATTTCAAGGCTTTGATCTACGAGTTTATGGTTAATGGGAGCTTGGAGGAGTGGTTGCATCCCAATCTAACTACAAATGTGTCACAAGCGGCACCTAGGAATCTAAATTTTCTTCAGAGACTTGATATTGTTATCAATGTTGCTTGTGCAATGGATTATCTTCACAACCATGGCCAAACACCAATGGTTCATTGCGATCTCAAGCCAAGCAATGTTCTTCTTGATGATGAGTTGACAGACATGTAGGTGACTTTGGATTGGCAAGATTCCTTCCAGAGGGCACCCATAGTCTTTCAAGTAATCAAACAAGCTCCATTGGTGTAAGAGGAACTGTTGGTTATGCTGCTCCATGTAAATGCTTTTTAACTATTTTATCATTTCTCAAAATTCATTCACATGACTTGTATTTCTTTTCTCATTTTTACCTCCTAAAAAATCCCTTAGAAAATGTGGTTATACAAGCTATATTGTTTATAAGAAGGTTCTTGGTACAAATATATGATATTTTCAATTGCAGAGTATGGTATGGGAAGTGAGGTTTCAACTCATGGAGATGTGTACAGTTATGGAATACTCTTATTGGAGATGTTTACAGGGAAGAGGCCAACCGATGAGATGTTCAATGGCGATTTGAATCTTCATAAGTTTTGTCAAGGCAGCTATCCCTGAACGAGTCATTGAAATAGTGGATCCAATTCTTCTTCAGGAAAATGAAGAAGGACAGACAAGCCTAAGAAGTCATAGTGTTCAAGAGTGCTTGATTTCGATATTTGGAATTGGAGTCACTTGCTCTTCAAGGTCACCGAGTGAAAGGACGAACATGGATGATGTTACAGCTCAACTGCATTCTATCAAGAACAAACTTCTACAAACTCCAAGATGGGGTTAGAGGAACCCTGTCTTGGAGTTTCATTAAATAGGATTATATCTGATAAATATCGACAACTTTGTGTGGAGTATCATAATAATAATAAAAAAAAAAAAAAAAACTGTATTTTCCATGATTTCAAGGAGAATGTATGCTCACGCTGCTTAAAGAAAATTGTAAATCCCTATTTTCTTTTAAATAATACCATTTCTCATCCTATACCAAACCTAACATGATTCGAAAATTTATGATCACCTAGAAATAATTGTTTACACTCTATAAAAATGAATCTCTCTAATGAGAAAACTCATTTCAATGAGTCAGTTGGGTTCATTTAATTGGTTGCCAACTTTGAATGAACTTAGACCAATAAACTAAATATCCGCACAAACACGACACGAAATATTAAGAAAGTCGTGTACAATGAGTCAAGTCTTAAGTCAAATTTGCATTGACTAGAGCCATTGAACAATTAAAAATCGTATTCTAATTTATGAGCTTTTTTTTTTCTTCAAGAAATTAAGAATTTCAAAATTATAAAAAAAAATATACTGATTTTATTCTGTTTTTATTTTCGTGTAGCATCTTAAAAGGATAATAAAATAAAAAAAATTCTACTTTATACAATTTTATTAACCTTTGCTCTTCCTTGTAACATCCAAGTTTGGCTCGTGTTGGACCCAAGAATCATTCACGGCAGAAAACTCAAAATTAGATTCACAATTGTAGACTAAGACACCAATTTTCCTCACCATATAACACAGCAAGGAAGTTTTTACTAAAGTTCTAAATATACAATGAGTCAAGTCCTCGTTTTAAGCTCAAATTTGGTTTAATTGACATGCCTTTGAATAGTCGTAAGAGTTCTACTAACTCTGAGTTATTGTGGTTTATAATTTAAGTTTTTAACTTCATATATAACAGTTATGAATGTAAATTGTTCTCACTTATTTATATTAATGAAGTATTTATTAAGTTGATTTTTCAAATTTACTCATCATGGTATTATTATTTAAGAAAAAACTAATTTGTATTTTCCATTGAAAATTTTATCTTTGTTATTGTAAATATGTTTATTACATTACAATTTGTTGTAATTACGGTTTAATACAAGAAGACAAGCAACAATATTCCAAATAAAAACTCTTGAGATTTATTCTTTTGCATTGCTCTTGCATGCAAGGAACCCAAATGTCTTATTTGCGCACTTGTTATCAATTTTATCACTTTATACACACATACATATATATGGTTGTTAGTACCTGATCTTGAAGCTGATCCATAACCACCCATGTCATCAACAATAAACTTGATCATAATAAAAAGTTTATCATGTGGTGAGTTTGATACTCAATACTATTGATTTGTGATTTAAAAAAAAAAAAAAAAAAAAAGTTGGAGATTTTGATAATTTTAAATGTCAATAACATCATATAATTGAAATAATAAACAGAATTGTAATCGAATATGATCGTTTAGCTTATAATAAAGGTTTATGTTCAAGTGTAATAGCTTGGTTGACGGTGATTGTTAGTCTGGCTTATGACAACATTTTCAAAGGAGATGACTTGGATTAACACGTGTATACAAGTCATTGCAACTTAGAAAAGGCTGAAGCAAGTGGTCCTCAAAGTTCCAAATATTTAAGAGTTCACGAAAATTATAATGAGAACATAATTTAGTTCAAAACCCATAAATTGTATTTTATAAACACTCCTTAGAATGTGAGGACTAATGTATGGTCCTAACTAAAGATCCACAAAGCCTTTTCACAATCAGCAGTCTGGTCATTTGCATAAGACTGCTTCAATATTCTATGCACACTACATGACTTGTCGCCCTTCTTGAGTGCCTATAAATTTGAACTGAGTAACACAAACTTTACAGAGTAAAAGGTTTTGGTAAAGATGTATATTCTATTGTTAAGTAAAGTAACAACTGCTGTATATATACAAGGAACTGTAGCTTAACTAAAAACGTGACTAATCTAACAAACTAATCTAACAAACTAACTGCTTTACAGCTAAGCATCTAACTAATGAAACAAACTTTACAATAAAATAATTTATTCTGTACATCCCCCCCTCAAGTTGGAACTTGATGGAAATCCAGCAACCCCAACTTGGAAGTGAATTGATGAAACAAAGGACCAGATAAGGATTTGGTGAAAATGTCGGCAACCTGCAGCTTGGAAGGAATGTGTTGAGGATGAACAAAACCAGCCTTAAATTGATTGCGAACCAAATGACAATCTATTTCAAGATGTTTGGTGCGCTCATGGAAAACAGGGTTGGCAGTGATATGGAGGGCAGCCTGATTATCGCACCAGAGAGGAATAGGAAGGTGAAGATGAACATGTAAGTCCTGAAGAATATAGGAAATCCATTGCAATTCACAAACAGTAGAGGCAAGGCTGCGATATTCAGCCTTCAGAAGATCCAGGAGACTGGAGGGTATGTTTCTTGGTTTTCCAAGAGATGAGAGAAGAACCAAGATAAACACAATAACCAGTTAAAGACTTTCTGGTAGTGGGACAAGAAGCCCAATCTGCATCACAAAATGCTTCTAAACGAAAAGAGTTGTTGGCAGGGAAAAACAAGCCTTTGGAAGGACAACCCTTCATGTAACGAAGAACATGAACAGCAGCTTCCCAATGATGAGTGCAGGGACGTTGAACATGTTGACTGAGCTGCTGAACTGCATAAGTAAGATCAGGTCGAGTGAAGCCAAGATAAAGAAGTCGGCCAACCAATCTGCGACATTGATCAGGATTAGCAAATAAAGTATCCTCAGTAGAATAAAACTTGAAGCCTTTAGGTAAAGGAGTTGTAGCAGGTTTGGCACCAGATAAGCCTACATCAGTAATAATATCCATAGCATATTTTCTCTGATTTATGTAAGTACCCTCTGAGGACCGAGCAATCTCAAGACTAAGGAAATATTTGGCATATCCAAGATCTTTTATGGTAAACTGATCATGAAGGAACTTCTTCACAGCAAGAATGTCATTTTCAGAGGAACCAGTAATGATGACATCGTCAACATATACTAAAAGAGTAATAAAGGAAAAGTCAGTAGATTTAACAAATAAACAAGTATCATGAGTAGACTGAGTAAAACCATAAGTAATCAGATGAGAAGTAAACTCATTATTCCACTGTCTGGAAGCCTGTTTCAAACCGTATAGAGATTGTTTTAGACGACAAACCTGATCTGGTCTAGCTGTATCATAACCAGCAGGTGGTAACATATATACTTCTTCATCAAGATATCCATGCAAAAATGCATTATTAATGTCAAGCTGATGAATAGGCCAGAATTTTGCAGTAGCCATAGCAAGAAAAATTCGTACAGTAACTAATTTTGCTACAGGAGAAAAAGAATCAAAGTAGTCAACACCTTCTACTTGGTTGTAATCCTTGGCAACTAATCGGGCTTTATACCTATCAACTGAACCATCTTGATTAAGTTTGATCTTATAAACCCATCGTGAACCAATGGCTTTCTTTCCTGCAGGTAAAGAGGTTAACTCCCAGGTATGATTTGCTTCTAAAGCCTGAAGTTCATGTTGCATGGCCTGTACCCACTGAGCATTAAGTCTAGCTTGATTATAAGAAGCAGGTTCTTGGACATTAGATACATTTGCCAAGAAAGACATATATGATGAAGTAAAAATGGGTGATTGCAAATATGGAAATGTGGGAGGTGTATGTGGTGAAGAAAGCAGTAGAGACTGCATGCGGTGGAAGTTGATGGACAAGTAAGAACATTAGAGACAAAATCGCTAACCAAGCGGTGGTTTTGATGTCCCTGTAGTGCTGCGTTGTATAAGAGGTATAATAGGTGAGGGTGAAGAGTTTATAGAAGAGGAGTTAAGTGATGAAGAGGACAAAAGAGGAGAAGGTAATTCTGTATGATTAGGAGGAGTATAGTGATGATTTTCGGTGATAGGAATCTGAGGTAAAGACATAGTTGTTGATGTAGGGCTATTTTGTTTAAAAGGAAAAGAATGCTCATGAAAAATGACATCCCTAGACGTAAACACTGTTTTAGACTGAATATCAAACATTTTGTAGGCTTTATGACCACTGTTATATCCTAGGAAACACATTTATAAGCTCTAGGGGCAAACTTATCTTTATGAGGATGAGTGTTAGTAGCAAAACATAGGCATCCAAATGTTCTGAGGAAAAGGTAATCTGGAGGTTTATGGAAAAGTATTTCATAAGGGGTTTTCCATTTGAGAACTGGAGTGGGCAATCTGTTAATGATATAAGTGGCTGTGAGTATGGCTTCCCCCCAAAAGTGTTTAGGGAGAGGTGATTGAAACATAAGGGATCTAGCTACTTGAAGCAAATGTTTATGTTTCCTTTCAACTAATCCATTTTGCTGGGGTGTATAAGTGCATGATCTTTGATGTAAGATGCCATGTTCAAGGAAAAAATTCTGACAATCTTTACTAAGAAATTCAGTTCCATTATCAGTTTGAATTCTTTTAATGGACAAGGAGAACTGATTTTTAATCATTCTAAAGAATGTAGTCAATGTATGTACTGCTTGACTCTTATGACTTAAAAGAAAAGTCCAAGTAGCTCTACTGAAATCATCAACTATAGTTAAAAAATAATGTGCCCCTGTAAGTGTGGCTACTCTATAAGGTCCCCAAATGTCAATATGAATCAATTCAAAAGCTGTGAGAGAGTAAGTTGTGCTAAGATGGAAAGGTAATCGATGTTGTTTTGACAGTGGACATACATCACAAATAAAAGTTGCTAGGTCGGAATGTTTAACAGTAGAAACTTTATTAAGAATATCATGTGATGGATGGCCTAATCTTTGATGCCATATAGTAGATGATGGTACATTATTAGTGGCAAAACAGAAGGTGTTACAAGCATGTGTATTAACAGGTAATTCAGACCTAGATATAAATTGTGAAGAAAAGGTTTTAATAGTTTCTTGGCTAAAAGAGAATTTATCTAGAATGTATAATCTTCCCACTAATTTGCCAACTGCCAATACTGCCTCAGTCTGCAGGTCCTGTAAGATACAGTGAGTAGGGTAAAAAACAAACTTGATGAGTGCGGATTCTGAAAGTTTATTTACTGAAAGCAAGTTAAACTTAAATTTGGAATATGTAAAACTTCAGTAAGTGTTAAGGCTTGCTGCAAAAGGACTTTTCCTATGTGTTTGACAAAATTAATTGATCCATCAGGTAAGTATACGGGTGTGGGTTTATGAATTGAATTATAGGTGTTAAACAAGGCAAGATCATTACACATATGACTCGAGGCTCCTGTATCTATAATCCAAGATCCTGAACTTAAAAATTCAATTGAACTTAATGCTTGTGTTAGACCAATACGTACAAAGTCAGTGAAATGAGCAAAATCAATTGTAGAGCCATCAGCTGATGCCTTTCCTTTCATAAGCTTGGCCAGCTCTTGTTGGATTAATTCTGATATTGTTGTTCCCCACTCAGTTCTAGTATTGCCAAGTTCCTTTCCAGCTTCCAGAGGTGTATCAGTCATATTTTCATAACTCTTGTGTTGAGTCTTTCCCTTTTGTTCCTTCAAATCTTTGTACCAGTCAGGATAACCATGAAGCTTAAAACATGTTTCCTTTGTATGTCCATTGTTATTGCAGAAATCACAATGTCTCTCTGACTTCTTAATCATATCCTTCCTCTTGTATCCTGTCTTAACACCCTGTGCTTTTGCAAACATAGCACTATTTTCAAGATTATCTGCAAATGCTACATGTACCTCTCTCTGTTTTTCAACTCGCAAGATCATTGAGTATGCCTTGTTAATAGTGGGTAAGGGATCCATGACCAAAATCTGATTTTGAACATGATCAAAGCTATCATTCAATCCCATAAGGAACTACATCAAACGATTAAAAGAAGTAATTTCTGCCATCGATTTAGCTGCTCCACAACTACACTGTGGTATAGGCATCAAACACGTCAATTCATCCCATAACTTCTTCAGTTTTGTGTAGTATTGTACTACTGGCATGTTTCCCTGATTAATTGAACTAATATCCCTTTGGATTTGATATAGCAAAGGTCCATTACATTCACCGAATCTTTCTTCCAATTCCTTCCACAAATCCTTTGCAGAGGTTGTATACAGGAAAGCTTCAACTATCTCTCGCGAAATAGAATTCAAAATCCAAGAAGTAACCATGCAATCTACCCTCCTCCATTGATCAAATGTTGGAGAACTTTCATCAGGCATCTTACACTGTCCATTAATAAACCCTAACTTCACTTTAGCTCCTAATGCGAGTTTCATCGAATGACTCCAAGACAAGTAGTTCTTATCCATTAATGGAGTTGAGACAAGGATCATACTTGGATGATCAGAGTTTTGCAGAAAAAGAGGATCTCCGTTTCGTATATTTTCTCCTGTTCGTACTGAATCAGGTTCCATTGTTGCTTCACTTTGAAGATCCGAGCTCCTTATACTGGGTTCCATGTCAACTAGAAGCAATAGTCTGTCACAAAACCAGAAAATCAATGATTTCGTGAAGGATCTATCGCTCTGATACCATGAACAGAGTAACGCAAACTTTACAGAGTAAAAGGTTTTGGTAAAGATGTATATTCTATTGTTAAGTAAAGTAACAATTGTTGTATATATACAAGGAACTGTAGCTTAACTAAAAACGTGACTAATCTAACAAACTAACTGCTTTACAGCTAAGCATCTAACTAATAAAACAAACTTTACAATAAAATAATTTATTCTGTACAAAATTCCTAGCCTGTGAAGCTATCTTGTCAAGTTGGGTTTTCTTAATTTCATAGTTCAATGATGAGTCGAATAGTTTTTTGCTCGGTCAGCTTTCATCTCCTGCTTTTATTTTGGTCAAGTCTGCTGTCTCATGGTTCAGTTGCTTCTGCAAGTTTTGTGTTCAAAGGCAATGAAACTGATAGACTTGCATTGCTTGAATTCAAGGCTAAAGTTACTAGCTCATGGAATGATTCCAATCACTTTTGCCAATGGGAGGGTGTTACATGCAGCCGGCGTCACCAAATGGGTCATAACATTATATCTTCCTCATCAAGAACTGGAGGGACCTCTATCACCATTCATTGGCAATCTAAGTTTTCTTAAGAGTTCTTGTTGTGATGTGGCATTCTGATGACACACGTGGAAGTCAACTTGGAGTTGGCTGGTCAAAAGTAATTTGTTAAGACTTGAGGGGTAGTTCAGTCTTTTCCCTATGTTCTAAAACCTAAATCCGTTTTAGGTTTTGTGTGTAGCTCACTTCTCTCATTTCTCTCTTGGTTAACCGAGAGAGAAACGGTTAGAGGTGCTGTGTTGGAAATCCAAGATTCGTCCATGGAATCAACGGTGATGGTAGGTATGAGTTGTCCTTATTGTGTAGTCTTGCTTTCTCTGCATAAATATGTACTGATTTCTGCCTATTTGATGTATGTATGAGTGGTGAGAGCATCTGGGTATACGGGTGTAAAATCAGAGGGTTTTGTATAGGGGTGATGCCTTGGTGTAAACAGGTGAGTCGATTCTTCTGTAAGGTTTCTCAAACTCATAGTGAAGTTATTTTTCTGGTTGCTCTGAAGAGTGGATGTAAGTAATCTTTCAGATTACCGAACCACTATAAATCTGGTGTTATTCTTCTTATTTTGCTTTACTGTATAATTGTTTTCTTTTGTGCTTGTTTGGTTGAATGAACACTTCTGAGCTACTGCATGATTACACTTGTTTTGGGTCTTATTTACAATAGTTCTAAATCTCCAAAATAATAGCTTTTGCAATGAAATCCCTTGCGAGATTGGTTATTTGTTCAGGTTACAGTTTTTACACCTTGAAAACAATTCATTTGGAGGGGAAATTCCTAGAAACTTATCAAGTTGTGTCAACCTTGAAGTTCTTGACATTTCCTACAATAAGCTTGAAGGGACAATTCCAGTGGATCTTGGATCTTTATCTAAGCTCCATGAACTCTATGTAACCAACAGCAATCTGTCAGGAGAAGTGCCACCTTCCATTGGCAATTTGTCATCTCTTGAGATACTTATAGCAACTAGAAATCAATTTGAAGGAAGAATTCCAACAACACTTGGTCGATTGAAGAGGATTCAAGTGATTGTATTTGCATTAAATAATCTATCAGGTACGATTCCACCCTCAATCTACAACATATCTTCGCTTGAGGAAATCGCTTTTCAGTATAACCAACTTAAAGGGGGTCTACCCATAGACCTAGGCTTCAGTCTTCCTAACCTTAAAGTGCTAAATGTTCGTGCCAACCAATTTACCGGACCCATTTCTCCTTCAATAGCCAATGCCTCAAATCTATTGACACTTGCAATTTCACAAAATAGATTTAGTGGAAAAGGTGCCCATGTTGGAGAACCTACCTAAACTACGGGAGGTTGTAATTTGCTGCGAATAAATTAGGATATGGGGAAGAAGATGACTTGAAGTTTCTCAGTTCTTTGCAAAATGCTACGAGCTTAGAGATACTGGTTTTTGGTCATAACAGATTTGGAGTTGCCAGAAGTTATTGGAAATTTGTCGACCCAACTTAGAATACTATCAGTTCCAAACAATATAATGTTTGGAAAAATCCCAACAGGAGTCGGCAATCTTGTTAACTTGTGGGCTTTAGATCTAAGGTTGAACCGATTTACAAGGCCATATTTCCAACAATATTGGGAATCTTCAAAAGCTACACATTTTGCAGGTTTCCATGAGAACAGGTTATCTGGGGATATACCATCTTCTCTAGGTAATCTAACACTATTAACCAGACTTAGACTAGATAGAAACAACTTACAGGGGAACCATTCCATCAAGTCTTGGGAGATGCACTAATTTAGAAGTATTAAGTCTCTCTAATAACAATCTAAGTGGTAGCATACCCCTTGAAGTAACTGGTCTCTCCCCTTGTCAATTTATCTTGATCTATCTCGAAACCAATTGACTGGTTCCCTAACCCTCCAATGTTGGTAACTTTAAAAATCTAGGAAAGTCTACGTATATCTGAGAATAAATTGTCTGGTGAAATTCCTGATAGTTTAGGCACTTGCGTTAGGTTGCAACAACTAGTCATAAATGGTAATTTCTTTCAAGGGAATATTCCACCATCCTTAAGTTCTTTGAGAGGCATTGAATATCTTGATTTTTCATCCAACAACTTGTTTGGCGAAATACCCAAATATTTAGAGAATTTTCCCTTTTTGATGAACTTAAATTTATCTAACAACGACTTCGAGGGTGAAGTACCAATGGGAGGAGTCTTCAGCAACGCAAGTGCTATTTCACTTTCGGGAAATGATAAACTTTGTGGTGGCATAATCGAGTTACATTTATCCAATTGTCCCACCAAAGGATCAAAGCAAAATCGGTCTGTTTCAAAAACAGTGATAATTACTATAGTTGTCGAAATTTTGTTGCTGACTATGATGTTATGTTTGATAATTATTCACTGGTGGAGAATAACGAAAAGGAATTCCCTTCTGCATCACCATTGTTGGCTTCACTACTACAATTAACCTATGAGAATCTGATGAAAGCAACTGCTGGGTTCTCTTCAGAAAATTTGATCGGTTCCGGGAGTTTTGGTTATGTGTATAAGGCGATCCTAGACCATAACGAAATGGTAGTGGCAGTCAAGGTTCTTAACCTTCAACATCGAGGACCTTTCAGGAGTTTCTTGGCTGAATGTGAAGCCTTGAGAAGTATCAGACATCGAAATATTGTCAAAATAATAACTGCTTGTGCAAGTGTCGATTTCCAAGGAAATGATTTCAAGGCTTTGGTCTATGAGTTTATGGTTAATGGGAGCTTAGAGGACTGGTTGCATTCCTAATCTAACTACAGATGTGTTGCAAGTGGTGCCCAGGAATCTAAATTTTATACAGAGACTTGATATTGTCCATTAATGTTGCTTATGCAATGGATTATCTTCATAACCATGGCCAAACACCAATGGCTCATTGCGATCTCAAGCCAAGCAATGTTCTTCTTGACAATGAGTTGACAGCACATGTAGGTGACTTTGGATTGGCAAGATTCCTTCCAGAGGGCACCCATAGCCTTTCAAGTAATCAAACAAGCTCCGTTAGTGTAAGAGGAACTATTGGTTATGTTGCTCAGGTAAATACTTTTAACTATTTTATCATTCCTCAAAATTCATTCATATGAATCTTGTATTTTTTTCTCATTTTTACCTTCTAAAAAATTCCTTAGAAAATGTGGTTATACAAGCTATATTATTTATAGGGAGGTTCTTGGTACAAATATATGATATTTCCAATTGCAGAGTTTGGTGTGGGAAGCGAGGTTTCAACTCATGGTGATGTGTACAGTTATGGCATACTCTTATTAGAGACGTTTACCGGGAAGAGGCCAGCTGATCAGATGTTCAATGGCAATCTGAATCTTCATAAGTTTGTGAAGGCAGCTATCTCTAAACGAGTCATTGAAATAGTGGATCCAGTTCTTCTTCAAGAAACAGAAGAAGAACAGACAAGCCTGAGAAGTCATAGTGTTCGGGAGCGCTTGATTTCAATATTTGGAATTGGAGTTACTTGTTCTTCAAGGTCACCGAGTGAAAGGATGAACATGGATGATGTTACAGCCCAGTTGCATTTTATCAAGAACAAACTTCTTCAAACTCCAAGACAGGTTGAGAGACTACTGTAACTGTATGAGTAATTTTCTTTTGTTTTATAATTAAATGTCCCATATAACTTCAGAATAAAGTTTGTGAGACAATATTCAACCTGCAATACGTTGTAAATGGATGTAATTTTATCTTTTACTCATATAATAAATAAATCTGCGCAGTCATTGTTTGCCCTTTAAAAGGTAACAGGTTCAAATTTATATCAAGGAGTGTAGTCTTTGAATGCAATCTTTGAATGAATTTACAGCCAATAAACCAAATGTCTGCATGGACACGACAACAAATACTTAATAAAGTCAAGTCTTTGTCTTAAGTTCAGATTTGAATTAGAGCCATTGAACAATAAAAAATCGTTTTATATTTTAGGTTCCGTTTGGATGGGTTTTTGGGAAAAAAGTTAAACAGTAAAATACCCAACAACTCACAATATTATCCAATATTATTCAACTTTCTTTAAACCTCTTAAATTTGTTAATTTGATTAAACACCCCTAAATAATTTTTTTGAAATTACAAAAATACCCCTAAACCCACATTATACCAGATTTTGACCACCACTACCGGAAGTTGACCGGAATATGATATAATGGCGCACTACCAATTGAATCTGGCCGGTAGTACATCGATCTAGCCTTTTTCGGCCAGATCCAAAGTGGATCGCAGGTAAAAGGAAAAGGCCAGATCTGGCCGTAACCAGATGTCAACGACGACCAACATATGGTCGTCGGTGACCATCAATGACGACCAACATATGGTCGTCGTTGACCATCAATGACGGCCGTATCTTTGGCCATCGTTGACGAGCAAATGCGGCCAGATCTGACTATCAATGGCTAGATCCACGGCGCATGACCGACAAGATCCGGCGGTCATGCATCAGATGACTCCCAGCCACCCTCTGGCGGTGGTGGCCGGCTGTGATTATTCAATGGGTGGGTTGGGGGTGTTTTTGTTAACTTTCAAAGTTTTATTATAGGGGTGTTTAGTAAATAAACAAACATAGGAGATATTTTTATTAATTTCCAAATCCTACATCGTAATATCCGTCAAATTCAACTTCTTTTTAACTTTTTTCAAAAAACTTTTCTAAAAACCGTAAAAAAGTGAACCAAACGGAGCCTAAGAATTTCAAAATTATGAAAATATACTGATTTCGAACTGTTTTGATTTTCTTGTACCATCTTAAAAGGATAAAAAATAAAATAAAATAAAAATAAATTCTACTTTAGTCAGTTTTATTAACCTTTATTAGATTCATAATAGTAGATCAAAACACTAAATATTCTCACCACATAACACAAGAAGAAAATTTTTTATTAAAATTATAGATATATAGTGAGTCAAGTTTTCGTTTTATGCTCAGATTTGGTTTAATTGACATGCCACTGAATAGTTGTAAGAGTTTACTAGTGTGCAATCATCAAGTTAATGTGGTTTATAATTTAAGTTTTTAAGAGAGATTTATAACTTCATATATAACAATTATGAATGCAAATTGTTCTTAATTATATTTATTGAGTATTTAATAAGTTGAGTTTTCAAATTTACTCATTCTAAAATTATTCATTTAACAAAAAATAATCTATATTTTTCCATTGAAAATTTTATCTTTGTTATTGTATATATGTTTATTACATTATAGTTTACACGAGTTAACGAACTTTTTCCCACCCAAATAATTGTTTAATGACACTTTCTCATCCACAGACTTGTAAAATACTATTTGACTACCCAAATTTATATTCTTATGAAGTGTTTTTGTCTGGTTTTTTGACAACATTTCAAAGGAGGTAGTTTATACAAGTCATTACAAGTTAGAGAAGGCAATTTCTCATAATTGAAGCAGCAATTGGAGATATTATGTCGGTCATATAACTCATTTGGTGGGGAAATTCCTGCCAATATATCTAGTTGCTCAAACCTTATTCTTATCAGTCTTTTCTACAACCAGTTGGTGGGAAATATTCCAACTGAACTTGGATCCTTGTCAAAGCTTGATTTTTTAGCTGCAAATGATAATCAACTGACAGGAAGTATACCTTCTTCTTTTGGCAACTTATCATCCATTAATACATTATCGTTGTCTTTTAACAACTTGGAAGGCTGTATTCCCGGTACTTTAGGCCAGTTAAAGAATCTTGCTCTGATGTTTCTGGTTGTAAATAGGTTGTCTGGCACTATACCTTCTTCAATCTTCAATATCTCTTCCATCACATCTTTTGATGCAGGACACTGGCACAAACAATTCCATGGGAGTCTTCGCCAGGATTTAGGCATCACTCTCCCAAACCTCCAAGAATTCAGCATTGCTTCATGTTACCAAATAACTGGTTCTATTCCACCTTCTCTGTCCAATTCCTCAAACTTGGAACAATTTCAAGCCCCACAAAACACACTCACTGGGAAGTTCCTTCTTTGGAAAAGTTATATAAACTTTATTGAGTCGTTGTCACATCAAACCGTCTCGGGAGTGGGGGAAGCAATGACTTGAACTTTCTCTGCTCTTTGTCCAATGCAACTAGATTACAGGAATTTGCTATAAATGACAACAATTTTGGAGGGTACTACCTGAATGCATCAACAACTTCTCTACCACTGTGTAAGAATGCAACTGCTACTTTGCCTTGGGGAAACAAGAAGCTCTGTGGTGGCATACCTGAATTTCAGATGCCAACGTGTAGGCTTAACAAATCTGAAGGGAGGAGATTAACCCTTGTACTGAAATTAATTATTGCAATTCTTTCCGGGTATCTAGGACTTGGTTTGGTACTATCTTTGTTTCTTTGTTGGGCGAAGAAAGAAGAAAGGTTCCTGATCCAAGCATTTCTATAAATGCACTCTTAAAGGTGTCATGACAAAGTCTTTACAGAACAACTGATAGATTCTCCCCTGCAAATCTGATTGGTTCAGGCAGCTTCAGCGCCGTCGTTAAAGGAATTTTTCATGAGGATGGAACGATAATTGCGGTTAAGGCACTTAACCTTCTTCATCAGGGAGCTTCCAAGAGTTTCACAACTGAGTGCGCGGCCATAAGGAACATCAGACATCGCAATCTTGTCAAGGTCCTCACTCCATGTTATGGAGTTGATTATCAAGGGAATGACTTCAAGCCCTTTGTTTATGAGTTCATGACTAAGGGAAACCTAGATGAGTGGTTGCATCCCATTGTTGAAGGGGATGATATACTGGCACCAAGGAAATTAAATCTGCTTCAGAGACTAAACATTGAATTGATGTTGCCTCTGTACTGGATTATCTCCATAATCATTTCCAACCTCTAATAGCTCATTGTGACCTCAAACCGAGCAATATCCTTCTTCATGACAAAATGAATGGACAGTAGGTGACTTTGGCTTAGCAAAATTCTTTCCAGAAGACAGTCGAAAGCAAACAAGCTCCTTGGCGGTCAGAGGCTCTATTGGCTATACTGCAGGGGAAGTTGTTGAATTTACTCTTCTTCAGGAAGGAGGAGAAATAATCTTGGAATGCTTGATCAAAATACTTGAAATTCCAGTTGCTTTTTCACCTGATTTTCCAAGAGAAAGGATGAAAATCGATGATGTTGAATCTGAGCTGCGTTTGATAAAAAGGAAACTTGTGGAAACTCGTATACATAAAGATGTACACACCATAAACATACCTCCCAATTAGTTGGTATTTTAGTTATAGTATTACTTTATAGCTCAGAATGTTCTGTTTTGGATATGCATTGTTGCATAGCATCCAAAAACATATTTATTTTTCCTGTTTGTTCAGAACAGAGACTTGTTACAGTCAAAATTTTAATTTAAAAAATATAGCTTTCTGTTATATTTCAGGGAAAGAATTGTGTTATTGGTGTATTTAAAATTTTACAAATAGTGACATTGGCCTTGGGAAAAACTGGTTATCAAGAAAGCTTAATTTAGTAGAGAAACTTCTTTCATAGATTTATACCTTAATCTTTGAGTTCTTTAACAATTTGTCAAGCCATGAAATTCATTGACTCTTCTATTTCACTTCATTGGTGTGACTATAAATTTTACAATAAATTGGATTATTGGGAGTGGACATTTTTAGCCTAGGTCTTAGTTGAAGAATCATATTTATTCTTGTTAGTCTTACACAGGAAATGTCCACCAAAATAAAAAAAAAAACGAAAAAGGAACATGTTAATTAGGATTGCTCAGAACCAAAAACAAGATTTACCCACAACCTACTAAAATTTTGAAGCACGTTGTTAGTTAATTTAGAATAAATTGAAGACTGAAATCATACAGGCACATACAATACAATTGCCTAAGAAAGGAGAGTATAGTGAACTCCACCTAGAATCAACAGTTGAAAAAAGAACTCCACTATAAATGAGATTCACGATCCTGGATAATTATAATCACCTATACTGAGACGGATATGAGTGTTGGTTCCACTGGAAATTAAAAAATGAACTGCTAATTTGACCAATTTTGTGTGTGTAGCACTAAGCACTGGAAAGTGTTTTGAAAAATGGGTTCAACGATTAATATTTTATGAGCAAGTTTGGACTTTGGATGCATAAACTGGTTGAAGCTTTTGCAGAACGTCCATTTTAGGCCAAATCAAGCAACACGTGAAAAGAACAGCCATTCACGTAATCACTTGTTTTCCATATGATGAAGTCGATAAGATAGTGTACTGACTCTAAGAACATTCTATGGAACAATACTGCCTCTGAGAAATCAATTAACACTAAACAAAAGTGTATCTGATTCCGATTTTATCGAGTATGAATATTATTATTTAACAAATATTCATTTCCATGGAAAATTTGATCTTTATGGAACAAATCTATTATTTCAACATTCTCCGATTCTTTGTGGAAGATATTTACACCTCCCTGTATTAAAGTCAAAAGAACAAAGTGATTGCCAGTTAGTCACACTCATCAATCTTCAGAACACTGACATGCATCGTGAATGTTGTGCTTCTTCAATGCCTATAAGTTCCCAGATCGTGAACCAATCTAGTCAAGTTAATTAAGTTTCTTTCACAAAGCAATGGATTTTGCAAAGATGAGTCCAACAGTTTTCTGCTCAGTTAGCTTTAACTATTTCTTGCTTTTATGTTGGTCCAGCTTGCTAACTCATTGTTTAGTTACTTGTACCAGTTTTGTGCACAGAGGCAATGAAACTGATCAACTAGCTTTGCTTGAATTCAAGGCTAAAATTTCTCATGATCCTCTCCAGATTTTGAGCTCATGGAATGATTCGATCCACTTCTGCCAATGGAAGGGTGTTATATGCAGTCAGCGTCACCAAAGGGTCACAACATTACATCTTCCTCATCAGAAACTGGAGGGATCTCTATCACCATCCGTTGGAAATCTAAGTTTTCTTAGAGTTCTAAATCTCGATAATAATAGCTTTCGCAATGAAATCCCTTGCGAGATTGGTTATTTGTTCAGGTTACAGTTTTTAATCCTTGAAAACAATTCATTTACAGGGGAAATTCCTAGCAACTTATCAAGTTGTGTCAACCTTGAAGTCCTTGCCATTTCCAACAATAAGCTTGACGGAAGAATTCCAGGGGAGCTTGGATCTTTATCAAAGCTCTATGGACTCTATGTACCCTTTAACAATCTGTCAGGAGAAGTGCCTCCTTCCTTCGGAAATTTGTCATCTCTTGAGATACTTTCAGCAGCTGCTAATCAATTTGAAGGAAGAATTCCAGCAACACTTGGTCGGTTGAAGAGGATTAGAATTATTGAATTTGGAGGAAATAAGCTATCAGGTACGATTCCAACCTCAATTTACAACTTATCTTCGCTTGTGAAAATCGGTTTTGAGGAGAACCAACTTAATGGGAGTCTTCCCTTAGACTTAGGCTTCAATCTTCCTAACCTTGAAGTCCTAAGTTTTAGTCGTAACCAATTGACTGGACCCATTCCTCCTTCAATATCCAATGCCTCAAATCTAATGAGACTTCTGATTCCACTAAATAGTTTTAGTGGAAAGGTGCCTACTTTGGAGAACCTTATGTAAACTACATGTGGTTAGTATTTCTGCGAATGAATTAGGATATGGGGAAGAAAATGATTTGAAGTTTCTCAGTTCTTTGCAAAATGCTACGAGCTTAGAGCTTTTGGTTATTGGTCATAACAGATTTGGAGGTAGGTTGCCAAAAGTGATAGGAAATTTGTCAACCCAACTTAGAATGCTATCAGTTATGGAAAATCAAATGTTCGGAAGCATCCCAACGGGAATAACAAATCTTGTTAACTTGGAGGTTTTAGAACTAGGGTTCAACCAATTCACGGGTCATATCCCCTAGCAGTATAGGAAACCTTCATAAGCTACAAGATTTGAAGTTCTCTAGGAACATGTTCTCGGGGAAAATTCCATCTTCCCTTGGTAATCTAACATTGTTAAGCCGACTAACTATGGGGAGAAACAACTTACAGGGGACAATTCCATCAAGTCTTGGGAGATTGCACTAATTTAGAAGTATTAGATCTCTTTGATAACAAGTCTAAGTGGTACCATACCCCCTGAAGTAACTTGGTCTCCCGTCCTTGTCAATTTATCTTGATCTATCTCGAAACCAATTGACTGGTTCCTTACCCTTTAATGTTGGAAACTTGAAAAATTTGGAAGGTTTATTTATATCTGAGAATAAGTTGTCAGGTGAAATTCCCTGTTAGTCTAGGCAGTTGCACTAGCTTGCAAAAAATATTCATGGATGGACAATTTCTTTCAAGGGAACATTCCTTCATCCTTAAGTTCTTTGAGAGGCATTGAAATTCTTCATCTTTCAGACAACAATTTGTCTGGCCGAATTCCTGAATACTTGGACAGCTTTCCCTTTTTGCAAAATTTAAATCTATCAAACAATAACTTCGAGGGTGAAGTACCAACAGTAGGAGTCTTCAACAATGCAAGTGCTTTTTCAATTTCTGGAAATGATAAACTCTGTGGTGGCATACCTGAGCTACGTTTATCCATTTGTCCAATCAGAGTGTCAAAGCAAACACGGTTTGTTTCTCCAGAATTGATAATTCCAATAGTTATTGGAATCTTGTTACTGACTGTGATGTTATGTTTGATAATTATTTGTCGGTGGAGAAGAACAAAAAGGAGTCACTCTTCTGCATCACCATTGCTGGCTTCACTTCTACAAGTTTCTTATGAGAATCTTCTGAAAGCAACCGGTGGTTTCTCTTCAAACAATTTGATTGGCATGGGGAGTTTTGGTTCTGTGTATAGAGGAATCCTAGACCGACAACAAAATGATAGTGGCAGTGAAGGTACTTAAACCTTCAACATCGAGGAGCTTCCAGGAGTTTCTTGGCCGAATGTGAAGCCTTGAGAAGTATTAGACATCGTAATCTTGTCAAAATCATAACAGCTTGTGCAAGTGTTGATTTCCAAGGAAATGATTTCAAGGCTTTGGTTTATGAGTTCATGGCTAATGGGAGCCTAGAGGAGTGGTTGCATGTGACAGAAGTGTTAGAGGAGGCACCGAGAAATTTAAATCTTCTGCAGAGGCTGAATATTGCCATCAATGTTGCTTCTGCACTGGAGTATCTTCATCACCATGGTCAAACACCTTTAGTTCACTGTGATCTCAAGCCAAGCAATGTTCTTCTTGATGATGAAATGAGGGGGCACATAGGTGATTTTGGATTAGCAAAATTCCTTCCAGAGGGCACCCATAATCTTTCCAGTAATCATACAAGCTCCATTGCAATAAGAGGAACTGTTGGTTATGCTGCTCCAGGTAAATTCTATTAACTATTTCATCATTTCTTGAAAATTTCCTACTCATTTTCTATTGTTGTCGCATTTTGACCTCAAATTTCCGTTTGCAAAAGCATTATTAATTCAATTCCCATTATATATGCTGTGGTCTGTAATGAAACTTTTATATACTAGATTATTTCCAGGGAGGTACTGCAGTGTTACTCTCACATCTATGTTTATGTTCAATTGTAGAGTATGGTATGGGAAGCAAGGTTTCAACATATGGTGATGTATATAGTTATGGCATACTCTTATTGGAGATGTTTACGAGGAAGAGACCTACCGATGAGATGTTTAATGGAAATCTGAATCTTCATAATTTCGTGAAGGCAGCTCTGCCTGAACGAGTGGCTGAAATTATGGATCCAGAGATTCTTCGTGAAACAGAAGAACAAACAAGCATGACCACTGCTCGCAACCTCAGGAGTAGCACGAGAAGATACGGCATTCTAGAGTGCTTGACTTCGATATCTGTTATTGGAGTCACTTGCTCTTCAGAGATGCCAAGTGAAAGAATGCACATGGATGAAGTTGCGGCTCAACTGATTTCTATCAGAAACAAACTTCTTGAAACTCCTAGACGGGGAGAGAGACAAACCAGCCACACTATCCGGCCAGTGCCAACTACCATAATTGTATAATTAATTGGTTCAGTTTTTTAATAAACCATCCCAACTACCTTTACAATAAGGTTTGTTAGGGAAGCTTCCATCATAAGTATGTTTCTTGAGGAATGTCTAATAAATTTTTTGTCATTATATTTTTGTTTTAGTCATATAATAAATAAAATATTTGCAGCCATTGTTTGACCTCATGAAAACAACTTCGGAAATTTAGATGGTGCCCTAGGGGTTTCCACAATTCGCAGTGCGCTATAAGCATAATTTGAAGTCTTAATTAACATTATAACCTTGTTCTTGCAACACAATCCCAGCATTCTAAACCCCAAAATCAACCTCATTTATCATAAAGAATTAAAAGAAAAAACCTCTTTTAACTTTTTAGCTAATAAATTTATTATTTTGTTCACGGGAAAAAAGGCCAACAGATGAGATGTTTAACAACAGTTTAAACCTTCATAACTTTGTTAAATCAGCTTTACCGGAACAAGAAGGGGAAGTTGTTGACTATTTACTCTTCTTCAGGAAGGAGGAGAAATAATCTTGGGAATGCTTAATCAAAATACTTGAAAATTACAGTTGCTTGTTCTGCTGAAGTTCCAAGAGAAAGGATGAAAATCGATGATGTGGAATCTGGGCTGCGTTTGATGAAAAAGAAACTTGTGGAAACTCGTATACATGAAGAATACACCATAAACATACCCTTCAATTAGTTGGAATTTTAGTTATAGTATTACTGTATAGCTCAGAATGTTCTGTTTTGGATTTGTAATGTTGCATAGCATCCGAAAACATTTTTTTTCAGAACAGAGAATTGTTAAAGTGAAAATTTTAATTTCAAAAGATAGCTTTCTGTTATATTTCAGAAAAAGAATTGTGTTATTGGTGGAATTTAAAATCTTACAAATAGTGACATTAACCTTGGGAAAAACTGATTATCAAGAAAGCTCAATTGAGTAGAGAAACTTCTTTCATAGATTTATACCTTAATCTTTGAGTTCTTTTAGAGATATTCAAAACATTGATCTTTCTTTTAACAATTTGTCTAGCTATGTTCTGAAATTCTTGGAGACTTTCTCTTTGGACATTCTAAACCTATCCTTCAATGACTCTTCTATTTCACTTGGTTGGTGTGACCATAAATTTTACGAAAAATTAGATTTCTGGGAGTGGACATTTTTGGCCTAGGTTGCAGTTGAAGATATCATCTTTATTCTTGTTAGTCTTACACAGCAAATGTCCACCAAAAAATAAAAAAACCAAAAAGGAACATGTTAATTGGGCATGCTCAGAGCCAAGAATAAGATCTACCCACAATCTACTAAAATTCTCAAACATACTGCCATTGACCCACGGAAGCCTTCATCTTAACCCAGCCCATATGTGGTAGTTTGCCTTCCCCATTGCGGTGACATCGCTGATTGAGCAGCCATTGTTTCAAGTTTTGTGTCGCAGTAGGTAAACAAAGGTGCGATGCAGTTGTTTTGGGCTGAAAATGGGAGGTGTTCTTGAGTAGAGATTGATGACTGGAGTGTAAAGAGAGATTTGACTTGTTTTGGTGTTAAGCTCGATACCATTTGATGGCTGGCGGAGAACTCTAAGAAAGAAAAGGAGAAAAAAATGCAGAAAGTAAAAGGCTGCTAAATTATTTCATTATCTTTGTAACTTGCAATATATATACAATTAAAGCCCCCTTAAAAATGGGTTACCAACTACAACAACCATTCGGACTTTTAAATTTCAAAAACAAGTTTGGTAACTTTAATGCACAAACTTAATCTTACACTAATTACACCTAAACATGACACAAAATTAACAACTCCAGATTTTAGGCCAAAGCAAGCAACACGTGAAAAGAACAGCCATTCACGTAATCGCTTGTTTTCAATTGGATGAAATCGACAAGATGGTGCACCGACTCTAAGAAGATTCTATGGAACAATACTGCCTCTGAGAAATCAATTAACACTAAACCAAAATTCTAACTGATTCTGATTTTTTGTTTAGTATATTTGATTTTTGAACAATCGTAGTATTAAGAGAGGTGTTACAGAATTGAAGGATTTGATTAATAGATTTAAAGTGAAGATTAAGAATGCCATTAAACAAATAAAACTCGGATGGCAGCTGGAAGTTAACCCACTTCATCAGAATTCTTAATTTTATATTTCCTGAAGGCCTATAAGTTCGTAGCTTGGGAAGCAGTCTTATTAAGTTCACATTCACTACTTTATCTTTGGATTCAAGTATCACACTCGTCATCAAACCTTGGAATTAACATATATTCTGAAAAAAGTACATGAGCTGTACTTGAAAAGTGGATTTCATGATTGATAATTGCAAAAATGTTGAGGTCGTTCAATGAACTAGACCACTCAACCAAATTTATCCAGAAATCTTTAATAAAGTCATGTACAATGAGTCAAGTCTTCGTCTTAAATCAGATTTGCATTGACTAAACCTGAGCCGAGAGTTCCACTAAGTGCTCAATTAAAAGTCGTAATTATTTTATGAGATTTCTCTTTCAAGAATTTCCAAATCATAAAAAAAATACTGTGGTTTATACTTTAAGATCAGAGAGTTATATAATAACAATTATGTGAGCAAATTCTTATGTATAACTTAATTTGAAAATTCTTATCATTTATTTAGTATTTATTATGTTGATTTTTCAAATTTACAGAACTCATTTTTTCTAGTATTATTATTTAACAAATATGTATTTCCATGGAAAATTTGATCTTTATGGAACATATATATTATTGCAACATTCTATGATTCTTTGTGGAAGATATTCACACCTCCTTGTATCAAAGTCAAAAGAAGGAAGTGATTGCCAGTTAGTAACACTCATCAATCTTCGGAACACCAACATGCATCGTGATTGTGGTGCTTCTTCAATGCCTATAACGGATGAAAATCGATGATGTTGAATCTGAGCTCCGTTTGATGAAAAAGAAAATTGTGGAAACTCGTATACATGAAGATGAACACACCATAAACATACCCCTCAATTACTGTATAGCTCAGACTGTTCTGTTTTGGATATGTAATGTTGCATAGCATCCAAAAACATATTTCTTTTTTCTGTTTTTTTTCTTCAGAACAGAGAATTGTTACAGTGAAAATTTTAATTTCAAAAGATAGCTTTCTGTTATATTTCAAAATTTTACAAATAGTGACGTTGGACTTCGGGAAAAACTGATTATCAAGGAAGCTCCATTGAGAAGAGAAACTTCTTTCATAGATTTATACCTTAATCTTTGAGTTCTTTAAGAGGTATTCAAAACATTGATCTTTCTTTTAACAATTTTTCAAGCCATGTTCTGAAATTCTTGGGAGATTTTTCTCTTTGGACAATTTAAACCTATCCTTCAATGACTCTTCTATTTCACTTCATTTGTGCGACTATAAATTTTACAATAAACTGGATTTCTGGGAGTGGACATTTTTGGGCTAGGTTGCAGTTGAAGAATCATATTTATTCTTGTTAGTCTTACACAGGAAATGTCCACCAAAAATTAAAAAAATAAAACCAAAAAGGAACATGATAATTGGGCATGCGCAGAACCAAAAATAAGATCTACCCACAACCTACTAAAATTCTCAAACATGTTATTAGTTAATTTAGCATAAATTGAAGATTGAATTCATACAGTGACATACAATACAATTTCCTGAGAAAGGAGAGTATAGTGAACTCCACCTATAATCAACAATTGAAAAAAGAAACCCCACTATAAATGAGATTCACGATCCTAGATAATTATTTTACCAAAACTTTCTTCAAGGAGGATGTTGTGTTACAGTGTGGTGCAAGCAATGAACGTGTATTGAAAATTTTCTATAATTCTTTAGGGAAAATACTTACTTTTTGCTTCATTATGTGACTTTTCTTGAACATATTCACATCTCCTGTACTATAAAAAAAGTGTGAGTCACGCTCACGGTTCTGGCCATTTGCATCAGACTGGTTCAATATTCAATGCACACTACAAGACTTGTAGCCTTTCCTGAGTGCCTATAAGTTCCTAGCCTGTGAAGCTATCTTGTCAAGTGGGGTTTTCTTAATTTCATAGTTCAATGCTGAGTCGAATAGTTTTTTGCTCAGTTAGCTTTTATCTGCTGCTTTTATTTTGGTCAAGCCTACTATCTTGTCGTTCAGTTGCTTCTGCCAGTTCTGTGCTCAAAGGCAATGAAACTGATAGACTTGCATTGCTTGAATTCAAGGCCAAAGTAACTTATGATCCTCTTCAGGTTTTGAGCTCATGGAATGATTCCAATCACTTTTGCCAATGGGAGGGCGTTACATGCAGTCGACGTTACCAAAGGGTGACCAGATTACGTCTTCCTCATTCAAAATTGGTGGGGTCTCTTTTACCATCTACTGGAAATCTGAGTTTTCTTAGAGTTCTGAATCTCAATAACAACAGCTTCCGCAATGAAATCCCTCACGAGATTGGCTATTTGTTCAGGTTACAATTTTTAGGCCTGGAAAATAATTCAATTAGAGGGGAAATTCCTAGCAACTTATCAGGTTGTGCCAACCTTGAATCGTTTAGTGTTAGCAATAATAAGATGGGTCGGAAACTTCCAGGGGAGCTTGGATCTTTATCAAAGCTCCGTGGACTCTATGTACTCTTCAACAATCTGTCAGGAGAAGTGCCTCCTTCCTTCGGAAATTTGTCATCCCTTGAGATACTTTCAGCATGTAGAAATCAATTTGAGGGAGGAATTCCAGCAACACTTGGTCGGTTGAAGAGGATTCAATTTATTGCATTTGGAGTAAATAAGCTCTCAGGTACTATTCCTCCCTAAATCTACAATATATCTTCGCTTGTGAATATCGGTTTTGAGTTGAACCAACTTGAGGGGAGTCTACCCTTAGACCTAGGTTTCACTCTTCCTAACCTTGAAGTGCTAAGTGTTGGCTTGAACCAATTTACCGGATTCATTCCTCCTTCAATATCCAATGCCTCAAATCTAATGAGACTTGGGATTGAAAGAAATAGATTTAGTGGAAAGGTGCCCACGTTGGAGAACCTACATAAACTACAAAGGGTTAGAATTTTTGGTAATCAATTAGGAAATGGGAAAGAAGATGACTTGACGTTTCTCAATTCTTTGCAAAATGCTACGAGCTTAGAGGTACTAGATATTAGTGGTGACAAATTTGGAGGTATGTTGCCAGACATTATGGGAAATTTGTTGACCCAACTCAGATTTCTAGCTATTGCAAACAATAAAATGTTTGGAAAAATCCCAACAGGAGTAGGCAATCTTGTTAACTTGGAAGTTTTAAAACTATGGATGAACCGATTCACGGGCCATATTCCAAGCAGTATTGGGAATCTTCAAAAGCTACAAGTTTTGCTGGTCAGTGAGAACAGTTTCTCTGCAGAGATACCATCTTCTCTAGGCAACCTATCATTGTTAATCATGCTTAGATTAGATAGAAACAACCTACAGGGGACCATTCCATCAAGTCTTGGGGGATGCACTAATTTAGAAGATTTAGATCTCTCTTATAACAATCTAAGTGGTACCATACCTCCTGAAGTAACAGGTCTCTCATCCTTGTCAATTTATCTTGATCTATCTCTAAACCAATTGACTAGTTCCCTGCCCTCAAATGTTGGTAACTTAATAAATCTAGGTTTTCTAGCTATATCTGAGAATAAATTGTCTGGTGAAATTCTTGATAGTTTGGGCAATTGCATTAGCTTGCCAAAACTATTCATAAATGGTAATTTCTTTCAAGGAAATATTCCATCCTCCTTGAGTTCTTTGAGAGGCATTGATTATCTTGATCTTTCATCCAACAAGTTGTCTGGCCAAATACCCAATTTTTTAATGAACTTTCCATTTTTGATGAACTTAAATTTATCTAACAACGACTTCGAGGGTGAAGTACCAATTGCAGGAGTCTTCAACAACGTAAGTGCTATTTCACTTTTGGGAAATGATAAACTTTGTGGTGGCATAACCGCATTACATTTATCCAATTGTCCCATCAAAGGATCAAAGCAAACCCGATATGTTTCAAAGAAAGTGATAATTCCTATAGTTGTTGGAATTTGGTTACTGATTATGATGTTATGTTTGATAATTATTCGCTGGTGGAGAAGAACGAAAAGGAATTCCTTTCCTGCATCACCATTGTTGGCTTCACTTCTGCAAGTGTCCTATGATAATCTACTAAAAGCAACCGATGAGTTCTCTTTAGAAAATTTGATCGGTTCGGGGAGTTTTGGTTATGTGTATAAGGGGGTCCTAGACAATAACGAAATGATAGTGGCAGAGAAGGTTCTTAACCTTCAAAATCGAGGAGCTTCCAGGAGTTTCTTGGCTGAATGTGAAGCCTTGAGAAGTATCAAACATCGAAATCTTGTCAAACTAATAACTGCTTTGCAAGTGTTGATTTCCAAGGAAATGATTTCAAGGCTTTGGTCTATGAGTTTACGATTAATGGGAGCTTAGAGGAGTGGTTGCATCCTAATCTAACTACAAATGTGTTGCAAGAGGCGCCCAAGAATCTAAATTTTCCACGGAGACTTGATATTGCTTTCAATGTTGCTTGTGCATTGGATTATATTCATAACCATGGCCAAACACCAATGGTTCACTATGATCTCAAGCCAAGCAATTTTCTTCTTGACAATGAGTTGACAGCACATGTAGGTAACTTTGGATTGGCAAGATTCCTTCCAAAGGGCACCCATAGCCTTTCAAGTAATCAGACAAGCTCTATTGGTGTAAGAGGAACTGTTGGTTATGCTGCTCCAGGTAAATACTTTTAACTATTTTATCATTCCTCAAAATTCATTCATATGACTCTTGTATTTCTTTTCTCATTTTACCTCCTAAAAAATTCTATAGAAAATGTGGTTATACAAGCTATATTATTTATGGGGAGGTTCTTCGTACATATATATGATATTTCCAATTGCAGAGTATGGTATGGGAAGCGAGGCTTCAACTCATGGTGATGTGTACAGTTATGGAATACTCTTATTGGAGATGTTTACGGGGAAGAGGCCAACCAATGAGATGTTTAATGGCGATTTGAATCTTCATGATTTTGTTAAGGCAGCTATCCCTGAACGAGTCATTGAAATAGTGGATCCAGTTCTTCTTCAGGAAACAGAAGAAGGACAGACAAGCCTAAGAAGTCACATTGTTCGAGAGTGCTTGATTTCGATATTTGGAATTGGAGTCACTTGCTCGTCAAGGTCGCCGAGTGAAAGGACGAACATGGATGGTGTTATACCCAACTTGCATTCTATCAAGAACAAACTTCTACAAACTCCAAGACAGGGTCAGAGGCAACTGTAACTGAATGAGTAATTTTCTTGCGTTTTATAATTAAATGTCCTATACGACTTTAGAATAAGGTTTGTTAAACAATGTTGAACTGGCACTATGTTATAAATGGATGTAATTTTATTTTTTTACTCGTAGAATAAATAAATCTTTGCCGTCATTGTTTGCCCTTGGAAGGTAATTTTTCAAATTTGTAGTTAGGATTTTGAAGTTAGATTAACTGAAATATAAACCAAGTTCTGAAATAAAAGAATTTTTTTTTATAATAAAAATAATGTTTTTAAAATAATATTCTTTTCTAAAACAATTTTTTATATTTCGCTCAAAATAGCTTTACCGTTGGTTACAACGCAAGCAATGAAGGTTTACTGCACTTATTGTACGTATAAAATTTATTTGTTCAGAGATAAAAGTTTGATTTTTGAAATAGGGTACACCCTGGAGAGATCAATTCAAATGTAAGATGATTGAGGTCCGTGTGGTTTGATTGTGCATAATCTTAGAAGTATTAACTATTTGGTGAGTTTGATAATCAATGCTATTGATTTGTGATCTAAAAGTCAATAGAGATTTTGATAATTTTAATGTACATAAGATCATATAATTAAAATAACAAGAAGAATTCAAGAATTGCAATTGAAAATGACCATTTAGCTTATAATGAACATTTATATTTTGGTGGAAGTTCTGCACTTTCTCTGGAACAGAGATTTTAATTCAACAATCATTAACCAGTATTAAGTGCGTAACTTGTTTGTCGGTATGTGCATTTGCCTGACTGAATGTGCATCTGTCTGGCTTTTGATAAAAGTCCACACAATTCAGAGTTATTCGTGATCCTCTTCATGGCGTCTTATTTTTTCTTGGAAAATATGCATACTGCATACAGGAGAGAAAAAAAAAAAAAAATCTTCTAATGAATAATCTTAAGTACTTAACGTTATAAACTTTTTTTTTTTTTGGTCTCAATACTTGCTATTCTAACTCCCTTAAAAATCAGTTTTGCACGATTTCTGAGCTGCTGGTATTAATTTAACCACAGAATAGTATGAAGTATGAACTACCGATTTCCAATAAGAAAGGTGGATGCATGGAAAATGCTATGATCCCACTGTGCATGCAAGGGACGAATGTTGAATTAAGGAGACGTCACTTCTGCAATCCACAAATGATTTGATCATGTCACCTAATTCTCTATTTTCAACATTCCCATTCACAGAAATGAAAGCTTGACCTGCAATGGATTCCCTAATAGATTCTGTTTTGGAAAGAAAAAGAAGGTATTGAGAAAATAAATAGTACCAAAGAAGCTGCATCTAAAGAAAGACTGAAATGTGCTCTTTTTATTCTTTCTACATTCCTTTATCCAAACATGTTGCAATTGAGATTCAGCCATCTCCCACCAAGCATCAGCAATCAATGAGTGGCTTGTCGTTTTTCTAATTCCAAATTTGAGCTTTCTGGTTTATCAAAAAATTTCCCCCAACCAAAAAAAATAAAGAAAATAAAGAAGGGGTTTTAACTTACCCACTGTAATTATCAATTATGAACCCCGGCGACACTCCAGCTGCTTGGTATTCTCTAGTAGTACCTGCCAAGCAATTCAATCAATAATCCTAACAATTCGTGCAAGTAATAGTCAAGTACGTTGTTTAGGGAATTAATGAAGCAAATCAACATATGAATACCATTAGCAATAATTATAACACACAGGTCCCAGAAGACAATCAAACTAAATTCACAAAATCAAGACAACAAAAATTATGAACAGAAAAAAAAAGTTTTTACTTCTCGAATATAATTTGCTACTGCCTTGCAGCCTTCAGTAGCAAGTTGCATGACATCTTCAAATGCATCAGTTGGTAACTTAGCATCCATCTGTGTCAGGAAAACATCAGAAATGAGAGCTCTAGGAGTAATTTTTTTTCCAAATAACTTGAAACCTCTGATAATCAACATATGCATAAACCTCAATGATGAGATAATAACGGTACAAGAAACAAAGGATACAATGTCAACAGTTAAGATTACATTCCACATTTAAAAAACATTACAAAACTGTGAGAGAAACTAGAATGACAAAAGTGTTCAAAAGAACCTGAACCAGAACCGATATATCTTGTTCAACTAATTGTGATTAATAGAAGTATGCTCTGCTTTAGTTTGAAATTATTTTACCAGCAGCTAGCGACACAACATCAATCATTCATCAACGGACACCAAATTCCTTAAAGATCTGACATGACAGCCTGAGAGAAGGGTTTGGCCTAAACCTGGCTAAAAGAGATTCCGCAATTACAGAGAAAAGAAAGAGAAAAGATTCTAGCAGAGAGACTTAAATTCACGCCATCTGAAAAAGATCAAATGCTAATAACTGGTATGGTTTTAAACCACTGTAGCATAAAGGAAGCACCTTCTTTCTTTTATTTGATTACCATGTGAACCAGGGTTTGTGATTGGGAGTTTGTCAAACAAATTTCAAGAAAGGATCAACATTCAGTTCTTTGCAACCACATGCTGTATAAATGAAACCCAACGGGTTGATCGAGAAAGATCTCTTGTTCTTGTTATAAGATCGTGTGATTGGACAGTACATGAACGCAACTCCATACATCTGAGATTTGAAACTATATTGCAAGACTCGAAAATTTCATGAGCACAGTCATAAACAAGAAAAGCAGAATTTTAGACAAAAACCTGAAGGAGAGTAACTTTGTCCAATGTAGGTAGAATGCCTACAGTGACATCAGGACCTCCAGCACTATCTTCAACATAATTCAAATCTGCCCACATCACAAATCTTCAGTATGATAATCAAGTGTACAAAAATTAATACCATACCATATAATAACTAATTGAAAAACAAATCATACTGCTTCAAGAGAACGATGAGGAAAATGACCATACCAAGAAGAGGAGTACTATTGAGGTATCCAGCACTACAGGAAGTAACAATATCACGCATTGGAATCCCAGCATCTGCAAGAGCTAATGTTGCAGCATTAATGCATGCAGATCGAGTTCCTACAGACATGAAGTCCCAAATCAACAAGAAATTCTTTCTTCTTTTTCATGGAAAATGAGCCCTAACAATAACACTTTAGCAGCTGTTTAGAATTAAATGAAACTGCTTGTCCTAAGCGATTTTTGCTGCCTATCAATAGAGAGGGTAGCAAACAATGTTCACATAGTCAATGCCACCCCACGACTGATCAAGTTTGGGTTAATCCAGTTAAGGGTGGTGAAAAAGGGACAAAGAACTTAAGAGACCCAAAGAAAGAGGGCAAGGTGAGACAGGGTAAGACGTTTGAAAGATTTACTACAGTTTAGAACTTTAGGGGAATATGTCAACTGTACTTCATATTAGTTTGTTCGACCTCTTTCATATACATAAATCAGCTCTTATGTCTGCTTATGTTTCTTTTTCAACGAAGAAAAATAAAATAATAGAAATGGAAGTCTGCAAGTCCACCATCACCAATTGCGAGGCAAGGGTTACCTCATAGAAAATCTACATGGAGCAACCACATTACCCCTTTAACTAATGAAATACACACTAGTTCACTAATAAACCAAGTACAATGAAATCTGAAATTATTTTTTCCAGTTTCCATTCCATTAGCTCAAAGTATATAAATTCACAGTCATATAGTTACGAATGAGTTACCTCCATCTGCTTGTAGAACTTGTACAAAAATATCTATCTGCAGATCAACAAATAAGTATTTAGAAAAAACCAATCCTGTTTAGGAACTAGAAAGGGTTCCCAGTGACCTGTGACATACCTGAGAACGAGGCATTAAATTGGTCAATATGCATGCTTCCATTGTCTGACGAATAACAAGAGATATCTCTGTTGATCGCCTAGATGTACCATGAAATCAGTCATGTATTGAACAACAAAATATACTCCTAAAATGATATTCATCAATTAAGTTGTACAAAAAGCAAAGTAATTGTTCATAACAAATCACAGATACATCTAAAAGCTCTAAAACTTATTGCTAACAACAAGTTCCAAAACAAACACAAATGTCAATTCCTCCATGAGTAACAATTCACTCTTTTTAGACTATTTTTCCAAAAACCCTTAAAATCAACCATCATTTAGGCAAACCCAGTGAACCTCAGATTAAAAAATTACAAGTCAAACTTAATCCATATTCCGGTGCATGTACAGTCAATTTACCACCCAATTCAATACATGCAAGCAAGTTGCATAATTGTAAATTAAGTTTTAACATATGAAAGACTATAAAGAATATGTTCCAACCTGTCACCCTTTGGTTTTCTCATACGATCTCCAGTACTAAAATTAGCCATGCTGTACTCACAGCGCACCTGAGAAATATACAAATACAGATGATCAGAGTTATTTAAATTAAGACATTAGAAGTTTTACTGAGAATGTTACCAGTGCTTGGTCAGTAATTTGCTGGCTCCTATTTTGAACCTGAAAAACACAGTAAATTGCTTACAGAATGAGCATCACTTTTGACCTATTCACAGAGAGAGAGAGAGAGAGAGAGAGAAGGGTACCTCTCTAGGGCCATAGACAGCAGCTATGACTTTTGTGTTACCCATCTCAAACATAGCAGAACTAGAAATCATGAGGCAAAGTAAATTAAAATAGAAATTAATGTGGAAACAAATAATTAAAAGAAAAGGTGGTAAATTACCCATCTGCTTTGGCAACGACACCAATCTCAGCACGTAGTTGCCTCATCTATGATTGTGAAAACAAATATGAAATTTATTATTGGAACAATTAGCATAAAAGGAACCAAATAACAAGAGAAGAGATTTATACTTCCATAGGGCGGCGACCATCTAATCGAAGTCCTTCAGGGCTTACATATTCCATCTCTATCAACTATGTGAAAGTGGAGACAGGATAGAACAAATGAGGATTAGTTTCCACTTCACAAAAAAACCTTTATCTGAGTTGTTACAATAGAAGCTTGAAGACCGCTATATGATCCAAATGAAAATTCTTTAATACAGATATTTCAGTTTCAAAGCAATGTTTTAATAACCAGCACAGGATGAAACCCAGCAAAGTGGCCAGGTATCGGGTTGAACCAGTCCAACCGGCGGGTCAGACCGGTGACATCAGCATGGCTGATGTCAGTGTGATGAAATCATCCAACATGAAAAAAAAAAAAAAAATCCTATGACAAAATAAAAAAAATGCAGATTGTAGTTCATTTCAACATGAAAAAAAATCCAACATGAAAAAAAAAAAAAATGCAGATTGCAGTCTTGCAAACTGCAAACTCCACATATTTACAAACTTACAAAACCAATATCCATCATTCTTATGCATTACAAACTTACAAAAATTGCATTACGAACTTGAACACTGTTCTAACACTCAACATCTATCATTCTGATGCACATATTTACTTGGACATGTTTTCTAATAGCAATTTATTAAATTTGTGTTGGGAAGAATAATAGTAAAACCATCTACATAGCCATAAGAAAAACCAATATCCAACAAAATTTCTCTGCATTGAAGTCTCTCTTCCATTCTACAATTCTAAGAGCTTCATTCACAACACTAATCTAACCAGCAGTCCATTGTCCTCGATTACTTTTCTGTTTGCTATAACTCTAAAAGATTCCAGAAAAAAAAAAAAAAAAATATCATCATTCATCAACATTATGAAATCATACTCAACACCATCGCAATTCTACCAGTTAACAACATACATTATTACAAATTTTATTATATATATATTACCTGGTTAAACCAACTCGTGGAGGCGACAAAAGTCACAACAGGTTGCCGTTATCAAGCAGAGACTAAGGATTTCGAAGATAAGCAGAGACTAAGGATTTCGAAGATTGAGAATCGAAAGGATTCTGTTTTGTTAATTTCACTCAAAGTTTAGTAAATTAGGATTCAAGAATCGTCCAAAGACGAAGGGTTTTGCAGATTGAGATTCGAAAGCAGACAAAGTGAAGATGAAATGAGATGGGTACCTCGTCGGACGGCGACTGCAGTGCTGCCGGCGGCGGTGGTCGATCGAAGAAAGCGACACTGGAAGAGAGGAGTTCGATGTCAATTGAAAATGGTACAGGGATTTAGAAAATTAGAATTGGTGAAGGGGAATAAAAGTTAACCCGGTTTTGGGTTAAAACTGGTTGGACCGGACGTTGCTACAGTAACACCGTCCAACCATTAGTTTTGGGGAATCTTTTTGCTTGAAAATTGAAGGCCTTGTTTGTTACGTTATTGGATAAAATTTATATTTTTTAATTTCTTTTAAATCCCTTTAAATTTGTTAATTTAATTAAATATTTTTAAATATATTTTTTTAAAAATTACAAAAATACTCCGACCACCCTCTGATGGTGGTGGCTGGCTATCCGTATTTAATAGATAGGTTGTGGCTATTTTTGTTAATTTTTAATATTTTATTATAGGGGTGTTTAGTAAATAAACAAACATAGGGGGTATTTTGTTAATTTCCAAATGCTACATCGTAATACCCGCTCAATTTAACTTTTTTCAAAATATTATTCTAAAAACTATCAGAATAATGAACCAAACGAACCCGAAATGTTACTTGTGAGAAGGTGAACTCATGTGAGGAGTGTGCTCAGAGGAGCAGGGGGTATTTGAGAGGGAGATTAGAATTTAGAAGGCTACGAGCCTTGTACCAACAGCAGCAACCACCACCGTCTTCTAGTCATCGACGCTCTAGTAGCAGAGACCAGTTTGCGAAGCTATCCTTCAATTAGTGTTTAAAATTTTAAATATTGTTTAGGAATCAATTAATTGCAATCATGTAGCAGAGTGACCTACATGCTTATGACTTTGTTTCCCAAGAAATCCGTGCAGCGGAAGATCTTGAATTTGAGACTTTCTATACAAAAATATTCTTTTAAACGAGGGTTTTCGTGCTTGGATGGCGGCTCAAGATCAACCTCATGAAAACCTTAAAGTATTTCTATACGACAGTCCTATTTCCAAACAAGAAATATAACTAAAATTTTCTAGTGAAGTATCGTAGACGTCCAAAGATTTAGTTTAGATTTTTACAATACAAGATTTTCATGTTTGAAGTACTTATAAGTTTCATGTTAGAAGTATGATAAGACATTTTCCTTAGATTTAATTATCTGCTTTTTAGATTTTTAATAATGTCTGTAATTTTTATCTTAGTGTTCCGCTAAATAGGACTCTATCTAACAAATATTGATAACTTATAATCTTATATCAGATCTAACATGATTAAAAAATTTATGATCATTAAGAAATAATTGCTTATACTCTATGAAAATGAAACTCTCTAATGAGAAACAGTAATGTTAGGTCCATAACCCAATCTTACAACTCTTGACATAACATCTTGCAATTAAGCTATCCAATTGCGAGTTGAGCAATTACGAACTGTCACGTAAAAGGTTGTGAGATATTATTACTGAATGAGAATTGAAAACTCATTTCAATGAGTCAATTGGGGTCATTCAATTGGTTGCCAACTTTGAATGAACTTAGACCAATAAACCAACAAGTAATGCTATATTTACATCACTCTTTTACATCATTTTCATTACATCATGATGTAGTATATGCCACAACCACACAAATTCTATTATAATATTAAAAATTAAAAATAATTAAAAATTTATGTGATTGTAACATATACCATGTCATGATGTAATGAAAATGGTGTAAAAGAGTGGTATAAATATATATTACTCTAAACCTTTTCTCCACAGACACGACAAGATATATTAATAAAGTCATGTACAACGAGACAAGTCTTTGCCTTAAGTAAAATTTGCATTGATTAGAGCCATAGAACAATAAAAAATCTTATCATATTTTATAAGATTTTTTCTTCAAGAAATTAAGAATTTCAAAATATATATATATATACTGAATTTAGTCTGTTTTTATTTTCGTGTAGCATCTTAAAAGGATAAAATAAAATAAAAAATTCTACTTTATACAATTTTATTAACCTTTGGTCTTCCCTGTAATGTAACATCCAAGTTTAGCTCTTGTGTTGGACCCAAGTATCATTCACGGCATAGACCAAGATACCAATTTTCCTCACCATATAACACGGCAAGGAAGTTTTTAAGTCATTAGATCCATTGAAAAATAAAAAATCGTATTATATTTTATGAGATTTTTTTCTTCACTAAACTAATGTATGGTCCTAATTAAAGATCCACAAAGCCCTTTTACAATCAGCACTGATATGGTGGGTGGCAGACTGGGCCATTTGCATTAGACTGCTTCAATATTTCTATGCACACTACATGACTTGTCGCCTTTGGTGAGTGCCTATAAGTTCATAGGCTGTGAAGCTATCTTGTCAAGTTGGGGTTTTCTTAATTTTATAGTTCAATGCTGAGTCGAATAGTTTTTTGCTCAGTTAGCTTTTATCTCCTGCTTTTATTATGGTCAAGCCTGCCAATTCTATGCTCGAAGGCAATGAAACTGATAGACTTGCATTGCTTGAATTCAAGGCTAAAGTTACTCATTATCCTCTTCAGGTTTTGAGCTCATGGAATGATTTCAATCACTTTTGCCAATGCGAGGGTGTTACATGCAGTCGGCGTCATCAAAGGGTTACTAGATTAGGTCTTCCTAATTCAAAATTGGAGGGGTCTCTATTACCATCTATTGGAAATCTGAGTTTTCTTAGAGTTTTGAATCTCAATGACAACAGCTTCCATAATGAAATCCCTCTCACGACTTTGGCTATTTGTTTAGGTTACAATATCTAGGCTTGGAAAATAATTCATTTGGAGGGAAAATTCCTAGCAATTTATCAAGGTTGTGAACCTTGAATGGGCTAGCATTGGGTAATAATAAGATGGTTGGGAAACTTCCAGGGGAGCTTGGATCTTTATCAAAGCTTCAGTGGACCCTATGTATTTTTCAACAATCTGTCAAGAGAAGTGCCACCTTCCTTTGGACAATTTGTCATCTCTTGAGTGTTGGGGGGATTTAATTGAATACTAGCAAATCCTAAATCCCTGAAAGTAAAAATAATGCGAACAAAGGACAAATAATAATAATAATAATAATAATAACCACACACATAAACATAAAATTTATAGTGGTTCACTCTCCGTATGAGAGCTACGTCCACTTTGTCGTTGTGGAATTTCACTATGAAGAAGAAAAAAAATTACAAGAACTCTCAAGCCTTCACAAATTGGCTCACTCACTAAACCCTATTTGGTGGCTTTCACTCTCTAATTGTGGTTTTGCATTCTATTCAATTTGTGATATCTAACTCTAAGGACTCAACCTTTTTTTATAGGTAATACATGGGACACAATTTCTAATAGGACTCAAATCCCATATCCTGATAGGAACTATATTTTAATTTCTAATACAATTATAATCATATTTCCAATTGTATTCCTAAAAGAAAACAATTCTACATAAACACATACTAGGAAAACCTATGTCCTAATCCAACTCTAATTTGAATTGAATTTGGCTCCACAATCTCAACAATCTCCCACTTGGAGACTAATTCAACATGTTTTCAATTCTTCACTTTCATCAACGACAACATCAACTTTTCTTTCTTACAAGTGAGAAGTCCAATTGAAGTTGTGCACAACTTCAATTTCTCAATGGTAACCACCTTCATAAACATATCAACTTGGATTTTTACTTCCCTTCAATTTTCTTGAGAGCTATAACTCTTTCTTCCAAAACTAAGTATGTGAAATGGTAACGAACTTTTATGTGTTGTCCTAACATGGTTAGACTGGGTTCTTTGTCAAGGTGAAGTTGCACTTTGACTATCACAATACAAAGCACTTCTCTCATAATTTTGATCCAATTCTTCTAGGAATCATTGTAACCATATTAGTTCCTTACTAGCTTTTGTCATAGCAACATACTCTACCTCTATAGTAAAAAGAGCAACAATCTTCTGTAACTTTGAAACCCAACTGACTGCTGTACCACCTACTGTAAAAACATAACATGTGGCACTCTTGTGATTATCAATGGCCCAGCCATACTAGCATCCACATAACCTTGCAACTCTAAGTCTGACTTCCTAAAGCATAATGTTGAATCTGTAGTACCTTTCAAATATTTAAGAATCCACTTCATTGCTTCCCAATGTTACTTTCTAGATTGTTCATGTACCTACTCACAACTCCCACTACATGTGCTATGTTTGAGCTTGTACACACCATGGCAAGTATAAGACTACCAATCTATGATGCATAAGGTACCTTGCTATGTAGTCTCACTCATGCTCTATTGTAGGTGACCGATCTTTGGATAGTTTAAAGTGACTACCCAAAGGAGTACTTACTAGCTTTACTCCATCCATGTTGAACCTGTTGAGTACTTTCTTCACATACTCTTCTTGTGATAGCTTCAAGAAACCTTTGGCTCTATCTCTAGTAATCCTCATGCCAAGGATTTGTTTTGTAGCTCCCAAATCCTTCATAGCAAACTCCTTTGACAATTGCCTTTTTAGCTTGTCTATTTCCTGTTTACAAGCCCCTACAATCAACATGTCATCTACATATAGTAATAAGATGATATAAGAATTACTAAGGTTTCTTGAAATAACAACAATGGTCTACTTGGCATCTTAGGAAACCGTTACTACACATAAACCCATCAAACTTCTTTACCACTATCTAGGCGCCTGTTTTAGCCCATATAGGCTCTTTTGAAGTTTGCACACTATTCTCTCATTTCCTTGTACTTTAAAACCTTGCGGCTGCTGCATATAAATTTCTTCATCCGGTTCTCTATGAAGAAATGTCATCTTTACATCTAACTACTCAAGATGAAGGTTTTTTTTTTGCCATTAACCCAAGTATTGTTCTTATTGTAGTCAACTTGACAACTTGAGAGAAAATTTCAGTGTAGTCAATGACTTCTTTCTGTTGAAATCCTTTCATGACCAGTCTTGCTTTATATCGTTTGCTGCCATCATGTTCATCTTTCACTTGATAAACCCAATTGTTTTGCAATGTCTTCTTCCCTTGTGGTAGCTCTGTCAATTGTCAGGTTTAATTTGTTAATAATGAGTCCATCTCATCATTCATAGCTAGCTCCTGCTTGATTGAGTCATCAACTTGCATTGCTTCCTCATAACACTCTGGTTCACCAGCATTAGTTAATAAAATATAATTCAATGAAATGGAGTACCTCTGTGGTGGTCTTATAGTCCTGGAAGATCTTCTAGGTCCAAACACAAGCGTTTGTGGTTCAACTTTTGGAGTTATATTATCTTGATCTTCCTAGTCATTGTCTTACATGTCATTCCTTGGGAAGTCTTTCAAAGGGACTACCTCTTACTTCTTCACTTCAGTGTTTGGATTTTCTAGCTTCATGTCGAGCATATCCTTGTACATCACCTCTTCATTGAATATGACGTCTCTGCTCCTTATAATCTTGCGGTTTTGGTCATCCCAAATAACCAAACTCAACGTCACCATAACCAATGAAAAAACCATTTATTAGATTTAGCATCAAGCTTACCTCTAAGAGTAGAGTCAATGTGAACATATGCTAAACAATCAAACACTCTTAAGAAATAATAATTTACTTCTTTGCTGCTCCAAACTTTTTCTGGGATCTTGCAATTTAGCAATACAAAGGGTCCTCTATTGAGCAAGTAGATTGCAGTAGTAATTGCCTCAACCCAAAATTTATGTGGTAGTTCATTATGCAATCTCATGCCTCTTGCACGCTCATTTAGGGTTCTATTTATCCATTTCAACGACACCATTCTATTGAAGAGTTGTAGGAATGGTCTTCTCCATCTTGATCCCATTATTGGCACAATATTCTTTGAACCCTTGATCAATGTACTCTCCCCCATTATCGAATCGCAAGCACTTCACCCTTAGGTTTGTCTCATTTTCAACCATGACTCTCCACTTTTTAAAAGTATTAAAAACATCATATTTATTTTTCAAAAAATAAACCCATACATTTCTGCTTGCATCATCAATGATCGTCACATAGTACTTTAGGCCTCCAAGGGATGACACAGGCGTCGGTCCCCACACGTCTGTATGAACCAACTCCAACTTCTTTGCCTTTGGTTCTCTTGCTACTTTGGAAAAACTTATTTTTCTCTATTTGCCAAATATGCTACCTTTACATAAACTGTGATCAATCGACTTTAACTCTGGTAGTTTTCCCTTTGATTGAAGCTCTTTCATTCCTTTCACACTCATATGCCCAAGTCTACAATGCCACAAACTCGAGGTAACACTGGCATTTGCGACTGCAATTGAATCTCTACAACTAGAAGTCATGTAAAGAGTTCCAGTTTTATTTCCACGAGCAACCAACCATGGCTCCTTTAGTAACTTTCCATGCACCAACCAAAAAAGACACACTATGTGTTTCATCATCAAGTTGCCCAACTGATATTAGATTGCGCATCAATTTTGGTACACGCCTTACTTTATGGATTTTTCACACAAATTTGTTTACCATCTTCAACCTAACATCACCCATACCTACAATATCCAAAGGTTTGCCATCTACTAGGTATACCTTTCCATGATTTCTAGCCACATAATTTTCTAGAATTTCACAATGTGTAGTGATATGGAATGAAGCTCTTGAATCTAAAACTCAAGAGTCAATAGAACTATCAACAGATAAAAATAAAGAATCTTGTACCTCCTTAGTTATGGCATTGGCAGCGTAGTTATTTTTGTTCTCCTCTTTCTTTGGTGCTTTGTAATTCCTTTGTGTGTGGCCTTTGTTGCCACAATTCCAGCATTCAACTTTTTTTCCAAACCTGCACTTGCTTCTTCCATTCCTTGATTTTGATCTCCCTCTGCCTCAGTTTGAATTTCTATCCCTTGCCTCTTGTTTTCAACATTCAAAGCATTCACTATCTCACCCAAATCTTTCCTATGAACCTCCTCAACGAGCATTTTGTCTTTAACATCTATGAGCTTTAATTTTCGCATTACCTATTGAATTACTAATTGTTGCTCTCATAGGCTCCCAACTATTTGATAGGAGGCCATAAGAATTAGGGCACAAACTTCTTCATCAAAATCAATTTTTACAAATGATGGTTGATTAATAATTGTATTAAAATCATTCATATGCTCTCATGGAAGCACCTTCTCTCATCTTAAAATTAAGTAATTTTTTCATAAGATGTACCTTGTTATTCGTAGAAGGTTTCTCATATATATTAGACAAGATCTTCATCAACCCATATTATGGTTTGTCTCCATTTGCCATGTTACTTGCCATGTTCTTGGTCAATGTCAACCAAATGACTCCAAATACTTGTCTATCAAGGAGTGTCAAATCTTCCTCTGACATCTTTTCATGTTTTGCTCCTAAGAGAGGTAGATGTAATTTTTTGCCATACAGATGATCTTCAATTTGCATTTTCCATAATGCGTAAACTAGCAATTCCTAAATCCCTAAAAGTGAAAATAATGCGAACAAAGGACAAAAAAACAAAATAATAACCACACACACAAACACAAGATTTATAATGGTTCACTCTCCGTATGAAAGCTACGTCTACTTTGTCACTGTGAAATTTCACTATGAAGAAGAAGAAAAATTACAAGAACTCTCAAGCCTCACAACTTGGCACACTCACTAAACCCTATTTGGTGGTCTCACTCTTTAATTGTGGTTTTGCCTTCTATTCAATTTGTAATATCTAACTCTATGACTTAACCCCTTTTTATAGGTAATACATGGGACACAATTCCTAATAGGACTCAAATCCCATATCCTAATAAGGAATTATATTTTAATTCCTAATACAATTATAATCCTATTTCCTATTGTATTCCTAAAAGAAAACAATTCCACTTAAACACAAATTAGGAAAACCCATGTCCTAATCCAACTCTAATTTGGATTGACTTTGGCTCCACAATCTCAACATTGTGATACTTTCAACAAGTAGAAATCAATTTGAAGGAAGAATTCCAACAACACTTGGTTGGTTGAAGAGGATTCAAGTTATTCAAGTAAGAAGAAAATAAGCTATCAGGTACAATTCCTCCCTCAATTTATGACATATCTTCACTCATGGTTATCGGTTTTCAGTGAACTAACTTAAAAGGAGTCTACCCTTAGACCTAGGCTCCACTTTTCCTAATCTTGTACAACTATATGTTGGTCTCAACCAATTTACCAAACCCAATCCTCTTTCAATATCCAATGCCTCAAATCCAATGAGTCTTGAGATTGAAAGAAATAGATTTCGTAGAAAGGTGTCCACGTTGGAGAACCTACGCAAACTACAAAAGGTTAGCATTTCTCTAAATGAATTAGGATATGGTAAAGAAGATGACTTGAAGTTTCTCAATTCCTTGCAAAATGCTTCGAGCTTAGAGCTACTGGCTATTAATGATAATAGATTTGGAGGTATGTTACCAGAAGTGATAGGAAATTTGTCAACCCAACTCAGAATACAAGCAATTATGAATAATCAAATGTTTGGAAAAATCCCAATAGGAGTGGGCAATCTTGTTAACTTGAGCGTTTATATCTAGCGAGGAACCATTTCACAGGCCATATTCCCAACAATATTGGGAATCTTCAAAAGCTACATGTTATGCTAGTCCAAAAGAATAGGTTATCTAGGGATATACCATCTTCTCTAGGCAATCTAACATTGTTAACAAAATTTAGATTAGATAGAAACAACTTACAAAGGGAACATTCCTTCAAGTCTTGGGAGATGCACTAATTTAGAAGTATTAGATCTCTCTTATAACAATCTAAGTGGTGCCATACCCCCTGAAGTGATTGCTCTCTCATCCTTGTCAATTTATCTTGATCTAGCTTGAAACCAAATTGATTGGTTCCTGCCCTCAAATGTTGGTGACCTTATAAATCTGGGTGGTCTATTTATATTTCTAAGAATAAATTGTTTGGTGAAATTCTTGATAGTTTAGGCAGTTGCATTAGCTTGCAACAACTATTCACAAATGGTAATTTTTTTCAAACGAATATTCCCATCATCCTTGAGTTCTTTGAGGGCATTGAATATCTTGATCTTTCATCCAACAACTTGTCTAGCCAAATACCCAAATTTTTAGTGAACTATCCTTTTTGATGAACCTTAAATTTATCTAACAATGACTTCGAGGGTGAAGTACCAATTGTGGGAGTCTTCAACAACGCTTTCACTTTGGGAAACGATAAACTTTGTGGTGGCATAATCGAGTTACATGTACCCAATTGTCCAATCAAAAGATCAAACCAAACTCGATCTATTTCAAAAACAGTGAAAATTTCCTATAATTGTTGGAATGTTGTTGCTAACTATGTTGTTATGTTTGATAATTATTCGTTGTGGAGAAGAACAAAAAGAAATTCCTCTTCTGCATCACCATTGTTGGCTTCACTTCTGCAAGTGTCCTATGAGAATTTGCTAAAAGCAACTACTGGGTTCTCTTTAGAAAATTTGATCGATTCGGGGAGTTTTGGTTATGTGTATAAGGGGATCCTAGACCATAACAAAATGGTAGTGGCAATGAAGGTTCTTAACCTTCAACATCGAGGAGCTTCCAGGAGTTTCTTGGCTAAATGTGAAGCCTTGAGAAGTATCAGACATCGAAATCTTGTCAAAAGAATAACTACTTGTGCAAGTGTTTATATCTAAGGAAATGATTTCAAGGCTTTGATCTATGAGTTTATGGTTAATGGGAAGCTTAGAGGAGTGGTTGCATCCCAATCTAACTAACAAATGCATTACAAGTGGCGCCCATGAATCTAAATTTTCTCCAAAGACTTCGATATTACTATCAATGTTGCTTGTGCAGTGGATTGTCTTCATAACCATGGCCAAACACCAATGGTTCATTGCAATCTCAAGCCAAGCAATGTTTTTCTTCTTGATGATGAGTTAACAGACATGTAGGTGACTTTGGATTGGCGATTCCTTCCAGAGGGCATCCATAGCCTTTCAAGTAATCAAACAAACTCCATTGGTGTAAGAGGAACTATTAGGTTATGCTGCTCTAGGTAAATACTTTTAACCTATTTTATCATTCCTTTAAAATGTGGTTATACAAGCTATACCATATATATGGAGGTTTTTTGTCCAAATATATGATATTTCCAATTGCAGAGTATGGTATGGGAAGCGAAGTTTCAACTCATGGTGATGTGTACAATTATGGCATACTTTTATTGGAGACATTTACAAGGAAGAGGCCAACCAATGAGAATTTTAATGGTGATCTGAATCTTCAAAATTTTGTGAAGGCAGCTATCCCTAAAGGAGTCATTGAAATAGTGGATCCAGTTCTTCTTCAAGAAATAGAAGAAGGGCAGGCAAGCTTGAGAAGTCACAATGTTTAGGGGTGCTTGATTTCCATATTTGGAATTGGAGTCACTTGTTCTTCAGGGTTGCCCAGTGAAAGGACGAACATGGATGAAGTTACAACCCATTTGCATTCTATCAAGAACAAACTTCTTCAAACTCCAAGACGGGGTGAGAGACTATTGTAACTATATGAGTAATTTTCTTGTGTTTTATAATTAAATGTCTTATACAACTTTAGAATAAGGTTCTGTTAAACAATTTTCAACTCACAATATGTTATAAATGGATGTATAATTTTATTTTTTACTCATAATAAATAAATCTGGGTAGTCATTGTTTGCCCTTAGAAGGTAACTGTTCAAATTTATATTAAGAAGTGTAGTGTATGAATATTAAGCATAATCTAGAGCCTATACTGTTTAAGATTTTGAGGTTAGTGTAACTGAAACATAAGCCAAGTTCTGAAATTAAGAATTATTTAGTTATGAAGTGCTTAATATAATATTCTTTTTCTTTTTTTGGAACATTAAAGTTTGTCTAAAATAACTAGGATTCAAATTAAGCATCACATACGGCATAAAACTTTGAATTAGAATTTTGTTGTGGAAATATAGATTTCTAAGTCAATTGGAGCCGTTTTGGTTCCAAACTTTGAATCAACTTACACCAATAAACCAAATTTTTCCACAGACAACGACAACTGATGAGTCAAGTCTTTGTCTTTAGTAAGATTTGCATTGATTAGAGAGCCATGGTAAAATAAAAAATCTTTATGATATTTTATGAAATTTTTTTTCCTTCAAGAAATTAAGAATTTCTAAATTATAAAAATAGACTGATTTTGATTTTCTTGTAGCATCTTAAAAGGATAAAAAATAAAATAAAATAAAAATAAATTCTACTTTATACACCTTTTATTAACCTTTTCTCTTCTTTCATCCAAGTTTGGCTTACGTTAGTCTGTTAGGCCCTGGTATCACACACGACCGGAAAACCAAAAATTAGATTCGTAATTGTAGATCAAAACACCAAATTTTCTCATCACATAACACGGAAAGGAAATTTTTATTAAAGTTATAAATATACAGTGAATCAAATCTTCGTTTTAAGCTCAAATTTAGTTTAACTTGACATGCCACGTATGAGCTCTACCAATGCAGAATCATCGAGTTCTTTTGGTTTATAATTTAAGTTTTGAGTTGGTGACTTGCTGGATGAATATCATTGTTCTGGAAAATTGATTAAAATTCTTTCTAACTGCAAATTAGATAGTATGTTGCAAATATGCTCATGCCGCTTTACTTCTATGAGTTTTACATAAGGTGCTCTTGGTTTTTGTCAATTTGATGGCGATTTTCATAATTTTATAATATCATATAATTGAAATAACAAGAATTAAAGAACTGCAGAATTTGATTTCATGTGTGGTCTATAATCTGGAATGGTCCTCTAATAGAAAGAACTAGAAATGCAGTGAAAATTCATTAGAGAATGTTAAGATATTATATCGGAATCCCACCCCCACCACGTATGATATTTAAACCTAAGAGTTCTCTCACCTATAAGATTGGCCATTTGATTGAGCTCTTTTTAAGCTTAATTCCTAATATCAGTGCTTTCATTGAGAGTTTGGTTACAAAATGGCCAATCTATAAGGGAGATTAAGGTGCAAAGTCCGAGCTCCAAGTATTCAAACAGTACTCATGATAATCGCAGTTAAAAGCAATTGGTAGGAGAAATTTTGGTTATCGTGATTCGAAATGAAAGGTGAAGGCTCTTTCTTCAGCATAGATTTTTATCTTAAGTTGTCGGTTTGTGTAGCACCTTCCATTCCAAGCTTTTCATGCGGGAAAGTCAACCTTATAAAGCAAATCAACCGTAGAAATTTAGAGTTGCTTTTAAGGTTATGACAACGTCTTGTGGAAATGAAGCGTTGAATTGGAAAAAGCGTAGAATTCAGTAGTATGAAAGCTAGAAAAATAAACCTAAATTTTCTTTACCTTTAGACACGATGTAAATGAGAATACATGAAAAAAGATTATATAAAATTAGTCCAGTCCTTGTTTTAGTTTCATACTAGCACTTTTTTCCTTTGAATTTTGAACTATCATTTTCAGAAGCTCCATATATATAGTTACAAAGCTAGCCGAAGCTCACATAAACTAAACAGAAAGACAAGCAAAACCTAATCGCTTTCCGCAGCAATGAGTGCAAGCAATTTATACTTCTTTTTCCTTTTTTCCCTCATAGCGATGCATTTTACAAATTTTGCCGCTTCCACCACCTTTATCGCTAGAGCAGTGGGTGAAAATGAGACTGATCATGTTGGCCTGCTGGCCTTCAAGTCAAAGATAAGTGGTGACCCTCATGGGGTCCTGAACTCATGGAATGATTCTCGCCATTTCTGTGAATGGGAGGGCGTTACATGTAGTCGCAGGCATAGAAGAGTCACGGTCCTAGACCTAAGGGAAAGAGCCTTGTTCGGATCCTTGTCCCCCCACATTGGCAACCTCAGCTTCCTGAGGGAGATCAAACTCTCAGGAAACGAAATTCAAGGTGAAATCCCAGGCGAAGTTGGCCGGCTATTCAGATTAGAAGTTCTACTTCTCGGCAATAACTCACTTGCAGGGAATATTCCTGCCAACTTGTCCCGCTGTTCCAGGCTCAGAGAACTATTTGTGGGACGCAACGAGCTGACAGGGAAAATTCCAATGGAGTTAGCGTCTTTGTTCAACCTGAAAGAATTAGGTACACACTGGAACAATCTGATAGGAGGCATCCCCCCTTTTCTTGGGAACCTTACCTCCCTTGAAGCGTTATCTATATCTTACAACAATTTCGGAGGAAATATTCCAGATTCATTGGGTCGATTGAAGAAATTAACATCTCTGGGACTTGGCGGAAGCAACCTCTCCGGTACAATTCCTCCTTCCATTTTCAATCTTTCCTTGCTTGCTAATTTTACTGTGTCTGAGAATCAACTTCATGGAAGTCTTCCATCAAATTTAGGCCTTGCTCTTCCCCATCTCAAATTTTTTCAAATCTCACAAAACTTATTTTCCGGATCCATTCCAATGTCTTTATCCAATGCTTCTAAACTCGAATTTATTGAAATGTATGATAACAATTTCTCTGGAAAACTGTCAGTTGATTTTGGAGCCATGCAACACCTTTCATACCTTAATGTAGGCAACAATAATTTAGGAAGTGGGGAAGCTGATGAGATGAGTTTTATCAGTTCTTTGGCCAACTGTAGCAGTTTGTATAGTTTGACTTTAGCTGTAAACCAATTCAGAGCAACATTGCCTCATTCATTAGTTAATCTTTCTACTCATCTCCAACAGTTAATTATTAATAGGAATCAGCTGTATGGAAGCATCCCTTCAGGGATAGGTAATCTTGTTAGCTTATATTTATTGGGTATGGAGCGTAACCAATTTACGGGCACAATTCCCAAAGAAATAGGTAAGCTTCAGAACTTACAATGGATGGCTCTTAGTGACAACCAGCTCTCAGGGGAAATTCCTTCTTCTCTGGGAAACGTGTCGGAATTGGTTGAACTTCTCTTGAACAATAACAAGTTATCAGGAATCATCCCTTCTAGTCTAGGACAACTGAAACGGTTGTATAGTTTGAATCTTTTCCACAATGATCTTCGTGGAAATATACCCATAGAGATTTTCAATATATTGAGTCTGTCACTCTCACTAAATCTATCCCAAAACCATTTGGTCGGATCTATACCTCCAAACGTTGGTAATCTGAAAGATTTAACAGGATTTGATGTGTCTGACAATAACTTGTCCGGAGAGATTCCAAGTGAACTTGGTTATTGCTCTAATCTTGAAAAGCTTTACATGAAGGGCAACTTCTTCCATGGATCCATTCCATCATTAATGAGTTCTTTGAGAGGTATTCGAGAGATAGATCTTTCTCAAAACAATTTGTCTGGTCAAATTCCAAAATTCTTGGAGACTCTGTCCTTGGAGAATCTTGATTTATCCTTCAATGACTTGGAAGGTGAAGTGCCAGTGAAAGGAGTTTTCGGAAATGCGAGTGCAATATCTATTACTGGAAATAGTGATAGACTTTGTGGGGGCATAGCCGAACTGCAACTGCCCAAATGCACCAACAACAACTCAAAGAAAGAAAATATCTCTCAGAAACTCAAAATAATAATCTCAACCACAAGTGCCCTTTTCGGATTAGCCATGGTGTCATTTTTAGTTTTCTATTTTCTTAAAAAGAAAAGACGAAAACAACTTTCTGCAGAAACTGTACTGAGAAAAGCACTTTTGAAGGTGTCTTATGAAAGGCTTCTTAAAGCAACCGATGGGTTTTCTCCAACGCGCTTGATAGGTGCGGGAAGCTTTGGCTCTGTGTATATGGGAAACCTTGATGAAGATACTGTTGTTGCAGTTAAAGTACTTAATCTTCAACGCCAGGGAGCTTTCAAGAGTTTCATGGCCGAGTGTAAAGCATTGAGAAATATCCGCCACAGAAATCTTGTCAAGGTTATAACTTCTTGTTCTAGCACTGATTTTCAGGGTAAAGACTTCAAAGCTCTAGTTTATGCGTACATGCCGAATGGGAGTCTTGAAAAGTGGTTGCATCCAGCTTGGGAAACAGAAGGTCGGCAGCTTGAAATTCGGCATCTTAACCTTGTTCAGAGAATAAGCATTGCAATCGATGTGGCATCTGCACTAGATTATCTTCATCACCATTGTCAGGAACCAGTCCTCCATTGCGATCTAAAGCCAAGCAATGTTCTTCTTGACAATGACATGACTGCTCATGTTGGTGATTTCGGGCTAGCTAAGTTTCTTCCAGAGATCTCAGATGCAAACCAAAGCAGCTCCATCGGAGTAAGAGGAACAATTGGATATGCAGCCCCAGGTAACCACAATATCTTGTTCTCTGTTGATACTTGATACATGCTTTCAACATAACTGTAAATGTCTACAAAAAAAGTTGTATAAATTTTAATGTAAAATCTTGTAAAATTGCAGAGTATGGCCTTGGAAGTGAGGTGTCAACAAATGGGGATGTGTACAGTTATGGGATCCTACTATTGGAGATGATAACAGGAAAAAGACCCACAGACCACATATTTGAAGGAGGCCTTAATCTTCACAACTTTGTTAGAATGGCGTTGCCTGACCGGTTGATGGAAATTGTGGATCCAATGCTTCTAAACAGTGATGACGATGAAGCTGATACCAACTATAGGCTGATTCAACAAAGAAACAACATCAGAAAGGAATGTCTCGTTCCTATGGCAAGGATTGGAGTGGCATGTTCAATGGAATCACCACCAGATAGAATGAACATAACCGATGTTGTCCATGAATTGCAATTGGTCAGAAACTTTCTTCTTCAACCTAGAACGGTGTTCGATTAAGTCAAAGAGGTAAGATTCAAAAAATTCAAACAACTTCCGTTCTACATAATGACATGAAATTTCCTGTAGCTGTTGTTAGGTAATGTAAAAAAAAGTGGATATATCTGGGTGAGATACAACAGGGCAGGGCGTCGTAGTAGCTGAATCAATTTTCTCTAATATTCTGAGTTTCGTATTAGTTTTTTTTCCCTGAAGAAGATACTTCAAATTCCATCCAATTCTATTTATATGGTTGAGTTCCATGCCTCCAGACTCTTTGTTATGAAATTTATAGTCTAACCTGAGAAAAGTTATGTACTCTTTTGTCTCCCTTTTGTTCTTTAATCTCTTTAACAATACCCTTTTAACTCATCACAGGGCAATCAAGTTAAGAGCTTCATCAATCAAAGCAGTAAACGGTGGCCGCATCTTATCAACTTATTTTTGTACTTTGGATTTTATGATTTTATTTCACGTCATTGGTGATTATACAATTACCATAAATAAAATTTAGATTTTAGACTACATTTGAGAGTGTATTTAAAATGCGAAAGGACCCTACCGAAATCTGGGCCATGCCAGAATTTTCCATTTTGTGGGTCTGGTTAGTAGTTTCTTCTTTCAAGGTGTTCTGTTATGCATGCAGTGAAAGTGTTTGTAATTTGTAGTTTTCATCGGATCTTTCCTGGAACAAGTTGTTGCAACTTTCTATGATTCCTTGTGGAAGATATTTACACCTTTTGTATAAAAGTCCAAAGAGAATTTGGCATTTTCTGCCCACCTTTCCTTGACGTGAAAATTAAGTGCCTCGACAGTGACAGACTCCTTCAGCTTTGACTATTACGGATACCTAAAACTGAGAAAACGGATACTGAATTAAGTAATTTCTTGTGTGTAAAACTTCATATATTTTGTAAAAATGAGCTTGATGAAAACAGTCAAAAAAGTTCCACTAGTTAGTGGGGAACATTATAAATCACTCCCATCATTTTCAAAAGTCAACCACTAGTTAGTGGCCAAAACCAGGGGTGGATGCAATACTAGTTGGCCCACCCTCAAATTTTTTTTAGTATACCCTAAACCCTATAGCTGAACAGAGAGGAAATTTACAGAATAATGGAAATGTAGCTTAAATAAGCCAATTATCTTGGTTGAAAATGCTTTTAAACAATCAGTAGAAGTACCATTCATGGGTTATCTTTATTTGAAATGAAAGCCGAAGCCTTCGAGTAATGTTCCATTTCTTTTAAACATGTCTAATGTCTACTGTCCCTCAATTTGATAGATACTAACCTTTCTGAAAATCAGATACCTTGAACTTGTTGATGAAGTTAGAATTTGTTGTCAAAATATGAACAGTTGAACTGGACTTTTCAATTCGTAATTTTGAACCAATAATCAACCAAATTCTCTTCACCTTTAGATGGGACATATCATGGAAATTTGTGTTGAAGCTTTATCCAGTGAGTCAAGTCTTTGTCTTAAGCTCAGACTAATGCTAGTGCTTTTGAATTTCGATTTATGAGTTCACATGCATCTAAGCACTATATAAGCTTGATGAAACTCAAAAAAATGAACAAAAAAACTAGCTCTTGCAATTGCCTGCTCTGTTTCAGAAATGGGTATATGGATAGGCTATTCAATTTATTTTCAGTCTGTTTTTCTTTTCTGCATCACAGTGATGCAAGTTACAACCATGGCTGCTTCCTCCCTTTTCATCACAAAAGAATTGGCTGAAATGGAGACAGATGGTGTTGCCTTGCAGGCCTTCAAGTCAAATATTATTCATGATCCTCAACGGGTTTTTAACATGTGGAATGATTCTCGTCATTTCTGCGAGTGGGAGGGCATTACATGTGGTCGCAAACATAGAAGAGTCACCCTGCTAGACCTAAATTCAAGAGGCTTGATTGGCTCTCTGTCTCCTTACATTGGCAACCTCAGCTTCCTAAGGGAGATCAATCTTTCAAACAACAGTTTCCAAGGCGAAATCCCTCGTGAACTTGGGCGTCTTTTTCGGTTACAAGTTTTACATCTGGGTAATAACTCCCTGGTTGGGGAAATTCCGGCCAATTTGTCCCATTGTTCCAGGCTCACAGACTTATTTTTGGGGCGCAACAAGCTAGAAGGGAAAATTCCATTTGAGATCACTGCCTTGTACAACCTCGAAACATTAGCTGTACACTTTAATAATTTGACAGGAGGGATCCCAACTTTTCTTGGGAACCTTACCTCCCTACAGATTATATCTGCTTCATACAATGCTTTTGGAGGAAATATTCCAGATTCTCTGGGTGGATTGAAGGAGTTAACATCTCTTGGACTTGGCGGAAACAACTTGTCCGGTACAGTTCCCCCTTCCATGTACAATCTTACTTTTCTTGCTATTTTCTCTGTGTCTGAGAATCAACTTCATGGAAATCTTCCACCAAGTTTAGGTCTTACTCTGCCACATCTCCAATTATTTCAAATCTCACAAAACTTCTTTTCCGGATCCATTCCAGTATCTTTATCCAATGCTTCAGAACTTGAATTTTTTGAAATAGTTGGTAATAATTTTTCCGGAAAACTGTCAGTTAACTTTGGAGCCATGCAACACCTTTCATACCTGAACCTAGGCTCTAATAATTTAGGAAGTGGGGAAGCTGATGAGATGAGTTTTATCAGTTCATTGGCAAACTGTAGCAGTTTGCAACAATTGAAACTGGGTCAAAACCAATTCAAAGGAGAATTGCCTCATTCAATTGCTAATCTCTCAACTCAATTCCAGCACCTAACCATTGATATAAATCAGTTGTATGGAAGCATCCCTTCAGGAATAGGTAATCTTGTCAACTTAAATTTATTAGGCATGGAGAATAACCAATTTACAGGCACAATTCCCAAAGAAATGGGTAAGCTTCAGAACCTACGTTGGTTGGCCCTTCATGACAACCAGCTCTCTGGGGAAATTCCCTCCTCCCTAGGAAACCTATCGACACTGGATGAACTTCACTTGAATAATAACAAATTATCCGGCGTCGTCCCTTCTAGTCTAGGAAATCTGAAACGATTGCAAATTTTGCATCTTTTTGAAAATAACCTCAGTGGAACCATACCCGAAGAAATTTTCAATATTGTACATATGTCAATTTCCCTAAATCTAGCCCAAAACCATTTTGTAGGAACCATACCTCCAACTGTCGGTAGCCTGAAAGACCTAACGAGATTTGATGTGTCTAATAATAAGTTGTCTGGTGAAATTCCAAGCGAAATTGGTCTTTGTTCTATTCTTGAGAAGCTTTATATGGACAGCAACTTCTTCCATGGATCTATTCCATCATCGTTAAGTTCTTTGAGAGGTATTCGAGACATTAATCTTTCCAGTAACAATTTGTCCGGTGAAATTCCGAAATTCCTGGAAACTCTTCCCTTGAATCATCTGGACTTATCCTTTAATGATTTAGAGGGGGAAGTACCAATGAAAGGAGTTTTTGCAAATGAAAGTACAGTATCAGTAGCTGGAAATAGTGGTCGACTTTGTGGGGGAATAGCTAACCTGCAACTACCCAAATGCACAAACAATGGCTCAAAAAAAGAAAAGACCTCTCGAGCATTCAAAATAATAATTTCAGCTGCAGGCGCCTTTGCAGGATTAGTCATGGTGTCATTATTGATTTTCTATTGGCTCAGAAAAAGGAGAGGAAAGCAACCTTCTGGACTGATCCTGAGAAAGAAAATTTTGAAAGTATCTTACGAAAGGCTTCTTAAAGCAACCAATGGATTTTCCTCAACACATTTGATTGGTGTGGGAAGCTTTGGCTCTGTGTATAAGGGAATTCTTGAAGAAGATGGAACAGTTGTTGCCATCAAAGTACTTAACCTTCAACGTCAAGGAGCTTCCAAGAGTTTCATGGCTGAGTGTAAAGCATTAAGAAATATTCGTCACAGAAATCTTGTCAAGGTCATTACTTCATGCTCTAGTATTGATTTTCAAGGTAATGACTTTAAAGCTATAGTTTATGCGTACATGCCAAATGGAAGTCTTGAAGAGTGGTTGCATCTTGCTCCAGAAACTGAAGAAGAGCAACTTGAAATGAAGAATCTTACTCTTCTTCAGAGAATAAACATTGCAATCGATGTAGCATCTGCACTAGATTATCTCCATCACCACTGCCAAGAGCCAGTCCTCCATTGCGATCTAAAGCCAAGCAATGTTCTTCTCGACAGTGACATGATTGCTCATGTCGGAGATTTTGGGTTAGCGAGGTTTCTTCCAGAAGCCTCAAATCCAAACCAAAGCAGTTCTGTTGGAGTCAGAGGAACAATTGGGTATGCAGCCCCAGGTAACCACAAGATATGAATTTTTCTACCATGTTGATTATAACATACCCTTTCTACATAATCTCTATAAACTAATAATTACTTCTCAAAAATCATATTTGTGGATTGCAGAGTATGGTCTTGGAAGTGAGGTTTCAACAAATGGGGATGTTTACAGTTTCGGGATCCTATTGTTGGAGATGGTAACAAAGAAAAGGCCCACAGACCTTTTGTTTGAAGGAGGCCTCAATCTGCACAACTTTGCTAAAATGGCCTTGCCTGACCGTGTGATGGAAATCGTTCATCTAATGCTTCTAAACAGCGATGAAGATGAGGCTGATACCAACCATAGGCTGATTCAACAAAGAAACAACATCAGACAAGAATGTCTTGTTTCTATGGTGAAGGATTGGAGTGGCATGCTCAATGGAATCACCACAAGATCGAATGAACATAACCGACGTTGTCCATGAACTGCAATCTGTCAGGAACTTCCTTCTTGAACCTAGAGCCCGGTTCAGCCGGCAAACAGGTGTAAATCAATAGCTTTTGTTGTATAGAAGTTACATTCTACGAAGGCATTTGTCATGTTTTTGGAACCTATAAGTCCAACTTTGGTATTATGATAAAATAAAAGGATCTAAATGATATATATCAGCACCACATGAGCGAGTGACAACCGACAACACACATCTAGAAAAATTATTATAAATTCAGTTTTGGCGGGTATATTTGATATATCTTTAAAAGGTATAAATACCAACAAGTGAATTTACCAAAAATAAAAGTAAAAAATTCCATTGTACTTTGTGCACAGGGAAAGACGGCCAAACTTTTAGCTCCTTATATTCCTACCAACAATTCGACCGAAACCCAACCCACCAATTAACCCATGGCTAGCCTCTGGCGGGCCGTGTCGGGCCAAACTAATCAGCTTAGCGACTACGACGGCGTCGAGTTCTGGTCAAACCCTGAGCGAACCGGCTGGTTGACCAAACAAGGCGAGTACATTAAAACGTGGCGTCGCCGATGGTTCGTTTTAAAACAAGGCAAACTCTTTTGGTTTAAAGAGTCAACTGTCACACGCGCCTCTAGGCCACGTGGCGCCATCCCTGGTGGCCTCCTGTCTCACAGTGAAAGGAGCCGAAGATGTTCTTAACAAGCAGTACGCTTTTGAGCTGAGTACGAGGACCGAGACGATGTACTTCATCGCCGATTCGGAGAAGGAGAAGGAGGACTGGATTAACTCAATCGGACGTTCGATAGTTCAGCACTCGAGATCGGTGACGGATTCGGAGATCGTTGATTACGATAGCCAGAAACGATAGGTGAGGTTTTGGTTTGGTTTAGCCACGTGGCAATAGTCGGTTAAATAAGTTTTGTTTGGTTGTACTTTGTATATCATATCGTGTTGCTTAATACTTCAATTGTGTTAAATAAATTTGTGATTAATAGTTTTTGTTTCTAATTGCGATGTTTGTTGTTATAGTAAAGGAATTACTTCAATTGTAGTATGAAACTGAAATGAATTTTACGTGTTAATTTTTGTACTGTTACTTGAAGTACTTTCAATACTTATTGCTTAAGATTTATGTTCATGTTAATGGATGGCAAATTTATTTATCAATTTTTTTTATTTTTTTGGGGTTAACTGTTCTGAAATACTCAAACTTGGTTTTAAATTGACTTCCCTATTGAGTTGTAAACCTTTTCGCTACTCAAGTAAGCTTACAGGGTTCTGTTCTGATTCAAAATATTGTGTTAGGGTATTGTGGTTGAGGGTTATTAGTGAAATGTACATAGTGATGAAAGCTGGAAGGTAGGATTTTGTTATGTGAGTTAAAGCTCAAGCGTTGATAATTAAAGCTTGTGGAGTGGGAAAAGATGATTATGTTAAATACTTCATGGAAATTGAGTTGGTTGTATTGTAGATAGTGACTGAAAACTGAAAATAGAGATAGTTATTCATGAAATTCAAGTTCAATAGTTGCATTCTTATACAGTTATTGTATTCTAGAAACTGGCTCATGGAGATATATTTCTCCCTGTACTAATGCCTAAATTTACTGATAGACTTCACCTTCATAAGCAGTTTTTATCAAATGCAATTACCTTACCACGTCTGTTATTTGCATCTGGTCTCTAGCATTTATCATTGAACATGAAAGTCCAATCCTCAATACTGAGATCATGTACTCCTGCTTCTTTGTGTCTTTTTCCAGCGGCATATGTGGATCCAATGTTGATCACTTGATCAGGCAATGCCTTTCTAGTGAGATTTTGGAGATTCAGATCTTCCTTAAACATGTTACAGTTGGTCTCTTTGATGTAAATAGTTCTAGCAGAAATATCCGATAACTTACATATCTCCCTGCATAGACTCCTGTTCACCCTATACCGTACTCTGCAGTGAAATTTATATTAAATTGATGAGCCGAGTTATTTCTAAAACGTTTGTTTACTGTCCAAATATTATATAGAAGTTAACATGGTTTTATATATATACCTTGGAGCAACATATCCAGTAGTCCCCTTTATTATAACTGTGCTAGATTGTTCATTCACATAACCACTAGAAATCTTAGAAAGAAATTTTGCCAACCCAAGTCTCCTACATGAGCAACCATGTTTTCATCCAGAAAAGGGCTTGAGATCACAATGAACTGCAATGATAGATTCATTCTGATGAAGGATTCCTTTATAGACAGAACCATAGCCACCAATACCAATTAGATTATCCTCAGTTTCAGGAACTAGCATTTCTGAATATGCCAGTTTCAGGAACTGCCCCTTCAAGCTCATTGAAAGAGAGATTTAACTTTTGCAGAAAGGGAAGCTCTCCTAGATAACCTGGTATCATCACTGACAAGTTATTACATGAGAGATCCGGCTCATCTAATCCTCTCAAAGCATGTAATGCTTGAGGGATTGCTCCTTGAAAAAAATCCCTTTAATGCGGAGAGACACCAAGCTTAACAAGAGCCAGATAGGTCTGAAATGCCAACCATCAACTTGTTCTCGGAGACATCTAATCGTTCAAGTTGTTCCAGATCAGCAGCCAGAAGAGAACCAACCAAAGAATTATGAGATAGGTTGATATAGTAGAGAAAAGGCTATAAATTGATGGAGGTGTATCACCATTGATGTTATTGTGAGAAGTATACAACATTTGTAGCTTTTGGCAGTTACTGAGACTTGGGGGTATTTTTCCTGACAGTTCATTTTGCCCTAAATGGAGATCATACAAATTAGTTAGGTTACCAAGGAGGGCCAGAATTTGCCCTGACAATCTGTTTCCTTAGATGTACAGTTGTAGCAATTTTTGTAGATTGCCGATAGTGTAAGGAATATTCCCATTCAACAGCAAGTTACTGCATATCCAAGAACTTTAATTCTACTAGGTCCCCAATCCCTACAGGTAGAGTACCACATATCAGACTTGCACCTAATGATAAATATCTGATGTGGTTTGATAGATTTGCCATGGAATACGGCAATGGGCCATCTAGAAAATTGTTGCCTATTGTTAGAATCTCTAGTCTTGAGCAATACGTCAAGGAAGGTGTAAAATTTAAATCATTTGCTTCTCTAGTTCCTTGCATGTTAGCTCTGAGAACAGCAATGATAGATTCACTAACCTTCCTAGTTCCGCTGGTATTGGTCCACTGAACCTATTTGCTGTAAAAGAAATAAGTTCAAGATGTGAAGCATTGATAATGAGACTGGAATGGCACCTGAGAGTCTGTTTCCTCCAAAAGCAAGTTGATGTAGGTTGGGTTAAGTGGAACCAATATTAGCTGGGAGATTCCCCTCCAGCTTGTTTTTGGGTGCTGCAAAATTGATGAGGTCTGAGAGGTTATAGATGCTGGAGGGAATAGGACCATTCAGATTGTTATGTCCCATTAGCAGATACCGCAATCTTGTCAATCAACTAAGATCCTTGGGAATGCTTCCTCGCCCGTCTCTGTTAGTGAGAGCAGAATCAGAGATGATAAATTGCCTAGGGCAGGACAGATTTTTCCTTTGAAATTATTTCGACCAAGGCCCAGAACAACGAGATATGGTAGAGAACTTAGGGCTTGTTATCAATAAGATTGAGTTGCTTGAGGTGTGTACAACTGGTTAAATTTGCTGGAAATCCTCCTTGGAAGGAATTATTGTTTAGGTGCAGTATATTTAGACGATGCAGCTGACCAAGCTGTGATGGAATTTCTCCATACAAGGCCCCTTTTTTTGGGAGCATGAGGATCCTGAGAAAGCTGAGGTTCCCTATATGTGGTGAGAGGGTTCCCCCAAACCCTGTGAGCTTAGATCCAGGACTGTCACCCTTTCTCAATGCATGCGGCTGCACGATACTCCTTGCCAGTCACAATAATGAAGAGAATTGTTCCATGACTTGAAGACTTAATAGGGATCCTTGGGTTACATCTTGCTTGAAAGCCAGCAGAGCTAGTCTATCTGTTTCATTCTGAAATTTTGTAGCATGCTTCAGGGAATTAGAGTTTATCCACCACAGGATGATGTTATGGAATATGAATGACCAAAAAGCTCTCATTCTTAAAACTCATACAGGGCACTACAGATTTCTCCTTCATAAACAGTGCGTTTAGATTTTTGCTTGTGGATTTATCTGTATTGCATATTAAGCATCACTCAGCTTCATTCTACTTGGTTTGGCTTTATTAATGTTACAGGTCTATCAATCACCATTGGATTGGAATCTTAAATAGTATACAGTAAAACAAATAGTGGTAATTGACGGACCAGTAACATTACCTATTTGGTACCGTATTATTTGCCCCTTCTAGCAACCTATGGCTTTCCCTTTTTTCTTGTCTATTAACAATACCATTTATTGCCGGCCTTGTTGCCGTGCAAATTTTCGTGAACTCTATCAACCCTTGTACCCAGAAATGATAATGTTAACGAGGTTGGTATAGACTATGGTATGTCTGGTGAAAACCACAAAGGCCTAAATCAAATAACAGTAAAGCCTAAATCAAATCACTTCATATGTTTCACTTGAAACTCGTATGGTTGCAGAAATTGAAAATCATTCAGCCAAGTTTGTTTGTTTTTTTTCAGTAAACCACTCAGCAAAATCAAGTTTGAAACTCAAGTTATAGAGTTTGATTGGCTGAATTGTAGATAGAGAAAGAAAACTGAAAATTGGAGCACTTCATTATGAAGCTTCAAGCTCAATTATGGCTGAAATGTTATTGTAAGCTAAATACTGCTAAGCAAAGACGCCTCAGTTTATGGCTAGCCGTCTCCTGCATAAGACTTTTTTATCAGCTCTACGCTCTGATTACCATCCGGTCCCTGGGAGTTTCAATTGAACATGAAACTCCAACTCTTAATACCTGCTTCTTCTCTGTCATGTCTTCTTCGAGCAGCAGACGTGGATCCACGATGTCCATCACGTGGTTGGACAGCACCATTCTAGTAAACCTGTGGAGGTTCTTACCGTCCTTAAACATGTCGTCAGCTGATCTCTTTGCTGTGAGCAGTTCCAGCAGAAGTATTCCATAGCTATATAGATCTCCCTGAATGGAGATTTGTTTACCCATGCCATATTCTGCAAATATGTCCACATGAAATTGATAAGCTGTTTTAGAGACCAAAAAGTTCTTCGACATAAACAAGGTTGTATATTTATACCTGGAGCAACATAGCCAATGGAGCCCTTTATAATGTTTGAGCTAGATTTGACATTTAGAGAACCACCAGAAATGGTAGGAAGAACTTTTACTAACCCAAAGTCACCCACATGAGCAACCATGTTTTCGTCAACAAGTACATTGCCTGGTTTTAGATCACTATGAATTATTGGTGTTTGGCAGTGACAGTAAAGATACTCAGCCGCAGAAGCAACAACAATGGCAATGCTTAATCTCTGAACGAAACTGAGATTTCCACCTCATGCTCAGAGTCCGCAGCTTGTTTTAGATGTGACCAATTTTCTAGACTTCCTTTCGGCATGAACTCGTGGATTAAAGCTCTGAAATCATTACCGTGATAATCCACACTTGAGCAGACACTTTATTTTTACAGGAGATTCCTGTGGCGGATGTTTCTGAGGGCTCTGCATTCCGAGGTGAAGCTCTTTGAAGCTCCCCTTCGCTGATTGATTCCCTTGGGCGAAGAAGTCCTTTATAAACAGACCCATAGCTGATAGCTACCGACACCGATTAAATTTGCTTCAGAGAAAGCATCAGTCGCTCTAAGAAGCTCACCATAAGAAACTTCCTTCAACTGAGGATCAAATGAAGCAGAAGAAGGCTTCTTAGTCGACTTTTTTCTCTTGTACAGTTGTACCTGCTAACAAAGTTAGGCAAACAGCTACTGCAATTATTGCAATGACAGGTTTAAGAGTGCAAGAATTTCCTCGATTGTTGTATTCATTAACAGGGCAAGCTTGCAGTTTCAGTTCAGAGATCCGCCACAGAGCTTTCTGTTTCCAGCAAGAGAAATAGCACTAGCATTCCTGAATATGCCAGTTTCAGGAACTGCACCTTCAAGTTCATTGAAATAGATGAGAAATTCCAGGATCCTCAGGAATGCTTCCTTCCAACCCTGCCTCATTCAGTGAGAGCTGGACCAAGAGATGAGAAATTCCCTAGGAAAGGTAGGGATTTTTATTTTTCCTTTGAAATTGTTTTTAGTAAGGACTAAAACTGCAAGCTTTGGTAGAGAGGTCAACTGAACTAGCAATTTCCCTGCCAGATTTTTCTCAACAAGAATGAGTCGCTTAAGGTTTGTACAAGCCAGTGAGGTTTGTTGGAACTTTTCCATGGAAGGAAATTGATATCCAGGTGAAGTACTCGCAGTCGATGAAGCTGGCCAAGTCTTGATGGGATTTCTCCATGAAAACTGTTCTTTTGGATGTTAATGATCCTGAGAAAGCTGAGGTTCCCAATGTGGGGTGACAGGGGACCCACCAAGCCATGTGAGCTTAAATCTAGGATTATCACCCTTTCACGGTGCCTACTGTTGCCCGATATTCCTTGCCAATTAACAATAATGAGCAGAATTGTTCCATTAGTTGAAGACTCCATGGGGATCCAGAGTTACAGCTCCTTTGAAGGCCAGCAGAGCTTGTCTCTGTTTCATTCTGAAAGTTTGCTGCGTATCCCAGAGAGTAGGAGTTCATGTACCACAGGATCATGTTGTGGAACATGAAGGAGCCAAAGACTGGTCATTCTTGAACTCGCTTTCATCTCAATAAAATTTCCTTATTGAGAATTTTGTTATAGCATACAGAAGTTTTTATTTTAGTATATGTATATATAAACATCGGTCATTGATTTGCTCTTTATTTTCTCAATGGCCTTACCATTTGGATGCTAGACCCTTTAATCTCTACTATTTTCTAGAATCCTATTACCAAATTTCAAAAATCTACAAGGTCATTTCATATCATTTCTGCTGAGAACCACGAAACGCAAACGTATGGAATTTGGTACTATTTCTAACCGCAAATTGGTTGCAGCCGGCTCAAACAACTTATTTGAATGCCATGAAAAATTGAATTCACAACTTGTTCTTTGGGTTGTTCTGTTGCGGAATTCTTACCATCTTCGCCAGTCAGCTTGCTTCATTTTCATTTTAAAAACCTTTTACAGGAAATACCATTGAATTCTGAAATTTTGGCTTTCTATGGAAAAGGCAAGCTGGATTTTGCGATACATGATGATGCTAAATTATTTCATTTCATAAATTAGATACAAACATTGGTAGTAAATTGGAAAGTGAAATATAATCGTATTAATATTTTGACTCCACCTAGATTCTCAAAATGAGTCATGGTTTCAGTAAAGTCTATTTGTGTTGAGGCTGATCCTCCCATGCCATATTCTATACATACATTTCAGGATTCAGCCGATGTAATAAGGCTTATTATAATCTTTGAAGTAAAAAAACGAACAGAAAATGAATTCATTATTTCTATATACTAGTTTTAGATAAGAGACAGAGATGCAATAATATATATTCAGTACATCTTATTGACAGAAGTGTAATCCATTAAAAATTGCTCAATTATATAACAGGTATCTTCCAATTATATAAATATTGTAATTCATCACATTGCGTACAAAACATAATAGAAAAACGGAAAGCTGGCGTAACAAGAGTAGACCTCCATTAAAAGAAAGAAAGAAAAGCAAAAGAAAAAAGTAGTGGCTATGTTGGGTTCTTCAACTGCTAGATAGAGCCTAATTTATGTTTCTGCCTTGTGTCACTGCCTGAAGCATCCTTGTCTTTGTTGCTTGCAGTTCTGAGATAACATCTTCAATGTTCATTCGCTCACCAGGCAATTCTGCAGAACATGCAACTCCAATTCTACAAAAAGAAACCAAACACTCCAGCATTTTACCTTCTACAAGGCGCCCATTTCTTACACTGGAGATGTTTTCATCCAATAGTCCCAGCAAATCCTGAATCCACGATGTCCCTCACTCGCTCTGGCAATGCCATCTTACAGAATTCATGCAGGCTTCAAACCTTCATTGAACATTTCATCAGTTGGTCTCTTTCCTGTAATCATTTCTAGCAGAAGAATCCCATAGCTGTAGACATCCCCTTCTGGAGACACAATAGCGCCCATTCCATATTCTGCAATAAGTTCAATAACTATTTTGTAATACACAAACAATTTAAAAGCACAGTAGATTACCTTAAAAGTGCTAGACTGAATGTTAAAGGGATAAAATAGTGGAGTTGTACCTGGGGGAACATAGCCTATGGTTCCTTTAACTCCAGAGGAAGTAGTTTGATCTCTACTGAAGTTGACAGAAGCCCCAGAAAGGAGCTTAGCCAACCCAAAGTCACCAACATGGGCAACCATGTCATCATCAAGAAGAATATTGGTCGGCTTTAGATCACAATGAACGATAGCAGTCTCACAATGGTGATGAAGATAATCCAACGCATAGGCCACATCGATTGCAATATCTAACCTTTGCATAAGGTTCAAATTTCTCAATCCCGATTGTTCAGTTGTATGCAACCATCTTTCAAGACTACCATTAGGCATGAACTCGAAAACTAGAGCCTTAAAATCATTGCCTTTGTAGTCCAAGCTGGAGCAGGAGGTTATGATCTTGAGAAGATTTCTATGTCTAACTCTGCTCAAAACCTTGCATTCAGCCATGAAACTCTTTGAAGCACCACGATTTTGCAGGTTCAGCACCTTTATTGCAACAGGTTTTTCTAGTTGCTGAATGGATCCTTTATATACTGTGCCAGAACTTCCAGCGCCAATCAAGTTATGGGATGCAAAATTATCGGTCGCTTGAAGAAGCTCTTTGTAGGAAATCTGCAAAAAGCTACCACCCAATATGGATGTAGGGCCAAGTTGTTTTCCATATGTTCGCCTCCAGCAAAGAATAAGAAGTACAACCACTATAGTAGTAGAAAGCAGAACGCAGAGGACTATAGCAATAGTGGCCTTTGTTGACAGAGAGTGAAGCTTCTTTCTCGGCTCCTGATTTGGGCATACAGGGAGCCGTATTTCAGGAACTCCTCCACAAAGCTTATTGTTTCCTAAGATTGAAAAGGCATTTACATCCTTAAAAACGCCTCCTGTCGGTACCTCGCCCTCGAGATGGTTAAAAGACAGATTCAAACTTTTCAGGAAAGAAAGATTTTGTAGTTGTTGGGGAATTGTGCCAGATAAACTATTACGGGAAAGATTCAACATTTCAAGAGATTTCAGAGAACCCAATGACAAAGGAATACTACCTTGAAACAAGTTTCCCGCCAAATCGAGAATTGATAACTCAGAACATTCACCAAGGCTCGCTGGAATTTCACCAGAAAACTTGTTTTCACTGACAATCAGTACTACAAGATTCTTCAAATTGCCGAAATCTGATGGGAGGGGACCATTGAAGGAGTTGTAAGATATGTTAACAACTATCAAGCTTTCACAAAAGCCAAATACCTGATCCGGTATATTGCCAGTAAGGTTATTTTCGCCAAGGTACAGGTTCTGCAGATTGGTGCAATTCCTTAGGGTTAATGGAACGCTTCCTTCAAAATTGTTAGTGTGTAGATAAAGATCAAATAATCTAGAGAGATTGCCAATGAATGACGGGATATTACCAGATAAGTTGTTTCTATGAAGAAACAATCTTCCAAGATTTTTTAGCTTTGTAATGGAAGCCGGAATTCCACCCACAAGGAAGTTCACATCCAACTCAAGAATAGTTAAACTGGACAGACTCCCCATTCCTTCAGGAATACTTCCAGAGATCTGATTTCGTCCCATGTATAGCTCTCTGATCTGGGTTGATAAATTGGCTACAGACTGCGGCAACTTCCCACCAAATCTATTGCCGTTAATAGCTAGACTTTCCAAGTGGCTGCAGTTGGTTAAAGAGGAAAAAAAACTTAAGTCACCAGTTTTCCCACTTCCCAAACTGTTGTGGCCAACATTCAACAGCTGAAGATTCTTCAGTTTCCCCAAAGTGTTAGGCACCGACCCTTCAAAAAAATTTTGATCCACCTCAAGTAGTTGCATATTAGAAACATTGGATATTGAAGTCGGAATGGTTCCAGTAAAATAATTAACTCCTACATCAAATAGCTCAAGATTTGGAAAAGCAAGATCTATGTTGGGAATAAGACTCCCTGAGAATTGGTTTGAACCCACATCTAAATACACCAAGGATGAAAGATTGTAAAGTGGAGCAATCGTGCCAGACAGACTATTAAGATCAAGATATAGTATTCTCAAGCTTGACATCCCACTCATAACAGGAGGTATACTTCCACGAAAATTATTGACAGCAAGTGAAAGAAAAGATAGGGATGAAATATTAGCCAGAAAAGGTGGAATAACCCCAGTTAGATTGTTACCACCAAGAAATAGGAGACTTAGCTTCAACATATATCCAAACTGGAAAGGAATTTCACCTGTGAGGTTATTGCGAGTTAGAATTAGGAATTGAAGATTTGAGCAGTTGGTAAGCTCTACAGGAATTTCGCCTTGCAGTTTATTAGTCGTCAGGTTGAGAAACTGCAGACGCCTTAAACGGCCGAATTCACTGGGGATATTGCCTCTCAACCTGTTCTCAGAGAGTTCAATCTTCCTGAGGAAAGTTAAATTACCTATAGAAGGAGATATATACCCAGCTAATTTCAGACTGTTCAATGCTAGAGCAGTGACCCTCTGGTGCCGCTTACCACAACTAACACCTTGCCACTCACAGAAGTGGAGAGAATCATTCCAAGAACTCAAAGGCTCCTGAAATGCCATCAGTTAGCTGATCCTTCAAAGCAAGCAATGCTAGTCTGTCGGTTTCAGCCCCCAAGGTCAAAGCCATAGTTGAAGGCAGTAACACACAGTTGAGCACGATAACGAAAAGCAGAAAGGTGATTTGAAGGATCGAGAGGTTTTTCAAATTTAGAGAGGATTTATCCATTGTTTCACAATTATAATAGACTGGAAAATATCTCAGGGAAAAGAGCTTCGAGCTTTCTACTTATATTTGATGTCTTGGTAGTGATTTCAAGAAAGATGCCACTAATTAACTAGTAATTTCTTCGAATTGCTGGAGTTCCATGCATCTTGACTCCAAAAAGGCAATGGGTTCAATGAAACTGAAAGTCAACTACCCCAGACCTACTTTTGGGTCTGAACTGTTGATTTTTCCATCAAATGAACTCTTATTAGACTCCACTAGGGAGGAAAATTCTGTGGATTTTTCCAATCAATAAGTAATTTAAGTTGTCTCGAAAAGGAGCTGAACTGTTTATGCTGTTGAATAAACTACAAAGGGAAATTGTTCACCAGAAAAATGATATCTATATTGCATATCCACAGAAACTCCCAAATCTTTACCTAATTCCTATGTTGTACATTTATCTTCATTTTTCAAGCATTTTAATCACCAAAGCACTTTGGCTTTTCAGTTTTCCTTAAATTTAAATTTGAAAACTGATCTCTTTTAAAAGAAAAATCTGTTCATATTCTAAAATTCAAGAATGTAGAAAAACACCCTTCAATAAAATCCCAGTATCTTTTCATTTATTTTGAAAACTAGTCAATCAAGGTAGCAATTCGATAGAAGAAAAAGATAAATAAATGGGTGGGAAGATATTATTAAACAGGCATGCCATTCTGTCATCCATCCTATATTTATTAAAAACTGTCCCTAAAGTATTATTAACTCTATTAAAACTTTTATTCTGTATAGAAGATCTACAGGAAGACGTCGGTGAACGAACTGCAGCCCTTAGCCTTAAGCCTCAACAATTAATCAGCACCAAGAATGGCGCCACTAATTCACTTGTAATTTTCTGCAAATCGCTTGACTTTCATGCATGCATGCATTTTGACTCCAGTAAGGCTAGTGGGTTTCATGAACTAAGTTCACCACACCAGTCAGAGTCCATGGATTTTTCCGGAGTAAAGATGATAATGGTCGCCCTGCCTTAACCGGTACCAAGAAATGGACAGCTCTAGTCTAGCTAAACTACAAGCTGACTCCAGAAGCCTGAGAAGACTTAACTTCTCTAAAACTGTAAAAGGAAATTTCGTGTGCTCTACGTCTCCTCTGGGCTAAAATAAGTCAGTCCAGACCAAATGACTAAATCACTTATCTATGCTGTTGAGTAAATTACAAGGGATACTGTTTTGGGTGGCTCCAACGCATTAGTAAGACCCAGCTGTCCATAGAAATGAATAAGACTTTCAGGGTGTGTTTGTTTCATTATTTATACCATATCCCTACCCAAAATATATATATCTTTACCTATTCTAAAAATCTAATTCTATTATATTTAATTATTTTTAAATCTCTTAAATTTGTTAATTTAACTAAACACCCCCAAGAGAAAAAAGGTTCAAAAATTGACCAAAAAAACCCTCATCCACACACATTTGTCAGATTCCGACCACTACCATCGAAAGATTGCTAGAATCTAACGTAATGGCGCACTATCAGATGGATCTGGCCGATCTAGCATTTTCCAACAAGATCCATTGTGGATTTGGCCAAAAAATGTTAGATATATGACCAAAGATCTAGTTGTTGATGACCAAATCTTTGGTCGTAGCTAATCGTCAATAACAGTTATATCTTTGGCCGTCATTGACAACCAGACATGGCCAGATTTGGTCTTTTCTAGCCAGATCCACCAGGAAAAGGCCATATTGGTATACGACCGATCAAATCTAGTTAATTGTGTGCCATTACAACGGCTGCGGGCCACCATTCGACAATGATAGGCCGAATTCCAACATTTAATTTGGTAGGATGGGAGTGTTTTTATTAATTTTCAATGTTTTATTGTAGGAGTGTTTAACTAAATTAACTAACTTAATGGGTGTTTTTATTAATTTTTAAATTCTATCTCGTAATAATCACTAATTCTACTTTTTTTCCAAAAATATTACCCAAAATAATAAAATTAAACACATCCTCATATGTTACAACTATAACTTCTTATGAAAATTTGGAAGTGTACGAATATAACGAGGACTGTCTAGCTCATTAAGTATCAAACTTAACTAATACTAGATTTATATACACGCCAATTTGCTCTACTCCAACTCTTGTGTTATTTTTTTTTCTCTTTTCCTAACTTGAGTGAAAAGTAGGCTTTATATACACGTAAGGGTTAAGATAAAACCCTAATCCTTTACAAAACAGAAATTCTAAAAGGAGTTGGTTTAGAAAAGTAATTTTAATAAAGACATAGACCCACCTGTTAAATGCAAATCTACATTCCCATACTTCCTTCTGTTCTCATGCAAGCATTTGAAATTGTAGGGCCAATTTCACTTTGGTCTCTACAATTTATTCTTCTCACATGCTCATCCTAAATTCCTCTTGGGCTCCATCGTCACTTGGATCTTCAACTAATCTAGTCCAAATAAAGCATGTTTTCTCGTCAAATTGGACAAAAATAAAATCTAATTAATTAAATTAAATAATTAACAAAATATATTTTAGAGTTAATAAAAATAATTAACAAAATAAGTGATCAAATTCTTGTTCAAAACTTAAAGACATGAAAATTTGAACTCTTCAGTTCTGACTCAACTTGAGTTTACTTCTCATGAACAACCTTCTTTCAAGACTTAACATTTTGTTCCTTAATGTTCTGAAATTTTTGCTAATTTCTACTGCTGTAAACGTGAATCAACCATGGCGCTTTATTTATTCCACAAGATTTTCTTGAAAAGTTCTGAAATTTTGTGACATATTATCAAATATTAAATTTCTAGTACTGTTGATAATGTGGATCAGTTTTTCATGGCGCCTTATTTACTCCGCAAGAAGTTCTTGATTCTAATAAATATTTGGATCCATTGATCATTTATGCATTGTATTTGAGCATACTGAAAAACAACGATGTAGGAAGTTATTTTCTGTTTCCGATTTGGCTTTTTGTTCTCCCTTAAAATTCTGCAAGATTTAAAAACTTTGCACTACCAAGCTATAACTTAATAAGTGACAACAATGCCAAGTAAATCAATCCATATATTTTTTTCCAACGCAGCCTAGGTTCATACAAAGAATCCGTAAATAGGTTTCCTCCAACAGAAATAAATCGGAGGTTAGGGAGTGTAAGGCCTATGTCTAAGGGCAGACTACCTGTTAACTGGTTGTCTGGAATAACTAAATCTGTGAGAGATGAAATGTTGTAGAGGGAAGGAGGGACTACACCAGAGATATTACTCAAACCAATACCAAAATACAGGAGATTGGTGAGATGGCCAATAGAATCTGGAATAGTTCCTTCAAGGTTGTTTGTTCCTAGAGAAAGTGTTTGGAGGAAGGTTAGGTTACCAAGAGATGGAGGGATGGTTCCATGGAGATTGTTGGAGAATAAAGATAGAGAAGTGAGCTTGGTTAGAGAACCAAATGTTGCTGGAATTTTCCCAACAAGGTCATTGAAATTCAATTCAATTTCTCTGAGCTCCAGACAGCGTGACAAATTGCTTGGAATCTCCCCCTTGAGAGTATTATTAGTGAAATTCAGATTCTGCAAGCGAAACAGACCACCGAGTTCTTGCGGGATACTTCCTCGGATTTGATTATGTTGAAGGTAAATAGACCTGAGGAAGGTCAAATTGCCAATGAAGGGCGAAATCGAGTCCCGTCAATCCCTGAGACCTCAAGTCCAACTCCACAACTCTTTGGTGCCGGCTACTGCATTTTACTCCCTGCCACTCACAGAAATGGATAGAATTGTTCCATGAGCTCAGCATTCCAAGGGGATCCTCAGTGATCAAATCCTTGAATGCAAGCAAAGAAATCTTGTCTGTTTCATTACTGCATATAGTAGCTGCATTACTTGCAGTACAAAGGAAAGCTGATAAGGCAAAGCAGCAAGATCATGTTAATAGAATTTCTGATAAGAACGGGAGGAAAACATTAAGCTTATCGTAAAGCTGAGTGTTAAATATGGAAGCCTGAAACAGCGTCGTTTAAGTAACACTAATACGGCGTCGTTTTAGGCGTATTAATTTGGGCAAATGCAGACCACAGGATGTGTTTCAGATTGAACGGCTAGGATCACTCACAGAGTCAAACCATATATAAGCGCATGATTCATTCAGTCTTGAGAGAGAGAGAACGACAGTGGCTAGGGTTATATTGAGTCGGTTATTTTCTCTGTGCTAGGGTTGAGATTCCATTCCAGATTGTGAGTATCAGTCGAGTGATTAGGGGCTTTAATCATTCAAGTGAGAGTGTTGTTCTCTCGGGTTTGGGATATTCATAAGGTATCTTGTAAGGTTGATTGCTGTGTAATCTTGACTGGTTTCTGGTAATCGAAGTGCAGCGAGCTCATACATTTCTTGAGCTCAACGTGGATATAACTTATCCATAAAAGGATAAGTGAACCACGGTAAATCGTGGCTTGTTCTGTGTGTTTGATCTTTGTGGTATTCTTGTGTTTCTTGGTTTGATTGTGTTGCGTTGATAGATTAGTTCTTGCTATTAAGGTATAACACTGAGTTCATTGTCAAGTTAAGCAGAACTTCGCCAGCTTTATAGTTGAACATTATTTTAGACTCTCTCATATTATAAAGCACTTAATATCCTCCACTGGTATTGCACTCGACAGGTCAAATATGGTTGCCATCTACTATTTTTCGAATCTCCATCTTCTAGTTTTGACCTCAATCTCATTATGTTGTGAAAGTATAATATTAGTCTCCGTTTTCTTCAAATTGCTTGACTTGCAGTCATCTTGACTCCACAAATTGCTTGACTTGCATGCCTCTTGACTCCGGTAAGCCTAGTGGGGTTTTCACCAAAACTTGACCACACGCCAGTCAAGTCCATGGATTTTTCCACCTCCAGTAAAGATGGCAACTGTTCTACCGTAACCGGTAACATGAAATTGACAGGCTGACTCAAGTTGCCTGAAAAGACTTTCGTTCTACAGGTCAAATTTCGTGTGTTCTACGTTACTTCTATTATGGGCTATGATTTATCTCTAAAAAAGATAAGACTTAGGGTTTTAACTTTTAAGTATCCATTAATGGATTAATAAATTGATAAAATAGCATGTTAGGAGGGCATATTATGTATCCACCCATTAAATAGTGGGAGTCAGAGTGTGTTCCTATTGATTCGAACTCATAAATTCACCAAGAATACCAATCAGACCTATAGTTCAACCGGTACTCCAATTTCTTTTTAGCTAATTCCTTTTCAATGACGAAATCCTCAATTCGACAAAGATAATTTCAACAATATCTTGACAGATGTTATATATTAATTCCATTAGCAAATTCTCAACTACAATTGTAATTGAATATGGTTCATGGTTGCCATTTATTATTTTTCGAATCTCCATATTCTAATTTTGACATCATTCTCATTATGTTGTGAAAGAATAATATTAGTTTCCTTTTCTTAGGATAATTTTTTTTATCTTTCCATATCATCTGAGACATAACTGAATCTCCCTCTGAAATAGTGAACAAACGATGCTAAAAGGACATATTATTATCAGAAATAAATGAATCAATAATGTAAAGTATGGTTGACACAAACAATCAAACATTCCACATTCTAATCTGGTTGGTGTTTATGGTTTACTTTTACTAGAAATAATTGAATGAATAATCTGAAGTATGGTAATCATAAAGATTCCACAGTCTAATGTACTTGGCATTAGTCAATTCTCACATAGTAGACTTCTAGTATGCGATGTATGAAAAATGAAATGCTGTGGTCAAACTTTGAGGCGGCTTGCCCAGATACATCTGTTTATTGCTAGATATGATTGAAAACCTACATTTGATAATTAAAAATTCCTATTCAACCATTATTTCTCCACACCTTATACGCAATAGGATGGCTCATTGTTCATATAATCAAACATCATGATGGAGAATTGGAAAGGAGCTTTACTTGACTGAGTGAAGTATGATCTACACTGAAGTTGACTGAAGCCCTCCCCCAGAAAGGAGCTCAGCCAACCCAGAGCTGCCTACATGAGCAACCATGCAATCATCAACAAGAAACAATGGGAATCTCACAATTGGTGATGAACATAATCCAATGCATAAGCCATATGAATCGCAATATCTAACCTTTAAATGACGTACAGTTTTCTCAACTCAGATTCTTCAGCTGTATGCAACCAGCTTTATAGACTTCCACTTGTCATGAACTCAAAAACTAGAGCCTTTAAAAATAATTGAATTTGTAGTCCAAGCTGGAAAATAAATTATGATCCTGGCTTCAAAAGAGTTCAAACCACCAAAAAGTATATGCAGTATCTTAACCTATAGGAATTATTAGAATATAAAACTTGGTATCCTTTTGATAGAAAACTACGAAACTATGATTAATAAACCATAGTCTAATCTTACAATACAAATTACTATTGATTTATTAAAGATTCTATGCAGTAACCAAAAAGAGAACAAAATCTGATAAGAAATTAATCTCTCTAATAAACATAGTTAAAAGCTTACAATCATCATCATCAAACCGATCTTTCTTCGAAGGAGACGAAGGCTTGGGAGGCCTCAGCGGACCCCTCCCTTCTCCTTGTCTCTTGGCCTCGCCTATTACAACAAAAAACCATTCAATTTACTACTAATCCTTTATACTTTTAGGAAAAAGCAGATTACTTGAATGGAGGCGGCGGAGAGAAAGTAGGGAACGAGACTGAGGAAGGAGGATTCTGGACCGAACGTGAACCTACGTCGGAAGTTTGGAAAGAAGATAATTTCGATGAAATAGCAACGGACTGAGAGAGCATAGGAAGGCCTCGTTCAACCAGTGAAGCCATGATTCCGTCTGAGAGAGAGAGAACAGCTATAGACTCCGTTAAGACGATGATACTGATTAAACACTAACAAAGAAACGCCGTCGTATATGCATCATCTACCGATTTCTCATTTCTCTTACGTTTAATGCAGTTACAACTTACAAGTACATTTAGTTACATCAGTATGATGTTTTTACATGTATTTTTTTTTTTTTTTAATTCTCTCCAGCAAAATCCAAGTTGAGTTGATTCCCAAAATTTTATTCTGTTATTGACATCATTTGTTAACGAAGGCAGACTCAGCCAAGTCGATGGCTCGGGCTAGTGCAGCAGCCTTGTTCTGACACTCACGGTGCTCATCATCAGGGTCGCTGTCAGCGACAACACCTGCACCAGCTTGAAGATATGCAACCCATTCCCGGCGCATGTTGGTGTCCTTGTACGAGTACATTGTATCATAACGGGTTCCAGTTTGGAATACCATAGTCCTTAGCGCCAACGCAATGTCCATATCGCCTGTAAAGGAAACACCTCCGAACCCACCACTGTAGGGACCACGCCTATTTACTTCCAACTCATCGATTAACTCCATGGCCTTAACCTGTATCATATTGCACATTATGATTCATTGATGATCAAAACAAAAGGAAAGAGATGTATAAGAAAAGCAAGCGATTGATAAGGGTGAAATGTGCGTAGTCCCAACCTTTGGTGCTCCACTAACTGTTCCAACAGGCAGTGCAGCTCTTAGGGCATCCCAGCAGGTTAGATCATCTTTCAACTCACCTGTAACCTGCATAAAGAAGAATGGGAATGGCCTCTAAAGATTTGAGAAACATTAGATTATCAAATTCAGTTCATCACTTGTACATTAAAGATTTCAAGCTTGGATTCTTACCGTGGAGCTTATGTGCATTACATGAGAATAACTTTCAACGTCCATAAGCTTTTCCACCTTCACAGAACCAGATTCTGCAACCTGCATCAATATTAAGGGTTATTAAGAGAAGCTTTAGTCTGATGTGTGCTTTAGTTTGATTGCAGTTTGCGTGCTGCACCAATGTTGCAGATGGAAAAATTATGCCCCTTCGTTAAAAGGTGGAAGAAATTATATGATCAAAAACAACTTTTTCCTTTTTATTCACAACACACTCCAAAAAAAACTAAACATATTCTCATGCAGAAGGGAATCAGATGCACGATCTTGAAAGAAACAAGAAAGCTACCAAGAGCTTGAGACCAGAAAAGGGACCAAAGCTGTGTATACTAGTGTGTCTTCCACAGATTACCACAAGGATCCCATTAATATCTTGACTTCTATACAGAAAGAGCTAAAGATCATGTGAAGAACTTAAAATTCTTTAAAATATACAACATAAAAACAGGGGATATCTAGCTAACAACTAGTCAAATAGTGAAGAATCTAAAGCATATTAAGTTGTTATAAAAAAGATATAATACCAAATACTAATATGACAACTAAAATGGTGAAGTCTATGGTCAAATTCATGCTAGCCACTAATAATGACAAATGTGAGAAAGAATTTACATGGTCACACATGTCATGCTACTTGCCTACAGTGAATTCTAGGAACAAAAAGATGGTAACTAAACAAATACTACACAATAAGAAAAAATGGCAACGATGTGAAGTGGTTTAGTTAATCCAGCCATCTATGATAAATAGATGAGTTAACTATAATCAGAAAAACTTTTAAAACATGAAGATTATAAATACATTAGAAAAAATCATTAGAGAAAAACCTTTCCAACATCATTGCGACCCAAATCAACTAGCATAATGTGCTCTGCACATTGCTTTTCATTACTTAGCAACAGCCTTTTCAACATTTCATCTTCAACAGTACTCTTCCCTCTTTGAACTGTCCCAGCCAATGGTCGATTCACAATCTTGTTCTGTATAAACATGTAAAAATAAGCATCGCTGCTGATAAATGGTTGAAAGTAAATAGCCACCAAACTTAAGAATTTGATGTTGAATTTTAGAGTAAATGCATAAAGAAAACCATCTCATGCTTTGTTCTGAAAATCCAAGTAGGTGAAATTGACAACTATAACGGTTTACCTTCTTTACTCGAGTTAGAATTTCCGGGCTTGAACCTACCAGAATACACCCTCTAGCCTGAAAACATGAAATGAATATGATAAAAATGCAACAAACTATAAAAACTACAATAGTCTGTGAGACAAAAATGTGTACTTGTAAGTAGGTCATATAAGGGCTTGGATTCACAATTCTCAATGCTCTATACACTTCAAATGGATCAGCAAATGTTCGCCGCTCAAATCGTTGACTTAGTACGATCTGGAAAATATCCCCAGCCTGAATATGTTCTTTTGCGTCAAGTACAGCCTTCCTGTACGCTTCACTTGTCATGTTTGACTCTTTTAAATTAGGACCAAAATGGCTAGTGTGTAAATCTACAGAACCTGGGGACAGCCTTGGCCTAACAAATGATAATCAAATAAATTAATAAGTTTCATAAAAACTCATGTGACTATATAAAATGTGTAAAATGTAACTCACGGGTCTGTGTGTTGTACTCTGGCGACTAATTTTTCCAAGTGTTCAACTCCCTCCATATATGCTTTCTCAACTGAAGAGTGCTGATCCAGCCTCACCCAGTGAATTACATAGGCTTTCTGAGAAAGAAATGAAGGAAAAAAATCTCTAATAAAATGCCTCAACTACCCCCATAAGCAGTGACCTTCTAATGAAACCAAAATTGGCATAAATTTATAATATTCTCAGCAGTCTTTTAAAGGAAGCAAACATGAAGAAAAAAATAAACACACTTAAACCATTCCAACCTTGTGCTAAGTTTTCCCTTACAGAATTAAAGGTGTCTCAATCATGGCCAAGTAAAACTACCAACCAGAAGTGCACTTTTATCTAAAAATAGATTGTGCAAGCAAAATAAACAAAGACCCGGAATGTTTTAGGCATTTTTTTATTAACAGAAAAAAGAGTACCTTCTCCACATGATCAAACACAATCACATCATCATAGAGGCCTAGATGCATGTCAGCAAGGTTTCTGTCATCCTCCGGTGCCTTTGAGAATGGCAACTTTTTGTTCTCCACATAGCGAACTGTATCGTATGAGAAATACCCGACCCAACCCCCTAATGACAAAACCAGTACATCCAAAGTATGAGTTCAAAGATTTTTACAAGGCAATGAACAATACAAGCATTTCAATTTCAGCAAAATTAAGCAACGATATGAATTCTCTACCGCAAAAAGCATCAGGAAGTCCATCAATAAGTTGAGGCTTCCACCTCTCCGAGATTCTTCTCGGAATAACCATCGGATCCCCAACAACCTCCTCAACCACACTCCCTCCCACATGGTCCACTATCGTAACCTTATTTTCTTTGGCCACAATTTCCATAACTGGCTGAGCTCCAACCACGCTATACCGCCCCTGAAACAAATAATTCAACTTCAAATGAACAAATGCACAATAAAAACAAACAACTACGAATATTACACCAAATAAACAGGCTCTTACAACAGTGGAACCCCGAGAGCCCGGCTCCACCGTCTCAAAAAGAAAGCTCGGAGCTTCTCTATCATCTTCTTTAACCAGACAACGATAAGCCAGCACTGGAGTCAACTGGTCCGAAAATATGCAACGGTACAATGGAACTAAATTTCCATTTTTAGAAGCTTCAGCAAATCTCGTTGTATCATTTACTAAAACAAACAAAACACAAATAGCACGGTCTCAGAATCCAAAAACTTCCACGTCGTAGCTCAAAACTCACTAGCAAACGAAAGAAAGACCAACTTTTATGATGACTACGGCGTCGTTTTAGGAAAATTGTTTCTCCAGGAACTGTTTTGCATTTTCAAACTCCGAGAATAAATCTCGGACTGTAATTTCAGAATATTAAAAAAAAATGTCGTATAACAGATTAAAAGAGAATGAATTTGCAATTAGAAAACATGTTTTTCAAATACATTATCAAACGCTTTTGGATTTATTGGAAAAGAGTTTCAGAAATTTTCTTCTCTTTTCTCGTCAGCCAAACAGTGGATTTGTTACCTAATGAGGGGCTGCTGGAGAGAGAAATGCACTTGATGGTACGAACTCTTGGCGGAACGGAACATCTGGGGAAGCTTAAGCTAGAAATGCGGGGGCCCAGGAACCGGAGACAGCCGGTGAACTGGACGGGACCAAGCATTGAGAGAAGCACAGAGACTGCATTGCCACTGCAACCATTGAGAATGTTAGAGAAACGGTAGCGGAGGTTGCCGGTAGTTAACAAGAAAAGTAACACTAACAGCAACCGTCTCTCCGGTTATGGTCTCTTCAGCTTCCCGTGAGGACGTTTTAATAGCAAAAAAGAGCCAGTGTTGCCATGTCAGCACAAAATGTCATTTTCCTATTTTGCGTTGTTTTGTATTTTACTATTTTCTGCTTGTGTTGACTTTCTTGGAGAATCTTAAATAAAATGGGATAGATTTATTAATATCTAGTTATGAGAAGAAATATATTAATAAATGAATGTTAATGAAATATATTTTTTAATTATATTTTAGTTTTTTAAGTATAATATTCAAATAAATTGAATAAATATAAATAAATATCATTTAATTCCAGTGTTGTCGTGTCAGCACAAAATATTACTCCATATATTTATCAAATTTCCTATTTTGTGTTGTTTTGTATTTTACTATTTTCTGCTTGTTTTGACATTCTTGGAGAATCTTAAATTAAATGGGATAGATTTATTAATATCTAGCTATAAGAAGAAATATATTAATAAATGAATGTTAATGAAATATATTTTTTAATTATATTTTAGTTTTTTTAGGTATAATATTCAAATAAATTGAATAAATATAAATAAATATCATTTAATGCAAATAAAATAAAATAATATATATGGTAGTAATCCACAAACCTGACATCGTAGATGAAGAAGTTTTTTACTTGAAGAACAATGGCTTCTAGATTTCTGAGATTTAATTAATTGAATTTGTAGAACACTATTAAGAGAGAGTTATTAAATCTCTCTTAATTCAGAATTAGGTGATTAATCTCTAACCCTTTTATATATTTTATGAGTGATTTTTCTGACCAATATTTAATAACTGACAGAACGGAGTTAAGGCTGTTGTGATTGTGAATGTGAAAAATAGATTAATCTTTCTAAAACGGGGTCGTTTTTATTTTCTTTTATCTTTATCTTTTTTAAAATTAGAATATTGTTTCTTTTTTTTTCCCACTAAATTAGGCCTTTTTAGTTGCTGTTAACTTAAATTTTGGATAAATAAATAGAGATGAGGGTAAAGATGGGATTAATGGATGATTTAATATTAATTTGTCTTAATCTTTAAATTTATTGAGTTTATGAAGAGTGATTATATATGATTAGAGGGCTAAATATTACGATAATGACTTTAGTGCATTGAAGGGGACATGGACAAAATCACATAAATTGACAACTACCCACTTGTATTCAAGTAAATTGTGTTTTTAGAAAGAATAATTATATAAAAAATTAGAAACCCACATATAGTATAGTATGATCAAGACATTTTGAACTAAAAATATTTAATTAGGTGTTAAATATATTATTAATGGATTGTAATATTATATTATTTGGAAAGAGATTTGTTAAGAGTATTATTTTATTTTTAGAATTTAAAAGAAAAAATACAATCCGATTTTTTATTTGTCACACAGCTAGATAATAAATAACATATGAACATAAATCATCTTACACAAAAAGATACAATATTTACGTGATTTATTATATCATGTTCACCTTTACAAATGACACAGAATCCATAATAATCACGTTAATATAACGGATAAGAGTGCATAACACGGTAGACTTATATCAATTTTAAAAGCCAAAACATTTATAACACGTTTTTCATCAAATTGTTTGTCGATAACATATATAAGAGTCAAATTTTACTTGGAATTGATTGGAAATAATTGGACAAATTGACATCAATTTCAGAAAGCATGGTATTATTTGTTCTCATAATCGGTGACTATGACATATAGTTCAGAGTAATGTTACAATTATCAAAGGATGTACACTAAATTTGTATACCAAATAACGTAATAAAATCCTGACCATCGATTAATATTATAAATTAATATTAATCGATTATCAGAATTATATCACATCATTCGATGTATAAATTTAGTACATATCCTTCTATAACTGTATTATTTTTCCAGTACCTTCGTTATCATTCGTCCACTAGAACATGAAACAAACACATAGGTCATAGCTATAGGAATCAAATATTAAGAATCTTTTACTTGCATGAAAAACGTGATCTAAATATTAATTAATTAAAATTGTTGGTTCAGAAATCAGAATCAATCAAATGTACATATACGTATTTTAATTTGAAGTGACGGTGCTCGGTGGCAGGTCCGATCTTGAAAATTTTAATAATTAACTCCACGAGAAAAGCTATGGCTGTGTTTATATCCGTATTTTTGTACTATGCTATTCCTATCTTATCTAAATATCAAACTCATAATAACTACTTTTCCCACCCAAGGTTGACCTTAAAGACACTTTTTTATTCAAAAAATTTTTAAATATCATTTTTCTACCCAAACTTTATATTTTGATCAATTATCGATCGATTCTAGAATCTTTACAACCTCGTACCACTATCATTCTCTTTTCCGATTATCACTCACTAAAACCCCTCAAATCTTGCTTTCGCTAATCATTGACAATCGAGCGATTTGTATAATGCATAACTGTCTCTCCCAAGTTAGATTCTGATCAATCTCAATCTCCAAAATCTAACCTATCACAACCAAAAGACTTACCAGCATTTCTTTTTCAAAAGCTCCAACAGTCTGGATCAATTTTTCTCTCCGTTGGCCACTGAATCAAAACGTGTATTCTGTATAATAAACAAAATATATACTTTGGGTGAGGAAGTAGTATTTTGAAACTTTTTGGATGGGAAAAAATCATTTACTCTTATTATTATACTATTAATTTAATTGTAAATAATATACTATTAATGTAAAATATATTAAACTCGTAAAATTAATTAAATTATTGGTTTAAAAATCACAATCACATGAAGATAAATATATATTATGCACATGATTTTGTTATCGTGATTGATGATTTTGTAAAGAATTGATATGAAGAAGCAAAGAGTAGCAGTTGAGGATGTTGACACTATCAAAGTATGCTGAGAGAAGAGAAAAGAGGAAAAGATTTCTGTATTTCTTATTATGTATTAATCTGTACAATACTAATTTATACACCTTTTGTAATTGTAAAAATAGAAAACAATGAATACAATTAAATGTAATTATTCAATCAATCACATAAATTATGTATTGATTAAATGAGAGAATTGCTCCTTGATCACAACCAGCATGAATCAAGGAATTTGTGCATTCCATATTTCGTCAGATTTCATCTTTATAAAGGATGCAAATGTCATATTAATACGTTGACGAAACAAAACCTCTCGCTCGGATATCCCACTTATCCCAAAAAAAAAAAAAAAAACATGTGATAAATATCCAGTTGGTTAGAAAACAAAACATGTTTTTCAAGAGCTTGGGAAACCTAGGACGGTTCCATGTGTTTTTTGTTTTGTGATTAAGATGGTTTTGTTATAAACGAGGAAGGTGTTTTCCTCCTGTCCTGAGAGTCGTCTTAGTAACATTAGAGACATATAGCTATTTATTTTTCAAATAATAAAATTCTTGCTGATATTTCAAAAATAATCATCATTATTAAGCTGTTAACATGCTGTTAGAATTTATAATATGACGGATAAATAAAAAAATATTTACTTAATCAACCTACTTTCACAAAGGATTTTTATTATTACTATAATCATATGGAAAATTTTGTTATTTAATTATGCCTAAGGAAGATTATATTTATATATTAACCCTTTTATCAAATATATATATTTATTTTAAAAACAACTGATTATTATAATAATTATATACAAATAAATAAATGTATAATGATATTTATAATGTGATCGTTGTAGTGAAGACAATCTCTTTGACACGGTAATGTGGTGACTGGTGAATGAAAAACATTTATGGTCTTTATTAGTAGAAGTAGCTTTACAGAATAATTAATAAGCTTCACGAGAAGAGTCATTTTCATGGTTAGAAACATCTCCCCTGTCTCTCACCCCAAGCCCACCTCTGAAACCCCACCAACATTATTAACAAATCCAACTCCTCCTCTGTACTACTCAAAACTCATTTCTATATGTGTGTTAATTTATATATATTAAAATTTTATTAATAAATCCAACTCTTCCTCAGTACTACTCAAAACTCATTTCTATACAATTTACTCTCTTTTCTTTGTTATGTTTTCACAAGCCATGTGAACCACATGTGATGTGTTCTCATTCTACAAGTAACCGCTCAATCGACATGTAAATCTGAGTTCAAAACTGGAATCTATCGATCTCTGATTGAGGATATGCAATGGAATTAAGTCACAGTATGGCAAACATAAAGAGACTGGGAGAGAATATAATAAGTGATTGACTATTTCGACAAGGAACCAACTCAATAAACCCAACTACTCTTTCTTATTGTTCAGCTGCCAAGCTCCATTAATGTTCAATGCTTTTACAGATCAACAAAGCAGCGGACACCAAAAATTTTACACCGAAAATGTGTACCTGCTAACGTGTAATGCGTCTCTGATTTTTTTAATAATTTTTCTCTAGTGAACGGCCGTCCATCAAATTTGGAAGGCCGTTCACTCACATGGACGCCCGTCCATATACAAGGGATAGACGTCCCCATTTAAAGGACGCCCGTCCATAAATAAAATATGAAAATTAAAAAAGAAAAAAAACTTTGGGGACGGTCGTCCATAAATTTTTGGATGATCGTCCCTTACGTTTGGATCTTACGTTTGGACGAGCGTCCATTCCCTAATGGACGTCCGTCCATACTTTAAAAAAACAATTTTGGATGGGAAGGACATCCATAAGGAATGGATGCCCGTCCATTCCTTACGTTTTTAAAAGTAAACAAAAACTTGCAGTTTCACGTAACTTTTTTACGTCCTCCAGCTAGTCTAGTACGTTTGCATCCTGGTTGAAGTTCTGTAGCTTATCCTTATTCTCTTCATCGCTATTGACTTCCCGAAAATCTTAAACTCTTGCCTCCATGGAATTACCTTTTTACAAAGGTCATTAGGATTTTTGAGGACCTCAGCCTGGAGAACAACGTCTCCAGTTGCTCCAACTTGCTACGCAATTCTTGAACCATGATTAACTGCATGTCACACAAAAGAGAAGGATGAAACTGAGACTGAACCAGACTGGACCATGATTAATTTGACATAAGCCTTCTTCTCCTTTACTGATATTTCAACGCAACGAACTCCCCCAACTCACCCACTGTTTATTTATCAGAATCTTCAAATCTCATTACTCAAAACAAAGTTTTCCATATTGTTCCTTTAATAACTCAAACTCATTTCATGATTCCGATTCCTTAAGCTCCATGAAAAAACTAACCAAAATGGCTCAACCACAAACAAAGGATGAATCGTCGTGATAACAGATTGCAGGATATATCAGTCAAATCGGCATAATTCATGAACATAAATGTCCTCACGGCAAAACAAGTTCAATTAATGCAAATAGAGTGATTAAGCAATCAATGAAACACCAAACACTTAAGCAAAATATTTCCTAATCAGTTCATTAGCTAGACATTACTGTGAATCAAAAAGCAATTAACACTAGACCAAAGGAATCAAAACAAGTACACTTTTCTCCTTTCTTTCTCTCAACTTTCTCAGGCACCAAACAGAAAAAACAAAAACCAAAAACAAAATACATAAAAGACTAATTTAGTTACCGGCAAGTAAGAGAGATCCAAAGTCCTAATCTCTTTACACTTCAAAGCAACCAACCCCACCCCCAAATCACCAATACGCAAGCACCATTTCAAACAAAGTAACCTCAGCTTTCTACAACCAATGGCTATGCGTGCAATCCCCATATCTGTTATCAATTTACACCTCGCTAACCACAAGCTCTCCAAATTCTTAGCCTCCGCAATCGCTACAGCCGCTACATCTCCCATCTCTGACATATTTGACAAGTCTATCTCAACCAAATTCACACAATTTACACATCAATAAACAAGCCTTGACCTCGAAAGGTTCACGCCCCACAAACTGGACTTCCATGTGGATGAGGATGAAACAATATTCAATGCATTATCATCAACTTGTGCACAGAGCGAGAGATCGAGTTGTGCAATGAAAGGGTAACGAAATGAGGTTCTTTCCAAGAGTTGTGTGCAGAAAGGCTTGAGGGTTCTCCGGTGACGAGACTCAAATCAAGTAAAACGTTTTGCAAGTGAGAGAGAATGACTTTTTAGCAAAAGGGTGACTGTTAAGATGGTCAAGAATGGTGAAAATGATCTCTTCAGTGAGATCATTTTGGTTGGTTTTTTCATGGAGCTTAAGGAATCGGAATCATGAAATGAGTTTGAGTTATTAAATTAAGAATATGGAAAACTTTGTTTTGAGTAATGAGATTTGAAGATTCTGATAAATTGATGTAGCCGTTCCAGAAAACAGTGGGTGAGTTGGGGGAGTTCGTTGCGTTGAAATATCAGTAAAGGAGAAGAAGAAGGCTTATGTCAAATTAATCATGGTCCAGTCTGGTTCAGTCTCAGTTTCATCCTTCTCTTTTGTGTGACATGCAGTTAATCCATGGTTCAAGAATTGCGTAGCAAGTTGGAGCAACTGGAGACACTGTTCTCCAGGCTGAGGTCCCTCAAAAATCCTAATGACCTTTGTAAAAGGGTAATTCCATGGAGGCAAGAGTTTAAGATTTTTGGGGAAGTCAGTAGCGATGAAGAGAATAAGGATAAGCTACAGAACTTCAACCAGGATGCAAACATATTAGACTGGCTGGAGGATGTCAAAAAGTTGCATGAAACTATAAGTTTTTGTTTTACTTTTAAAAACGTAAGGAATGGACGGGCGTCCATTCCTTACAGATGCCCGTCCCATCCAAAATTTTTCTTTAATTTGTAGAAACCAAAATAATGGACAAGCGTCCATCAGAAATGGACGCCCATCCAAACGTTCTTTTTTTTTTTTTTTCAAAATTTGGACACCCGTCCAAACGTAAGGGACGACCGTCCCCAAAGTTTTTTTTAATTTTCATATTTTATTTATGGACGGACGTCCTTTAAATGAGGATGCTCATCTCTTATATATAAACACTCGTCCATATAATATGGACGGGCGTCCATGTGAGTGAACGCCATCCAAATTTGATGGACGAACATTCACTAGAAAAAAAATTGTTAAAAAAATCAAAGACACGTTACACGTAGACCGATACACATTTCCGGTGTAAAATTTTCAGTGTCCGTAGCTTTGTTGTTTACAGATATCAAAACTTAAATGCAACTACTCTTTGTTATCAACTTCAGCTGACAAAAATGGAAGAATCATTTATCTCTGATCCAACATTTCCACCTACCTTTCATTGATGATTTTTGGACATTTCCGCTTTTTAGCATTTGTTGAACTCATAAGAAAGGCTTGAAATTCGACAAATTATTCATGATAAGTCGCTTTCAATTAAATTCTGCTACTTTACAAGGGAAGATGTATACTTGAACAATTTGTTTGGACAAATCCTCCTAGCATTGACTCAAAATTCTATCGAAAGGGTATGTTACGGTAGTAGAGTATATATGGAAAAGAATGACTAGAAACTTGAAATGACTTCATCTGTGAAAGGGAATGGGTAGGGTAAGCATACCAGCAATCCTAAGAGCAAAACTAAAATTCCAAGACCAACATACTTCTCCTCAGGATCTGTGATTTCCTCTGCGAGTGGAGCGATTGGTCCCCTCTGCAAGAAGAATATAAGTGCCACCCAGTAAAATGCTACATCGCTAAAAAGCGAGGATAGGCCTAGCAGCACAATGCAGAAACCCGTGAAGCGAGCTGAAGCCTGATAAATAATTAGCTTGATCATTACAAGTTTACCACACTCAAAAGTTTAAAGATTGTTTAACATATTAGATGAGGTACCTTTCTTCCCCATATTGCAAAAGATATTCGTCCTCCATCTAGCTCTCCTGCAGGAATACTGTTGATGGCATTTATAAGAAGTCCAGCCCAACCCCAAATCAGTAGTGGGTTAACAGATATGGGAGTGCCCTCTTTAAGTACATCACCGAGGAGCAGCTTTGCTTTAAAGGAAAAATCCAAAATCAGTATCCATCGTTCTTTAACTATTTGAAGCCGAAGCTTTGGTAAGTCAGATAATAAACTAATTATTGAAAAACAGAATAATGGATTAGCATTAGGGAGAGAAACACGTTACCAAAAGACAGATGTGACAGTAGTTTTTAAGCATGGGATGATTAATAAATAATTGAACATATGCACCCAGGATGATCCATCTTTGCATCCAATGTCTGTAAAAAGTAAAATGCTTACCTAAGCCCCCAAGAAGAAATGACTCATGAAACACTGAAGCATCAACGACGATGCCAATTCCATTGCTGGGAGGTAGAATGAATCCCAAAAGGAAAAGAACAAAACCCAAGGAAAACCCAGCTAAAGGTCCCGCTGCTGCCACCTTCAAAAGATCTTCGCGCTTTGGTACAATATTTGTTATCCTAGTTATGGCACCAAAAGAGCCTATCTGCATCAAAACAATTAATTTAGATTTTATGCGTACCAATAAAATCAGAAAATGGATCAGTAAAAGAATTTTCAGAAGGTAAGAATTTGGACCAAAATAGGTACAAACTAAGTTGATTGCCACCAGGGCATCACTATTGATGTAATTTCCTTTCAAAAACAAGCATTAAATTGAGAGATATTACTAATTAGGAAACATTTTATGGCAAGATCAGCACATATTTGCTCCATCGAAGTTGCCTTTAAACTGCATGCTAACACTAAGATTGGCTGCTACTGATGTGCATCACACTTATAAAAGATTAAAAAAAATTGTGATTTTCACAATGAAAATTTAATTAATAGATGGAAGAAAAAGACTTTCCCATGCTAAATCTCAACGTCATCAAGAAGAGGGAGAGGAGGGGGAAAGGGAGGAGAAATCCTTCCAACATAAAGTTTAGAGTACAGAACAACAATCAATATATCACCTGCCAACTGGGAACAAAGAATGGCACCCCAAGCTTAACTCCAGAACTTTTTGCAACTATAATGTGGCCAAGTTCATGCACCCCTATAACAAGTGCAGTAACAAGAGCTCCAGGAAGGCCATCCTTTAACAAGTCGAGATTATCGAAAGTCGATCTGGAGCACAACAATCATTATGGTTGCAATCAAGCAAATAAAAATGCAATTGATTTCACCTTAAGAAAAATATTAACCATTCAAAGCAAATGCTTACATAGCCACAGATCAGACAGACATAAACTGTGCAAAAATCATCAACGAAGGAGATAATTTTGTTGCATATTATTATAGGGTCAATCATATGCCAGAGTTTGTATTTGCTGAAGATTTGACAATTAAAAGACAGAAAAATTCTTACAATAAGTTGGACTGCAATGCAGGAACATTCCGAAGAAGTAATGTAAACACCGTGACTAACCCAAACGCACCAGCAGCAAACCACTCAGGAACAGCTGTAAAAAAATAAATAACATAAAACATAATGGTTTACAAGCTCCTTTTAAGTTTCGATAACAGGCATTTCTGACCATACTGTCATGCTAAGAAATTTCTGAAAATAGTTAGCATAAGCAATTATTTTTGCAAGAGCTAAAAAATCACCAGTTGTCTCTGGTTGTAACGTCGTCTTTGGAACTACAACTGCTACTGGTTTATCATCCTCTGGATTGACCAGAAGAAAAAGCTTATACAGATCTCCAAATTTATTCTGTGTATACATTGAGCCATAATTAATTTTAGCAAAGATAAGTATAATATCTTGACAACATTAGAATGGATACAGTGCTGATCTCTATACCTGCAATCTCATTGATATCTTTTCATAGCTTTTCGCAGCCTGTCCACGTAGATTTCCTTTAAACAAAACTCCAGCCTAGCAGAAGTAAATCATCAGGTTCAAATAACTCCTAAACAACCCCATAAAATATCAGCAGTCAACTTGAAAATAGAAACACAAATTGCCACAGATTGTCCTTTATATAATTCACAAGAATACTTTAGTTTCTTTAGAACCATATTATAAATGAACAGAGAATTACTAATTTTCAACGTAAAATTGTTATAAACTTCAATAAACATCAGGTTTCTAACCCAGGTTCCAAATTCCATAAGTTGTACCGTCTTCACTTAAATTTTTTTACACAGGAAATTTGCAAATAAGACATTAAAAGCTATCCAAATAATCTACTCACCTCGTATGGCTCCTGACTTGTCACGAAAAATGTATCAAAACCAAATACTTGATCTTTAAGAATGTCTATTGTTTCCTTGGGAAGCCTCATTGCTTCATCCAGTTGCTGTGGCTGTTCAGGAAATAAATGAAGAGAGGTGAAATAAGAAGACATGGAGATAATATTTGTGTTCTAATGCATGACACTTCAGAGCGGTAAGAATAATCACCTTTACACCTGGCAAAGGGGATCCACTAGCAACTTCAACATCATTGACATCCTGCATCAAACAAATATAATACAATAGGGATCAAAGGAACTAAAAATCACGCCCTACTCAACAAAATAAATCAGTTTTTTTCTTCATCATCGGAAAGTAATGAAAACTAAACAAGTGCCAAAACTTTGAACAGACAACCTCTTCTGTAAGGATCTAGTGTTTATTTCTGAGTTCAAGCTAGCGCACTAGTAAGATCTCTTCAAGTTGTACAAAAGGTCTTGGGATCATATCCTAGCCACGACAATGTTTGTGTGAAAACTTGATGTCTCTCAGACAATCGGTCAGAAAATAATGATCTAATGTGAGATTCAAAGAACATGAACAAGCTGATAGACTTAAATGCTACAGGAAAAAGTCAATATCTTATTCTATAATGAAATTACCCGAAGCCATTACATTGAACAAGATTTCTACCCTGCAAATCAAGAAGTTTACGACAACAAAAGAAAATAAATATGAAGCAAATCACATCCCCACAATTTCAACTACTGAGGCAAAGCATGGAAAGTTGAATTCATCAGATAGCACCGACTAACCAGTAACTAAACCAATCAGCACGCAGCAAAAAACATATCTATTGACTAACATTTAGGTTAGCAATAATTCAATAAAAATCAGAAATAAATACCTGCACACCACCACCTAGACCATTTGTTTCTGTATCATTGTTTATTACCCTATTCACAGCATCAAGCTGCGAATCAAGCTCAGGTTTGTCATTTTTCTGATGGGTATCAGTAGCAGGTGGCTTTTCCCCATCTTCGTTTATTTGTTTTTCCTGTATATATTCATATAAACTTCAATATCAATTAATGAAACACAAACATTTTGATAAAGGAATATGCTTTATAGGGCCAAAACCAAGCCCCAATATCGAATTCAAAATACGTGCTTAAAAAAAACCATACAAATGCATTTTATCTGCATTGAATCTTAACAAAAAATTTTGAACGTTCAAAGACAAAATCACCTTATCATTATTGCTATCTGGTTCAGTATCTGTGTCAGTTACTCTACAAACAATCTCTCTCTTCTTCCTGCAAAATACACATTAAACACAATAATTCATTACTTGAGACACCAAAAAATAAATAAATTAAGAAACAAAAAAAACTAAAATTTACCTTGAAACCTGGTATGAACTAAAACTTGCAAAACGACAGCGTTTTGAGCGAGGAACATGAAAAGAAGCTAAAAATGGCTGGAAACGAACATGGCAGCAAGAACTACACTGTGGCAACAAACTCAAGTTCCCGCGAAAACTTATCGTGATATTCATGTTTGTAATCGAAAAAACAGAAGCTTTAGTTGGATTGACGCAACATTGGTGTCATGAAAGCTGGAGATTTTAAGGTTTTTGGGTGTAAATTTGGAGATTTTAAGGTTTTTGGGTGTAAAATCCGAGATTTTTTTGAAATCTTATCTTGACACTAAAACAACATTGGAAATTATCTGTTTTTATTTTCCTGGTTAAATAACCGCCTAATGATTTTTATTCTTTTTTATTTTTGGATATTTATATAATATCGAAAGGCGAACCTGGAATTCCCAATCAGAAATTAACACGTGTCATATCATAAAATCGTGGATTTGGCTGATACTTTTTCTTGTTTGAAGGGTTATTTTGATATTATCAAACATTTGATGGAAACTTATAAAACAATACAAGGAATTCAAGAAATTTGAGCCAACTCCAAAAGCTCAGAAAGGAGACTGTTCTTTTGATTCCTTTTTTTCTTTTTTTGAATTTTAATATCAAATATAGTCTTAGATAGTGTACTAATTTCATGGTAATTCCCATAAAGCACTAATTTTTTAACAATATCTTCCCAACTATTTTAATTTATATTGTTTTGCTTCAAGTCATTCCAAAAAAATTGTCTCCCATAAATAGGGGAAATGGTTAATACCATGTATTTACACTTTAAAGTGAGACCAAAATGCTACATATCCTCAGGCCTCAAGTCCCACCTAGTCTTGTGTATTTTCCACACAACCCTCCCAAAAAGGACCTTTTGTAACTCCTCAGAATGTGATGGAAGTCCCAAAATCCACAAGCTCTGGCTCGTCCTGGCCATTGCTGATAAATCCATGGTAAGGTCTGCGCCTCCTAATTGGAAAGCTGTCTGCTGGTTGTTTGGACTCATTGGCGTTTGGAGAAGCTGTGTGCCTTTTTTCAGAGCTCTTGTCCAAGTTGATGTCTTGAGAGCTACCTCCTTCGACAGATGGTGGGACAAGGGTGTCAACCTTGTCATCTAGTAATCAAGAGCATAACTATGAAATTCAGAGGTATGGTTTTGATGCAATTTTACTTTAAATGAAGAAAGGAATTCAGAAGTCTATAGTACATAAAATGGGGCATGATCTAAGTGACTGAACTGCAGAGAAGGATTCTTTCTTCTACACTCTTAAGACACGAGAAAAAATGGAAAGCCACGTACCAGATTTGTGAATCACTAATGAAGTCTCAGAAATGCCATCCATCTGTGAATGCTGGATCCACAACTTCATTGGTTGGCAATGCAACATTTAAAGCCTCAGCACAGACAAGAGCCGAAGAGCCACTTGAAGATCCATAAATGGCTTCCTCCTTCGCAAGTTCTTTTTTCTTTTTTGAAGGGTAAAAGAAGGTAAACAATGTTGTCAATGCACTTAACTAGCCTTAATAATACAATATTCTTACCAAAAACAAAAAATCTTACTGGCAAAGAGAAGAGGTAAACTTAAACTACCATCACTTCTGGAAATTTTTTGGGAACTTTTCAATTTCAGAACTTGGGTATTTTAATTTTAAGTTATTAATTATCTATTTAGATTTAGTTTTCCTACAAAGAGGACTGCCCCATTACAAATAGCATCATATATTTTGCTTTTAGTAAGACTTACTTTCAATTAAACGGTTGAATAATGAAAGTTGATTTTCTTCCCAATTCAATCTGTTTACCTCCCCCTCTCTCTTAAAATCTCCCATTTCTTTTTTCTTTACTTCTCCCTATTTTTTTCCCTCCCTTCTTCTCTGCCCACCTTCTAATCAAGCCAATAATCACCTCCACCAATAGTTTATAGTATGACAGAGATGACAACCTAAACAAGATGTATCAACTATTTCAAACTAAACTAGGAGATCATAAAGTTAAACCTCAGTCAAACAAATACAAAGACTGGAAAACTAAATATGGATTAGAAGAAAACTTGGGCTCAAGGAAGTGTCAGCAGATAGGGACTTAAAAGATAACTATGTAAATAAAATAGCAGCCAGTTTTATCATTATCATAAATCAAAACTTCAGCCTCCATTTTGCACTCAAGAAATTTAATGTTAGAAAGCAAAAACTCTGGATTTCATTTCTTATTTTATTTTGGTATCCCAAAATCCCAATAAAAAAAAAATGAAAGAGATTTGCTGAACAAAATGAATGATTACATAAACAACTAAAATTAAAAGTGAAGTCAAAACTTTCCCACCTCTTCCAGCAATCAAACAGCATAACAGAAAATAAAGACACAATTGAGAAAAAAAAAATTACCTGCTGCTGCTGCTCCTCTTGATCAAGAATGCTTTCAAGCAGGACTTGGTAAGAACTTTCTTCAATAAAGGACCAATTTCCAACGTAAAGCTAAGACCAAAACCCACATCCACATTTTTTTAAGTCAAAACAAAAACCCATTTTCAAAAGCATTGTGAACATAATTAATTAATATATACTCACATCCAAAAGTTCATTCACTTTTTTGAGAACTAAGTCATCCTCATAACCATAGGGTCGCATAGCATTGGGAGCGCCGCAACCATTCGAGTGTTTTTCTGGAGAACCAACCAAAGAAAAATGAAATGAAAAAGAAAAATAAAAAAACAAGAGACCTGTTGGGGGAAAAAGAACGTGGGAAAGTGAGGGAAATGTGAGTTGATTACCATTGACATTACCTTTCTTGGTCGTCTTCTTGGTGCCATTGTTAGTCAGTCTTTATGCGCCTTCAAAAAACTTAAAACTGTTTTTCACAAAAGATAACCCAACTTGGATTGGAGGTTATACGAGATTACGGAGGTTATTTCATATTGTATTATTTGATTATCACATTCGGTTGTCAAATAATATAAGATTTTGGTAATCTTCCGATATCAATAATAATTATTGTTTATAATATTGGAGGTAATTTAATAACCTCAATTTTCTTAAATATCATGAGATTATCAAGATAGTCTCATTTTTTAACAAATCTAATTGCAGCTCACCTAAGCCATCACCCCCACCCACATGTTGCTGCCTGTTGTCAGACAAACCACTGCCAGCTGCCGCCAAAAGTGGTTGGGTGTCCCCAAGAGGCTCCAATATGGTCGGAAATGGCCATATTGATGGCAAAAAACGATCATATCGAAATAGACCTAGTCGAAAATGGACAAAATCTATTCTGGCCATTTCGGCCAGATTCACAAATTTATTCTAACTAATCAAACGTATTTTCTTAAAGATTCTCAATAATCTTCAAGATAACCTAACTTTCCATTAATATAACATTCCTAATAATCCAACCATTCTCTGAATCAAACGTATCTTAAAACAAATGTGCATCACCTACACAAACATTCCACAAACAATATAAACCCAAAAAGAACATTAAAATTTCCGTGTTGAATGGACCTATATTACCTGGATTTATGGTTTCCTTCTTGTCGTAATTGGGACTTGAAACTTCTTTCTCTGTTGTCGTGTTTGTTACCTTAACCGAAACAAAATGGAAGAATGAGAAGGAATTTTCTAACATTATTTTATGTTTTTTAACTAGCCCACGCGGACACACAGAAAAAACACTGCCATAACCAAAAAAGAATAATAACAGAAGAACCCATTTTACAGTCGGGCACAAACCACAATAAAAAGAACGAAAAGAAAAACTAAAATCGTGCTTGATTCTGTTGGCCATACAAGAAATCTCTCCAAGACCGCTATGTCCAAGCTTCAAACCATGATTGTTACGGTTTGGGGTTCACAAGTTTCTCCTCACTGCTTAAGCGCCACTGCGCCGGACTGATGATACAGAAATGTGGAAAGGCAAGATTTTTCTGGCCATTTTACCAAGGACGTGTGTCCTTCCTAGGGGCAATGCTTCCAGGAAGCTTCGAATAACATTTGAATTTTTATTTTTATTTATTTATTTATTGATTTTAATAACAAAGACCCACTGAAATTGCTACAGCACCCTTTTCCCTGACTTTTACTCTGCTGACTGCAGGGACTAGAAAACTTTTTCGAAACTATCGTCCTCGACCGTTAGAATGAAAGGGGATAATTAAATTTATTTTCGGGAGAGCCTTACACATACCCCAGGTTTATCAAAACAACGGTTAGTACCCAAAAAATTTTAAAACGACAAATAGATACCTTCTATCATGTTCGGTTAGTGATTTTCATTTGATAATAGTAAAAAGACTAAAATACCCTTGAAAGTTTAATATTTTTGTTTTTTACAAATTTAAAAATTTCTAAAAAACCCCATAGGTTTGCTAATTTGACTAAATACCCTAATATATAAAAATTTTATAAATAACAAAAACACCCCACCCCCGCCACGCAGCTGCATTCCCGCCACCACCGCAGCGGAATCTGGCCAGAGTAGTTACGACACAGACCCGTCGGATCTGTGTCGTAACGCATTGATCTGGCCGGAAAAGGTCAGATCTACGCCTGGCCTTTTTCGGCCTTGACGGCCAGATCTGGCCGAAAAATGCCAATCGATGTGTTACGACACATATCCAAAGGGTATGTGTCGTAACACAATTTTCCGTCAAGATTTCAGCCTTGAAGGCCAGATCAGTCACGGATCTTGTCGGAAAATGCCAGATCTACGCGTTACGACACAGATCCGATAGGTCTGTGTTGTAACGCAATTTTTCTTTTCCCGCCGATTCGCGGTGATGCGGCGATGGCCGTAATCGCACTGCGGGTGATGGGGGTGTTTTTGTTATTTTATAAAAAATTTATATATTGAGGGGTATTTAATCAAATTAGTAAACCTATGGGGTTTTTTAAAAATTTTTAAATTTATAAAAAACTAAAATATTAAACTTTCAAGGGCATTTTAGTCTTTTCACTATTATCAAACGAAAATTACTAACAGAACATGACAGAAGGTACCTATTTATCATTTCAAAACCTTTTGGATACCAACTTGTAGTTTCGGTAAACCTTGATATCCGTAAATTGTTTGGCCTTTATTTTTAAATCCCATAGTATCAGTATTACTCACGACCCCTTGAAGTTATTCTTCACAGTGAATAGATGAATGACCTTAAAACCCTCACCCTCCTAGGACCCCACCTTTCTTCCTCACCATGCCAAGTAACTCCCTCTCCATGGCCAGAATCCTTCAACTCCTCCCCTGCACAACCCATGCAACACCGTCTCTAAATTTCAAAGAGGGAAATTCTTTCAAAAGTCAATTAAACAAACCACAACCTCACAAAATTCACAAACAAAACAACAAAAAACCCAATTCAAAGCCGCTCACCGCCACTATAACTACACAAACGGAAAAAAAAAACAATTGACTTTCCCTAAATCATTTCAAAACCCATTTCAACAAACCATGATTACAGATTTTAACACATAATCCACATCACAACCCAGATTTCAAGAGGGAAACAACAATAGAAAATTTGAAAATACAAAGGAAATATATGGCAGTTGGTGCATAGGGCTTATCTGCAATCACTTCTTTCAATTTTAGAACAGCTGTGCATTTCATTAGCAACTACATTCAATAATTTTAGGATATTACTGCAGTTATTTAGGTCGTATCCTCAGCTTGAAATGATTGAATTCTTCCAGCAAACACGCGAAACAAATATATGAACTAATTTAATAGAAATGGAAAAAAGATGTTTCCAAAAGCTTTTTCTACATCCATATGATCTACTAAAGCAGATCGGTATTGCCCATGCAATGAAAGAAAATCGATAAGAACTCCAACCTGTTCGATGCCCAAAATTGTTTCTGTGACAAAATAATTGCTTAATTAGGCTACTTATAAATGTGATTGTTGGGGCTGAGCAAAACTGGATAATTATACCCAATTCAGCGATTCGAATTGGAACTCATTAGGATAACTGCAACATCACTGAGAATGTATTTGAATCGGTACCAAGGACAGAGGTGGTCACTAAATGCCCAATAAACAGCCGCAGCCTCTAAATCAATCAAGGCCAAAATAATTACTTTTGGTTTTGATTTTACTTTTTTTAAATATTGAACTAATACTCTTTTTCCTGTCACATTTACTCAAACGTCTTTAACTGCAGGGAATAAATACTAGTTTTCGAAATTGTTGTCCCTAATATAATGGAATTATAATTCTCCCTTAGTGTATTTAGTTTATTTCCATATGACAGTAGTTAATTAATTAGTGGGTTAATACACTTACACCCGAAAACGTTCAGAAATAGTCACTTACATCCCCTGCCGTCTCTTTTGGTCGATAAAATGCATGGGAAAAGGGCAGGAATGACACTTGAACTTGCTGTCTCTTTTGGCCGATAAATTAATTATTGTATTTGTATTTACGTTTTAGTGTTTATGGCTCCGTTTGGTTCATAATTTTATGTTTTTGGGAAAAAAAATTTTTTTAAAAAAGTTAAAAAATAAATTGAATTGGGTGGGTATTACAATGTAGGATTTATAAATTATAAAATCCCCCTATGTTTGTTTATTTGCAAAACACTCCCTATAATAAAACATTAAAAGTTAACAAAAACACCTCCAACCCACCCTCAAATACGGACAGTCGACCACCACTGTCGGAGGGTGGCTGGAGTCACCGTATCGGCGTATGACCGGTTGAATCTTACCTGAGCGTCTGATGGTCTTTTCCGACCAAATCCACCCAGATCTAGCCATATTTACTGGTCAACGACGGCCAACAAATGGTCATTGTTGACCATCAACAACGACCGCTTGTTGGCCATTTTATTACGGCCAACCTTTGGCCTTAGATCTGGCCTTTTCCAGCCAGATCCACCGTGGATCCGTAGATCTGATCAGAAAAGGCTAGATCGGCGCACTACCGGCCAGATTCAGTAGGTAGTGTGCCATCCTACCAGATTCAGGCTATTTTCCGGCAATGGTGGCCGGAATCTGGTAAATGTGGATTACTGCCTTACTGGGGTGTTTTTGCAATTTTTTAAAAAATATTTAGGAGTAGTTAATTAAATTAACAAATTTAAGGGGTTTAAAAAAAATTTAATAATATTGAGAGTAATATTCCCAAAAACTCTGGCTTCGTTTGGTTTAAGATTGGGAATACTACTCTTAGTATTCCCAAAAAAGTTAAACAGTAAAATACCCAAAAACTCTCATTTTTGGGAATACTATTTTCAATATTATTTAATTTTTTTAAACCCTCTAAATTTGTTAATTAAATTAAATACCCCTAAATATTTTTTTAAAAATTATAAAAACACCCCAACAATCCACATTTACGTATTGCATCAGCCATCACCGCTGGAAAATGGCTAGAATCGTAGAATGGCACACTACCGATCAATCTAGCCGGTATTGCTCGATCTAGCCTTTTCCGCCTGATCCACGGTGGATCGCCGAAAAATACCTGATCTTTGGCCGTAATAGTCATACACGGACGGCCAACAAACGGTGCGTTGACCATCAACATCGACCGCGGTTGTTGTCATTATCAGAGCAAATACGGCAGATCGGCCGTTCGATGGCCGATCTGCAGTAGACTGTCAAAGGCCAGAGCTGGCGCATGACCTAAGATCCAACCTGGCCGGTCATGCGCCCTCAGCATCTGGCCACCTCCGGTGGTGGTGGCCGACCTGGGGTGTTTGAGGGTGGGTTAAGGGTATTTTTGTTAACTTTTAATGTTTTATTATAGGGGGTATTTTAAAAAAAAACAAACATATGGGGTATTTTATTAATTTATAAATCCTACATCGTAATACCCACCCAATTCAACTTTTTTTTAACTTTTTTCAAAAAACTTTTCCCAAAACCCCCAAATTTTGAACCAAACGGAGCCTCTAGTTTTTGGGTATTTTACTGTTTAACTTTTTTGGGAATACTAAAAGTAGTATTCCCAAAATGCAACCAAACGAAGCCTATGACTTTATGCATTTGTTTTCAATATGCTTGTTGGTTTTAAATTGATTTGAAATTGAGTTGGTTGTGAACTTTTTTGGTGAAATAAATTGAATATGAAGTATTTGATTTTTGGGGTTTAATGGCAAAAAAGTGAAAAACTGTAGAAATTATGGGGGTATAATTGAAAAAATTGAAAAGTAGAGCGAGAAAATACAAGTACCCGCATGTTGACCCATACCCGCATAGGGTAAGGTATGGGTCCAATATTTTGAGCCTGTATAAAATCAATCATTTATTACCCATACCCATTAGACCCGACCCAACCATTTTGCTAGGTCTAGATAAAATGGATGGGAAAGGGCAAGAATGACATTTCAACACATTAAATTGGTACATAAAAGACTTGAACCCTTGAGCTCTAATTATAAAATTAAACACGTTAACACTTTGCTTAAGGCATGTCATGTAATTACCACATAGCATTTATTTATATAATACATAAACATTAACATGAAAATCTAACAAAGCTTTTTTGTGAAAATATTTTATGTTTAATTACAAATTTAATATATTTAAAGTAATATTAGAGATATTAAATTTCATATTTAAAATTATTGAAAAAAAGTTAAAGTTAATATACTTAAAATTTTGACAAGGATATTTTATCAAAAAGGGTCTGTGTGTTTTATTATTTTGGATAGGATTTTGGGAATAATATTGGATAGTTGAATATGGTGAGTATTACGAGGTAAAATTTAAAATTTTATAAAAAAAACCTCCTAGGTTTGCTAATTTAACTAAACACCCTAATATATAAAATTTTTGTAAAATAACAAAAGCACCCCCACCACTCGCAGTGCCAGATTCCGACCACCACCGTCGAAATCTAGCCAGAAAATTGCGTTATACCACAGTCCGGTTGGATCTAGCTAATAGGACGTTGATATGGCCTTTTCCGAATTATTGTGGATGTAGTATTTTTCAGAGAAAAGATTGTGGATGTAGTATTTTCCAAATTTGAAAGAGGGAAACTCTTTTCAAAACTGAATCAAACAAACAACAACTACACAAATTTCACAAACAAAACAACAAAGAAACCCAATTCAAAGCCACTCACTGCAACCATAACTACTCAAACAAAAACCATTGACTCTCCCATAAATCATTTCAAAACCCAATTCAACAAACCACAATTACAGATTCTAACACATAATTCACATCACAACCCAAATTTCAAGAGGGAAACACCATCAGAAAAATTTGAAAAATACAAAGGAAATTTGTGGCAGCAGGTGCGTAGGGCTTATTAAACAATCACTTCTTTCAATTTTAAAACAATCGTGCATTTCTTTAGCAACTACATTCAATAATCTTAGGAAATTACCGTAGTTATTTAGCTCGTATCCCCAGATTGAAATGATTGAATTCCTCCTACCAACACACGAAGCAGATATATGAACTAATTTATAAATAGAAATGGAAAAGAGATGTCCATATGATCTACTAAAGCGGATCGGTATTGCCTATTGTAACAAATCCAATATTGGAAGCATATTTGGGAGATCTTAGGTTTATAAATGAGGGGAGTTCCTCCACCTAATAGGTTAGTTTTTTGGGTGTGAAACTCCCAGCTCGTGACACGTGGTATCAGAGCAGACCCAATCCGTCTTTCGATGTCCTGCCAAGAGCCCATGCAGGGGTGTCCACGTGTGATTGTGGGTCCACACGAGAGTGAGATGAATGGGTAGGTAGAGGACCCCACCTATGACGAGGGCGTCATAGGATTGGGTGGGGAAAAATATAACAAATCCAACATTTGAAGCGTATTGGAGAGGTCTTGGACTTATAAATGGGGGAAGTCCCTCCACCTAATAGGTTAGCCTTTTGGGTGTGAAACTCCCAGCCCATGATACTATGCAATGAAAGAAAATCAATAAGAACTCCAACCTGTCCAATGCCCAAAATTGAATTTTTGTGACAAATTAATTGCCTTAATTACTAATTAGGCTGCGTATAAATGTGATGTTGGGGCTGAGCAAACCTGGATAATTAGCATTACGGCAACTGCAGCATCACAGAGAATGCATTTGAAATTTAGTATCAAATAATATTTGTATGTTTTATATTTAAAAATAAATAAATTTTGAATCCAAATTCAGATTTTTAGATTGTGCACTAATTTCATAATGCACATAAAGCCCCAATTCGGTCACGATATCTTTACAAATCCCAACTTTTGGTTTTGGTTTTCTTCCCTGTTTGTTTAACTTTTCCAACACTATTCTATTCTACTATTATATCCTAAAAAATAAAAAACGTGTTTATTTTAATATTGTTCAAAATCCAATCATATTCTATTCAACTCAAAACATTTAACAATTGACCTTTCTCGATAAAAGTTTATAAATTAACGAAAACACTCCCACCCACCTAAGCAACAGTCGCTCGCCAGTAACCAACATCAGCCACAAGCCGACGGTGTTGGAACGACACACGAGTGGCCAGATATAGCCGATTGTGGGCCGATCTATCTATTTCTAGCCAGATCCACCATGGATCTAGCCAAAAATGACCAGATCTACTGCCAAAGATCTGGTTGTTGTCAAAGGTCATATCTTGGCCATCGTTGATGGCCAAATGATAGCCAAGATATGGCCGTCGTTAACAACCACATATTTGGTTGTAGATCTGGCCATTTCCGACCAAATCCATGGTGGATTTGGCCAAAAACAACTAGATCGGTGCACGACCAGCCAGATACAACCAGTCGTGCGTCATTCCAGTGACTTCAGGGCACCTTCCAATGATGGTGGCCAGCTGTCGACAAACAGTTAGGTGGGTAGAGGTGTTTTTGTTAATTTATAAACTTTATTGTAGAGAGGTGTTTAGCTAAATTAACAAATGTAAGGAGGGGTTAAAATAATCTAAATGTTTTCAGAAAATGTTTTCCAAAAATGTACAAACACATTCTTAAAATACTATCATATTTGATTAAATCTTATTCCTATCCTATAGAATATTATTCAAAAAAGTATACCAAACGGAGCCTTTACTTTTTTTTAAAAAATATTGAAATTACTCTAATTACTCCTTTTCCCAATCACATTTACTCAAACATTTGTTAATTGCAAGGACTAAATATAGTTTTCGAAATTGTTGTCCCCAACTTAGGATTGAAATCTTATTCTCCCTTAAGGTGCGTTTAGTTCAGGGAATGTTAAATTATTGAAAATGTTATATTAATAGAAAGTTCGATTATCTTGAAGATTATTGGGAATCTTTAGGGAAATCTGTTTAGTTAGTTGAAATAAATTGGTGGGTATGTTATTTAAATTACTACATTGCCCTCATTTTTAAATATTAATATAATATTATTTTTATTATTAATTTTTGAATAATTTCTTGTAACCCCAACATTTCAAATTTAACTAAAACACCCCAACTTATATAAAACTTTAATTTGTAACAAAATCACCCCCACCCACCCCAAGCCATTGCCGGCCGCCAGCCACCACCGTCGGTCACCGCCTTCCACCACCGAGAGTTGCTGTGATGGTGGTTAGATGGCGGTGGTAGTCTGCAATTTGTTTTAAATATAAAGAGTATTATTGTTCAAAAACTTAATTAAACAAGGGTAAAATTGTAATGGTAGATTAATGTAAATTGATTTTAAAAATGGAGGTAATCAGATTACCTCAAATATTACCAACAGTAACTGCTATTATTTTTTAAGATTACCAGAATCTTATATTACTTGACAACCAATTGTGATAATCAAGTAATATAAGATGACATTACCTTAGTAATCCAACATTACCTTCAACCAAACACACCGTTAGTATTTAGGGTCTTTCCAAATGGCAGTAGTTAATTAGTGGGTTAATACACCGAGAAAGTTTGGAAATAGCCACTTACACCCCCTGCCATCTCTTCCGGTTGATAAAATGGATGGAGAAGTGGGAGGAATGAAATTTCAACTTACACTTGACATTAGTTAAATTGGCACATAAAATACTCAAACCCTTGACCTCTCAAAATTTTTTGTGAAAATATTTTATGTTTAATTATCAAATTTAATATATTTAAAATTTTTGTATTGAAAATTATTGAACAAAATTAAAGTTAATATATTTAAAATTTTGACAAAGATTTTTTTTTTTTTTTAATGACCGATGTGTCCGGGCTAGTTTACGTGCATCTTAACTAATTCTCTGGACCCATTGAACACCTTATAAGCCCAATATTTCAAGGTAAACCACAATTGTGGTAGGTGGCCAGTGGTCTTAAGGCGGTTTGAATCAAGAAAGTCAATGAAAAAAGCAAACTTTTTTTATAACTAGACCAACCCCTTAAAGTTTGACAAAGATATTTTATTAAAGAAAATATTAAATATTTTTACCAAAATTGAATTACAAAGATATTCCTATTAAAAAGAGTATTAAAATTAAAAAAAATTTGAAATTTAATAATATTATAAAAATTTATATATTTTAAATAAAACTTCTACGGGGTAAAATTTAATATATTTTACAAAATTATAAATATAATTTAACAAAAAAAATTAATATACTTTAACATAAATGTTCAATAAACTTTTAAAAAAAAATTTTTAATATAATTTAGCATAAATATTAACTACATTATAACACAAATTTTAAATATAGTATATATTTTAATAATTTTTGGTATCTTATTAGGTTTCTGTTTTAAAGAAATGTCCTGCAATGAACTTATGCAAATGTGTTTGGGAAACTGGTTGAGCAATTAACATTTTGATCTTGACAAATTAAATCATGGGCAAATTTGTAATTACACTGGTCAAACTTGGTCTTTCATCAATTTTAAATGTTAATTATACATTTATACTTAAGTGAGAAGGAAACAGAAATTAAAGGTTCTTTTCTTCTGGCCATGGCAAAAGGCTTCATCTTTCCCCTTTGGCGCCCCTGATTCAGCTTCCAAACCTTGCAAGTATTTAAACACACTTTAAATTAAAGGTTCTTCTACTTATTCATTAAGCAAATTATACTTCAGCAAGAAGGAAACAGAAATTAGCTTCTTTACTTCCAATCTTTTCCCTTTGGCGTCCCTGATTCAGCTCTCTTCCAACTTTCCACCCATGACGGCAGAGTCAGGATCCTCTTTCTTTGTATCATCATCTAGCATTGGTAAGTATATCTGCTTACTCTCACACACAAATTTATATATATATATATACATAGACATAATTAAGCTTCATTCTCTTCTTAATTAGCTGCCTCGACAACAGTTCCACCATCACCCTTCACCATTCGGAGGTCTGCTTCAGTACCTGGTAAGTATCTGTATTTCTAATCTCGATCACTCACAAATATGTTAACTTTTTTTTCTTCCCCTTTGGATCGTCACCTGTTAATTACTCATCTACTTAAAAAACAGCCATGACAAGTACTATTTCAGCACCCATCGACCCTTGGTGTTTCGGTTCAACACTTACTGGTAAGAATTTCTGCTCTCCTTCAGTCACACGAGTATGTTTTAAGTATCAATACTTCAACATCTAGTAAGTATATGTTGTGTATGTATCACTTTGAGCTTTACTCAATCCTATGTTGTATGCCTATTCTCTCGTTCTCTAATATAATAATGGCAACCATGTTTCAGCCGGGGATAACAGTAGAGTTTTTTGCACTAAAAGTAGCAAACAAAAAATTAAAAAATTTTCTCGTATACGTCAACAACTGTCTCGAAGTGAATCCCCCCCGGTGTCGACACAAGCTCCGGCAAATCAGTTTGATACAAGGTCATCTCCTTTCAGTTTTAATATTAGTAGCACAGCCGCTATCAGTACAACTGCATCTCCCAGCTGTGTACTCACAAATGTTGCACAAGGACCGGCCTTTAGTTCTTCATCAGTACAGTCATCATCTCAGACAAAATCAGACTATGGTGATTCTTCATCTTCAGTTGAGGTCAAGCAAAGGAACGCAACAAGAGTTGAAGCAAATAAAGAACCAGTGAAAAACTCGCCTTTACCATTGACAACGGTTACTAGAATCTTGAATGGAATACCTCAAAACCCACATTTTTATCAGCTTCGAAACTGCTCTGAGCTAACACGAGAGAGGTTGATATCTGCATGGGATCAGATTTTTGAAGAAACCGTGAAAGAAATTCATTCTTTACAAGATGTGGATTTTTGGGTCAGGGCTAAAAGACTTCGGCAAACGATGGAGGAGTTGCAAAATGTAGGGTACAATGTGATACCACTGAGGAGAAGATTGGAGGAGTTAATTGATGTTATGATTAAGCTTAAGTTATCACGACTTGAAATAAAAGGGCGAAAGATAAAGGCTGAGAATCATAGAATGGAGAAGAGTAGGCTTGAGAGTTTGATGGTGAACTTGCAAGCAATGGCCAAGAAAGAAGAAGACTGCATGGAGAGTGTGCTGATTGAGGCTTCAAAGTTGGAGAATGATTTACCAAAATTTGGTAGTGTCTTCACTAAGCTTGCCATTGAGCCATTTTAGTACTCTGTAACCGAGTCTCATAGTAGTGTATGAAAACTCGATCTTAAGGTCTACGTGGTTAAAATTATGAGTCATGTTGAATCTAGTTTCTGCTCTTTGATGAATACTCCTTAGAACTAGCACATTTCAGGCTAGGATCTTCAGTTTTTTTTTTAAAGGTTTCTCTAAGCATGATCCAAACCCAGAATGGAATGGAGAATGTTATTTATTGTATCACATGCATTACTCAGATTTTACTTGTTTAGCGAAGGATTGTGTTCAGAATTTGATGGAGTGTGTCAAGAAAATATTATGAACAAAATGTTAGTGGAAAAGCCCAAACCCAAGAATGAACTGAAATTTGTGGGTTCACAGCCCAACCTAAAAAGAGAGAAAAACTTATATGACAGCACGATAAGAAATCAAAGATAAGAGAATTGAAGTGATAGACATTTGAGTGCTATAAATTAAGTCACAGTAAAGATTGATTCATAACTCAATTTTGCAAACTCTCTCTTACAATTTCGACATGGTAGTTCATAATTGATCAGATGGAAAAATTCACCAGAAATCAATTACGAGATGTCATGTCGGGATTATAAGATTAGATTGTAGGTATAGTATAATCTATCAAACCAAGGCTTGAAATTTGATTCTGATAAAGCCGATAAGGAATAAAGTGAAATGAATTGATATATGATAACTATCCGGGGAGATAGAGCTATAGTGTCTTCTTTACAACTAAAATGAAAATCACTTTTCTCTAAGCTTTTATGCATACATCTTTTATTTTATACATGAATCAACATGCTTTACAATGAAAAGGCATTGACTATATGAAAACATGTGATGCTTATACTCTCTTTATCTTAACAAAGTGCTTTTACCTTAAAATTACTTTTTCTAAAGTTGTTTGTTTAAAAGCTATGCAAAAGCAAACAAGATTTATACAATCTTATTGGGGACAAAAGGACTTTATACTCTTCATATATGCCATATAGGAAAAATTTTACCTTTATCCCAAGTATAAAAACAAATAAATTAATTAAAATATAATTTGACTAGTCAAAGTGATGAATAAGAGGGTATGATTGAGCAAGAAGACAAGCATAAGAGTAATGGATTCATGTGGAAGGGAGAATCTAGTAAATAGAAAATAAAATGAACCCCAATTATTAGGTCAAAGGAGGTGGTTTAATTTGGATTATTAAGTGTTATTATTTCTGATTTGGATTCATGTGGGCTCACATGCAAAGAGCCTAGCAGAAGCCAGTCCAATCTTTTAAGTTTAACCCATGTGCTCAGTTGCCCATTTGAGATTTTTCTTTTATAATCGGAGTGTTAAGGCCAACTTATATGTTATTATGATAAGTGGTCCAAAGTTTGAATCCAAGAACTCAAAGAAAAAAGCAAACCTCCTTAACCGTCAGGTCAACTTACTTGGGGTTGGCTCATTTGAGTTTTCTTATAATCAAGATGGAAAAATTATAGGCAAAACTTAATAAAATCATAGCACAAAGTAATGGTTCTTGAATTGGAGATTTTGTAAATATAAACTTTGCTTGAATACAAAAAAGAACATCACCAATTCACCATTCAAAATCATCTAGTAATTTTTATATAAATGTTGAACCAAAGAACAAAAGAGGGCAAAATACAGCAACCTACATATACCGGGAGATGGTGAAGCTTCCCTGTTTATATACAAGAGAGAATGTAAGAATGCTGTGGTGGAAATTTGGGAAGATTTCAGGTTCAACAAAGTTTAGAACCATACTCAGTGATGTGTCGTTGCAGGCGTTGGGGGCGGGCACTGATAGCACTTGGCAAAAAGTCCAAACGTGTCGACTTGTTTGATGAAATTGGTCATGCTAGCCCACCCGCCTAATCCGAAGCCAACGACAAATACCCATACCACCACAAATGCGTTCACCACATACACGGCTGTCCAACTTGGGAGGAAGAAGGGAAGCTTCTCTTCTGCATTCTGCTTAGACAAGACCAAAATGTGTTTAACTTGTTTCATTGATATAACAGAATTTAAGTTACTTATTTTTATGCCTTTAATGGCAATCATGGTGATGGGTGAAAAAGGGTTTACATCTAGTTGATATAAAGAATTAAGATAAGTAGGTTGGGCTGCCAGCTACTTCTGGGGATGTGGTTAGTACAGGAGTATAATTTATGAAAATAGCAGAAAACTGACAAGGAGATGCCACCAACCTTATCTTTGGTTCATAAATTTGTATTTTCAAGCATTAAACTCACTAGTGGGCCTAGAACTGAGTGATATTGAGAGTACAAGTCCTACAATATGAAACTAGCTAGAATCATATCCATAAAACAATTTGATTTGTACAGTCCTGTAAAACATGGAACAGAAGATGCCCTAACTGTAAAGCAATGTGACCGATAATGTAGTGATTAAGTATATCAAAGACCAGAACGCATTAGACAAAAGGCAGTATAGTATATATATTGGGTAGAAATATGGGACCAGTTATATACCTTTCGAGCAGAGGCTGATCTGTAAGTGAGCATATGGGCTAAAGCAGGAATGATGTAGACGGTGAAGCTGACCAAAAGAGCCCCCACAGCGGAGTTAATAGGACCAAAGAAAGGAAATATAATGGCCAAGAACCATATAGGTATCACCACAGGTAACCGGGCAAGTGCCCTCAAAAATATGCTCTTTGTGTCATGCATTCCCAGCACTTTCTCCCACACAAAATATAATGGAGTACACGCAAACCCAAATGTTATAAACTGCAAAATACATAAGCCAAGATTATATTTCCGTGTAGGCTACATATAAATACGAATGTCGGTGACTTTTGACATTATGAGCAAACCTGGTGAATTAGCATCAGGATAACTGCAGCATCACGCCATCCACTGCGTGGAAGCAGTGAGAATGCATTTGAATGGGTGAGGAGCTGGTCACCAAATGCCCAGTAAACAGCAGCAGCTGATGGAATGGTTAGGGTAAAGACATAAAGGGTGGCAAGGAGATATATGTACTTGAATTTCTGAGGCTTCCACATAGCGTGCATAATTTCTCTGTAACATTAAGATCATAAATTACTTATTTCTACACATAATAATTACTAGTCAACATTCACTCACAGCCATTTATTTACTTTCGAAAATCTGGGACCAAAATGAATATTGTGGGGCATCCATATGGAGACCACTTTTTAGTAAGGGAACACAATCAAGATCCTCTGAAAAAAGAGGAAAATCTTCAAGTAAAGTAGCAGAGGAAATGAGGACCACCCTCTGGAGTAACAAGGATAAAAACCATCTAAAATCATGAAGATAAGTGGTAATTTTTTGTATATGACTCGCCGGAAGTCAATTGACTAAAATTTTAACATCCACCGAACAGCAGGACTTTTTGTATACAGCACCACACACACACAAAATAAAGCATATGACTGACTAATCTGAGGCACCAAAATATGTCAAACGAGAAATCGACTCTTTGGCATTTACTATACAGATGGAAACCATTTTCTGATACTAATGAGTCTATCCAAAAAGTTTTGTTCAAATTTCAACAATAAAAAATATTATTGTTTACTTACACGGTGACGGCATGTCCACCAAAAGTGTAAAGTATATTGGTGGCGCCTGTGAAATACAAAACCAATTTAGATGGGCCTGAGTGAGTTACACCATCAGTCTGCAAAAAAATGAAAGAAAAAGGGGTCAAATCCGACGGCCGACAAGCAAAGAAGACACCAAGAAAGCATCAGGGCAGTTGAATCAATTTACCTGGCCATGAACAAGGGCTGCGATGGTCAAATACCAGGCTGTGTAGGTGGTCATACCAAGGCCAAGAAAAGACCAAATTCTGTAGTTGTGAAATGAGGGGATGAACACAGTGGTGGCACAACAAGCTCCAAAGATATAAGTCCATGTCCTCTTATCTAAGTTGTCATTTATGTAGTATATATTACTGGAATCACATCAAGAAATTTACCACAATTCAATAGATGAAGTTGAAGTAAAGAACACATAATGGCATAAATTAAAAATGTTAATAAAAATTTTACCTTGCACAAGCTATAAGCTGGATGACAGATCCAAAGAGGAGAAAAGTACAATTGAAGGCTAATCCAGCAGCTTTCCAGTACGGACCCAGAAGACCATCCAGCACTTCAAACCACTGCAGGTTTTGAAAAAACAAGTGATAGGAAATTGAATTTAGAAAACAGTGTTTTTATTTTATGAAAATGTTGTGGTGATTGTTCTTGAAAAACTAACCTGTATGACATGGTTCTTGAAGCTGACATTCTCTTTCTCCTTTCGGCTTCGGTACTCGACATAAAGAACACTGATAAGATAAGCCGTCCAGCTTCCTAGAATACCGTAAAATATCTGCAATATAATGCCTGATAGCATTCCCAGTTGAGAGAAAGAGTATGGAAGAGTCAACAAAACCTGAGCAACCTGCAACCACCCAAAAAAAATAATAATAAACAACAACATTTTTAAAGCTAAAACTAGTTGAAATGGTAAAGAAGTGTCAAGTACCTGGTTTGAGGCACAGCTAAACCAGGCATCATATACAGAACCGCCATGCCAAAGGAAACTTTTGAGGCCAAACTTTGAGTGATCTTCCATAATTTCTTCATCTTTCTCTTCATGTTGATCATTCTCGTTAAAGCTGGTGACCATGTCTTCCTCTGCTTGTTTCAGTGATAACATTTGCTTGAATATATAGATCTGCAACACATGGCAAAACTTATTAAAAAAACAGACACTTAAAACAAACCCAGAAATCAAAATCAATCAAAACTCAAACCTTAGAAACTTATCCTTTCAACAGTGTATATCACGAATTAGGCTTGTGTGTTGCTTGTGATGTATAAAAGAAAGTGAAGGCCAAAATATACTCTTTTCACGACAAATGTGTGACCACTTTGCTTCTCTAACTCTCCTTCTAAGGAAAGAGACACAGAAGGGATTATCTAGCTTTACCTTTTACAGCAACAATCCAGAAAATATTGCCACCCGTTTAGCTCAGCTCTTTCGGTTTTATTTGAGACTCAAAAAGAGTTTCAGAAAACCATTAAAAGCTTACAAGAAAAAGTACTCCTCACAATCTTAAATGACTCCCCCTTCTTAAATTCTCCTCTTTAACAACAAGATTAAAGACAATAACAAGATCTGACAACAGGCCAAAAAATTAAAAAGCACCTGAGGGGGAAAACAGAAGAAGTGTTTTCAGAAACAAAGAAAACAAAACAATGTTTTATTTTTGGTATTTGGTTTTTGCCTGCATGCTTTATTTAACTTGGTTATTATACTTACACTGAGACTCTGTTTCTGTTAACAGCTATAGAGATCCTTGAGCCTCTATGATCTATCACTGTACTTGCTTTGTTTAAATACTCTATTTTCTTTTTCTTTCTTTCTTTTTCTTTATATTTTTCTGTTCTGTTTGTTTTACTGTACTGGACTGTATAAAAAGACCGGGGCCTGCGTTTGTTTCCTTTTTTCTAAAAATACTATATTCCTATCATGAAAGAAATTGCAAGTTTCTTTTCCTATTCTAAGAATCATATACTATAATATTCAAACCATTTTAAACCTGATAGGTTTGTTAATTTAAGTAAGCACTTCCAACAAATTTTTTTATAAATTGATAAAAACACCCTTATCCAACCACATTTGTCAGATTTTGACAACCACTGTCAGAAGGTGATCGAAATCTAACGTAATGACGTACTACCGACTAGATCTGGCTGTTAATGTACTAATCTGGCCAAAAAAATCAGATCGGCCACATCTCGCCGTCAATGATGACTAATATATGACCATTGTTGTCCATCAACGAAGACTATATCTTTGGTTATCAACGGCTAGATCCGATCGTAAATCTGGCATTTTTTTGGCCAAATCCATGGTGGATCTGACCGAAAAAAGCCATAACGACCCATAACTGGCTAGATCTGGCCGGTCGTGGGTAATGAAACCAGCTTATGACGGTGGTGGACGAAATCTAGCATCTGTGGATGGATGAGGGTGTTTATGTCAATTTATAAACATTTTATTATTGAGATTTGAGGATGTTTAGCTAAATTAACAAACATAGAGTTTTTTTTTGTTAATTTTTAAATCCTACCTCGTAATAATAACACAATTCAACTTAACAATAATGATTCAAAAATACTTCTTAAAATAATAAAACCAAAATATTTGTAACTAATTTTGAAGATCCCAATCCTTTTTTAACTGTCTGCATTAAATTTTTATTAATGCAGTCCCCCTACAATATCATTAAAAATAAGTCAACTTAATTATTATTTTTTAATGAAATTAATGATCGATTTAATCTTTATAATGTTATGCATTATAACGCAATCGTATTTAATTTTGATATAATCTAATTTAATCCCAAAAAAAATTAATTCAATTTTGATGTTTTAATTATGTTTTGTGTACGGTCCAACCCAAAATCTCACAAGCAAAGTCACGTCAATTTATTCTTATAATACGACAACGTTGAGTGTATAAATACATCTTATTTATAATTATATTTTTTTATATTGATATTATCAGAAGTTCATAATTTTATAAGCATAATGTAATTCATAATTGGGTATTATTGAAAAAAAAAACATTATAATTATAACTTAATAATGAACATTTATTTTATAAGCAATTATGAATTACAATTTTTTTTTTTAAAATACGCAAGTTAGCTGTCAGTTAAAGATAATTAATCATGATACCGTAGATTATAATTTATAATCTACGAACATTTTATTTATCACTAAAGTTTTAAAACCAAAATTAACTGAGAACCAGCTTCTATTTTTTTATGAATATAAAAGTCAACCATATTAAGATTTAATTAATTCCCCGGTTTGTTAGTTTAATTTTGGGTATAATGGAAATTTCTTATTGCTTAAATGATTTATTCATTTTATACTTAAAAGATATAGATAAAGATATGGTGTAATATTTGGAAAGATTACTCTATAATTGTTATTTATTATTCTTTTTTTTTTTAATTATTGGAATGGTTTATTTCTTAGTAAAAGCTTGTTTGGTTAGGTTTATCTACGGATTAAAATGGTTTATTTAAAACCATAAGCACTTATGAAATTTTTTTTTTTTTTTTTTTTTTATACGTTTGTTTGGTAATGTATTAGAAACCCTTACAATATTTAAAATAAATTGTTTTACGGCTTAAAAAGCTCAAAATTTGAGTTTTTTTCTATAAGCTCTTTGATCAAAGTGTTAAAATGTAAAAAATATATGTATACTATTTTATATATTTGACTTAACGTATTCTTATATTAAAGCTCTTTTTGGTAGATTAATACTCTTTTACATTTTCCTAACTAAACAACTAACAACATTTTCATGAAAGTTATTTCATAAGTTCTTCTTCTATAACTTCTGCTTGAAGAAGCCATAACAAACAAACTTTAAACATTTTCTTGTTAACTTTTTTTTTTTTTTTTCCTAAATTTTAACTTATAAAGGGTAAGAAATGTAAACCAAAGGGGTTGTACAAGGCTTCAACCCACAATCATAAGTTCGATTTTTTGTTGGACGTAAAAGTAAGTATATTTACCCTCATAATTTACCCTCAAGGGGTCACAACGATAGGTTATTGTGGAAATAACTTCCTTTAAGAAATATTAGAGGTGCATATAAACTAAACCGAACACCCTTTTTAACAAAAAAATAATAATGTGAAAACAAAAATTAAAAATTTAGGAAAAAAAAAAATTGGGAGGAAAAAGTGAGAAGAGGTACAAATCTTGAATGAGAGGACTAATCAGCCAAGAATTTGGTGAACCACTCAATCTTGAGTGGTCAAAAAGTGGCTAAGAAAATTGATATAAACTTATGATATTTTATTAAATTAATTAGAGATTTGTAATGGAATTATTCGAGCGTGATTAATGTCAATTCTCATATGATGAGCTAAATAAAAACTTGTTTAGATAGTGGGTGGAGGGGCCTTCTCTTCACTTAACTTTTTTTCATAATATGCTCTATACCTCTTTCTTTCTTTTTCTTCTTTTTTTTTTTTTTTTTTCCTTTTGACTCATAATTCCTTCTTAAATTTAATTTAATTTTTATGTGGCTCCAATTATATTCTTACCCATTTTACAATATCATTTTCATACTTTAGTAGTTCCATTATTCTATGGGATTAGTTACGTATGGACTTTGGTTTATTCCACCTTTAATTTCGAAATTATCTTTTAATTCTGACTTTTCTCAAATAAATATAGATTTTTTATTATGAGAATGAAGACTCACATGGATTGTATATGACTCTAATCCATAATTTAGGTTCGATTCCCTGTTGAGCATAAAGGTAATATTTTTACTCATGATTTATCTAGGAGGCTACGATAGTGGGTTACTGTAAGATAGTTTCCCTTTGAAAATTAGTCGAAATATGTTTAAACCGTGACACACCTATAATATATATTTCTTTATTGATAGCACTAATTTAGAAGTTTTCTAAACTTTAATTGAATTTTTTTTCATTTTCTTTATTACTTTCATTATAATAAACTCAAAATGTATGCAAATCTTAAGCACATTGAATTATAAATTAAATTTAATGTGAAAAATGGAGTACATTGTGTGAATAAATCTAGTGGAGTCAAGGGAAGGTTAAGGATAAAGCATATGGGTTTATATTAATCTAATAAAAAATTCCTTTTTTGTAAAGGTTTATATATGAACAAGTGTTCTAAAATTCTACGTTAACAAAGAAGATTAAGATTAAGGTAGAGATGATGGAGTGATTAGTGGGGAACCTAATGATTAAAGGAATAAGTTGGCAGAGTTAACTTGAACCCTTTACCGCGTAGGAAAGTTCCTAATAATGCTTATTAATTATCTTTAGTTTAACCTTTTTACTGTTACTTAATCATGTCTCTTCACTTTGTCCATTCAATAATTTACAAAAAAAATAAAAAAATGAAAAATGAAAAAAAACAATTTCTTAAAGAAAAATTTCCAAAGTTTATTAAACACTCCAACATATGGTAAGTGTGTTTCAGAGATATTATCCGCTTTAGGCGGTAGAATTCGTCAGTTTTGTCCCTTTGGGAGGTGAGGATGTCCTTAGACTATATAAATGATCAAGTCCCTCGTCTCCTAATCTCCTGATCGATATAAGACTTTGGCATCAATGATTATTAGTATTATTGATATTTGATTTTGACACCAACTAATTGTACGTGGGAAATGCTGAGCTGACTCAAAAGACACACGTGTATATGGGGGGTATTTGATTAAAGAGTGAAGAACAATGTTTAAAGTGGTTCAGATGCTTAAATAAGCGAATCTTACGTCCACCGGTATTGTATTAATATATGAGATCAGGTCGCGTTCAGCGAGCCGATTTATAGATTAGAGAATACAAGTGAATACACAAGAGAGAGAGAGAGAGAGAGAGAGAGAGAGAGAGAATGTATGTTATTTCAGAGAAAAATTAGCTAATCCCACAAACGAGAGAGGAGCCCCTTATTTATAGTGTGATTGATTAAGGTAATGATTACTGAATTTATGAATGGGTCAGATTGCCGTGCAAATCTTTATTTGTGTCCCATTGCCCACCTGCCCGAGTGATTTCCTCGACTTGTGCAGGGATTAGACACGTGGAACGATTTCAGCATTTCGTCATTCTGGCGTATACCCACTGCACTGGCAGGAGCATGCCACTCACGTCATCATGCGACATGACTGCGTTTGAAGGGCTGCAGAACCTACCTAAGCTCTAACCGTCCACACTGACAAGGCTTGGCGTCAGTCTTACTTTTTTAGGTATAACAAGTATTATTATTACAATAATACTATATTTACTCACAATCTTACTAATGTGTGTAAATATAAAATATAGTACGGGTACCATAAGCATAGTATGGGTATTATATGTAATTTTAATAAAGGTGAATAAGACGGTTAGTAAATTCGTGAGTAAATATAGTATTACTCTTATTATTATTATTATTATTATAAAAATACTTCCAAGAAGTTAGAAGAAACGAGAGAGAATGGATGAATTTGGGTTTATCCTAATCTTTTATAAAAGCATATATTTAAGATTTATATAGAATTAATTAAAAGCATTGTGTTTAGGTATTTTTGTGTCACTTCCTAGGCTTTAGAATCTGATCTGTTTAAGGCGTAAACAAGCATCTAAAAGCATGCTTTTTGGCCCACAAATTATTTTTATTTTAATGGTAACTTTGATTGACATCTAATGGGACAGAAATGATTACGTGATATATTTATATATATATTAATTAATTAATTAATTATAATAATTGCATTGTATTTATGCCGTTACATTTAAATAATTAAAGAATTTTAATGGATAATTATTAACGTAGGACATTCACTTTTATTTGGTTCTCTTCATCCAAAGTCCCGCACCATCTCTATTCATCAATTCCAATGCAGCAACTCAACCATTTTTAAAATATAAAGCAAAATATAAAAAACAGCTTAGCGTGAGGCCAAATGGTTTTACAAATAACTATGCGTTACATTTACACTACTTTTTTATATTATTTTTATTATATAATGATGTAATATATATCACAATCATATAAATTTTTAATTATTTTTAATTTTTAATATTATAATAAAAATTTTTGTAGTATTACATATACCACATCATAACGTAATAAAAATAGTGTAAAAGAATAGTGTAAATGTAACATTATTCTTTCACGAAATTGTCACTTATCACTTATTTGATCTAATTAGGCTTATAGGCTATTAATTAGACGGGTTAGTCAAGTTTGTATAAACCTATCAGATTTTTGGCTTACTTAACTCAATTAGGTTTATAAGGATCTCAATAGACCTCAGAGATTAGTTAAACTTATTGTATGTAAGCTAATCTAGATACTTTAGTTAATATTATAGGGTGTTTAATAAATCCCGATAATTAGTTGAGGTTACTGTACACAAGTTGACCATGATACCCTGATCAATATTGTAGAGTGTTTCGGATTAGTTGAGGTGTTGTATGCAAGCGGGTAAAAAACCCTGGTCAATAAAAAAATTAATTAAATAATAAGATGTAAACTCAATAGATTGAATAAAACCCATGTCTTATTATTATGATAGTTGGTCAAAATTTCATAAAATAAGGTATGAAGCAAGTGGCAAAATTTGGGCAGCTTTAATCAATACTAGCATGACTATATTGTAATCAACACATTACAAAAAATTTGATTGTATGGGTCCAAAGATTACGATTTATTATTACATACCTTCAATTGCATATAATTTACTCTCAAGTGCACAGTTGACTTTCTATTCAATATCATTTTTGTCTACTTCCAAGGTCACAATTAATATTACCATTATTTGAATTATACAAAAATAAAAAAATTCCATGGTTCATCCTTGTATTGAATATAAGATTTATTGTTGTCATCCTTTTATTTTATATAAGATTTTACGAGGTTGTATAATCAAGAGAGTTAGGTTAAAAGATGAATTTTTTAATGTATATTAGCTCTCAAAGGTTAGCAAAGAGTAAAGAGGGAACTCATATTATTTAATATGAAAAAGAAATTTAAAATAAATTTTACAATTATTAGTGTTCTTCTTGAGGTGATCACATCAATTCAAATCTGCTATATTTTATTGCTATCAGTATCACACCATATATCATAATCGAAACCATGACCTAACCCACAAATGAAAATTGACTTCTTCCACACCCAAATTGAACAAACATGAACAAGATTTTGACTTGATCAATTTTATTGCCCCAATTTAGTTAGCTGATATCTTACTCTTCTCCAAAATTCAACTATGGCCTAATTGTTGCGCCAAAAATAAGAAAACGTCAAATCATATTCGATGATTTTCATAAAAACAAAATCCATTAAATTTTATATATGCTCTATACGCTCTAGTCCACCATCAATATATTGTTTGCTTTAGATTACACTCACACAGTATTTTGCTTTTGATAACGAGTCCGGATGTTACATATGGTTAGATGGCCTTCAAAGTTATTTCTTGCACTACAATGCTAAAAATTTGGAAGTGTTATTATCTAAAATATTGTCGGTTTATGGGAAAATTTGGTGAACAAATTTTCAAGTGATGGTGATGAGTTAGGCCTGATGGCAAATTCTACAGGATATGTATGCTTGTTCATTTGTTTTTTTAGCGATGAGTTTCTATCATCTACCAACTCTTTAATGGAAAAATGAAGACTTGAAATATCAGGCTTATGTCTGCCATTAATGGTAAAAATCCCTTCAGAAATGGTTCAAGGGGTAATGCATTTTTGATCCCCATTTGATGTAACCTGTTAAAGATCGGCATACCAGAACATCCAACAGAATGTTCAGCTTAATTTGGACCAAAACTTTGACATCTCACTTGTCTAACTTTAGAGTTGAGCCAACCAGCCCAATGAAACAAACAAATATTTCTATTTATACCTTCAAAACACACAGAATAAAATGGTAGTATTGGTAGAGACATAAACTCTTCACACAATAGAAGTTTTTTTATGAGAAGTAAGCGCAAGAAAAGGATAGGGAAGAATACAAAAGAAGTATAGGATCAAAGTAAAGAGATCCTGAGTTCAAGTTTATCATCAATTACTAATAGGGACAGTCACTGAAACTCTTATCTGGTCGGTAGTTCCAAGGCTCCGAGAAATTAGTTGAAGTACGCATAAACTGGTCCGGATACCCCCGATCATAAAATAGAAACAAAAAAAGTATGGACTAGAGTAATGCAATGCAAAGTAAGGTTTTTGAGACAAATCTTGGTGGGTAGTCATAAAAATGGCTTTATGGGACAAGTCTTGTAACAACTTTAATCCATTTCGGAATTCCGTAAAAATGATGATTCTAAGCAACATGTTAGGTCTTATCTTACTAGTAATAATGGAAGTTGAGATTGCAAAAGGAAGAAAAGCTATTTGTATTCTGTACTTCCTCGTGATAATCGTCTTTATCCACGTTCGTGTCTATCTTGTGTCCTGTAACCAAAAGGAGAAAGTCTTCTCTGCATTCGTTGCACATAAAACCAACTCGTTAGGAAGCAAGTGTATGTAGTCAAAAGAGTAAAAATATAATTTCAATCCAGAAAAGAACACCAATAGAAGTTTTGCTTGTCCTGAAAATTCCTCTTTATGTTTGGTCTTTGGTCTGTGATTCAGAAAAGAGTTCCTTATCTGAACGCCTCTCAAGCATTTCATCAAACACTTGGTGTGCATTACTTAGTCGAAGGGAACCAATCGGACCATGACACTTAGAATTCAAAATCACTCCAACCAAATCAGTGAACTGTTGTATCCAGATTTGGTAGAAACCATCAGCTTTATTCGCCGATTTTCTAATGCTTTTATGCAATCAAAATACCATGGCCAACAGACACACACAATTCCACTAGCAATTGTGTGCAGAAAGGCAGAAAATAACTGGGTGGATTGACTGGATTCCACCAACATATTTGATATACTCAGATAATTTACTCATTCACTCAATAGAAAGATTCAATTGGTTATTCTAAGTAATCATTGAGCACAGAGAAATTTCAAACCCACAAAGGAACAAGCGATTCTTGAAGATAATACAGCATGATCAAATCTTGTACTATCTTATTCAATAAAAGACAAGGCACGATTAACAAGCGGCTGTTAAAAGAGAGGAGAAAGATCCATATCCTCCTTTATCAAGACATTGTCCAAATCTTATCAGGGTTTTTGTAAATACCGTCATAAAGGTAATAGAACAGATATTCTTCTCTAATTATAGCTACAATTTTGAAATTTTACAAGTTATAACCAAATACGCAAAAAAAAAAGAAAAAAAAGAAAAGGGGAATGCTAGTTGAATTTACAGAATGAATACGGCCGCTATAGCCAACAACGCAATCTATATTTGACAAACTGTAAAGGGACAGTGAAAAACCCACATATCCCTAGCACCATAAAAGTATAGGAGGTTCAGTATTCAATCAAGCCACAAAAAATATGAAGACCATCAGGAAAAATATTATGACTGCAAAGATCTTGATTAAAAGCCATCTATTTGATGAAATTTGATTAAGATGCCTCAGTAAAGCACTTCGAGCACCTTCAACATTTGCCAATGATTCGTCCATGTTATCATCAATCCTGATCAGAGAAGTCAAAGAGGTTCAACTCTAACAAGTTCAAAGTTGATGTGATATTAGAAAAATCAAGAAATGAAAAAATCAAAATGCAATGCCATAGTTTAAGCTTCTTTTCAGAAATGAATGTCAGATTGACAAAAGCTTTTCACATGTAAAGACAAACATGCAAATATCAAATACTTAAAGCAAAATGACCAGACCTGATTGCCAGTTCCCCTTGCTGTGCGACCATTGTGGCCAAATGTGTAAAGATCCCACCGAGCTCTGTAATTGTGGATTCAACATTTTGAAGAGCAACAGCCCTACCTTGTGCATAATTTTCTTGCCGTGGAACTACCTGCTGTAACATTGACATTTCCATGTGGTTTGAGGGAGGGTTTTCCACAGCTGGCCTTCGCCTGTTTGCCAAGAGTAACACAAGCTGTTATATATAGCATCAAAACACATCTACAAATTATTACCAAAAAGCAACAAGCATCATCTTTCAGCAACCAGGTCCACAAAAGAAAAAAAAGGAAATGCCTACAGACTAAAAATGTATCAAAGCAATAAAAAACTGCTAGCTAAGATAAAAACAAACCTCAGTTGGCTGCCTACTTGAGCTCCAGTTGACGGTGATCTGATTACAGGGAGAAAAGAGAAACAAATCATATAACAACTGAAGCAAGCTAGCGTTCTGTAAATAACAAACATAGGAGTACCCACATAGCATAGGCTATAACACCATTAAGAATTTTAAGGAATACTACTACAGGACAGTTTTATAAGAAAACTCCACATACACATGGGTTTATCAAGTACAAAAAAGAACAGTGGTGCTATTTGCTTCAACTACAATTTCCTTATGACCAGGAGGCAGGGCATCATTGTCCATGTTATATATGAAGGTATACAAAAATATCTGTTTAGTGAAAGTTCTTGATGGCATTTGAAGTCTCCCCAAGTATTTTAGTTTTTTAATTTTTTAGCAAACAGAACTGCATCAAACAGAAGATAGACAAAAAGTTTCAAAAATGGTGAAAAAGCAGTCCCAACCATCAGCAGCAAAAATACAAAAAGAAAAAACAAAATGAGAGTCTTCCCTAGTGATTAGACTGTGTCTCAACCTTGTTGTGCATGGTACTTCAAATTGTCTCATTATAAACAAAAAATACAAACAGTCCAGAAGAGTGTGAAAGTAAAGCCTTATACTTTCGTTATTAATAAATCAAAATTAATAAAGACTAATAGCTAAGATCAATTTAAATTACTAAATTCATAATACAGTTACTGTTATTTGAATAACTAGGATTCATGAAATAGTTACCTACTGATTACTGTTAACAATCCAATCTTTAGTAATTGAAAATAAATACGAATCAAATTAATAAGAAAATTAAAACTCATTATTCTACCAGAAATAAGAATGCCAATGCTCCAAAAGTAATGCATGCACAGTGGTCAGCAATGAAAGAGCATTTTACATTTATATTTCTTCTGGATCTAGGTAATTTTGTTTATCTTAGTTTACAAAAATCATATTGTTTGTATGAGAAGTTGAAAAGGAGATTAAGGTATATGATCACTGAAATTCCAAGGAAATACTTACGCTGACGGTTGTGAATTCTCAAATGCATTTCCTGAACTCAACCATGGAGGTGGCTCAGTCACAGTTTTTGTTTGTCTGAACGGGCTTTCTCTTGATGCATTAGTGGAAAATATTTGCCTCCTATTTTCATGAGCCTTGATATTCTGCAAGGAAAACACCGTAAAACATAAGCAAAGACCAAAGTAATGAACAAACATTAAACTCTATCAAAGAAAAAACCTCAGTTCTTGCTGTTAAAACTTGTTGAAGCTCTTTAGTGGCACCCATGAGCTTGCTTTTCAAGTCATCACAAACAGTCGTCGAATGCACAACCCTGTCCTCAGAAAACTTTCCATCCGCAATCTCTATGTTTTGAAGGGTTTGCAAATCTGAAACAGCCATATTCAGAGCCGTAATATCATTCTTTATCAAAGTAGTCAACTCCTGTATCTCCACAAGTGGATCATCGAACATGGATGACCTTTTTGCCACTACATTAAAGCAAAGTCTACCATCAGCATAACATCAAACAAAAGGCTTGTTTAAGAGACCATTTTCTACCATCAAATTAGTTTTCACAAAGCACTTTTACGTCCATTTTAAATCGTTTGGCTGAGATACAGTAATCATAAACGCGTTTAAAAAAAATTAAATACACTCTCTCAATCAGAAAACCACTTAAAAGTGCATTCTACAGAAGCACTTCATACTAGCTTAATAAACTAAAATGAGCAACTAAAATGTTCTTTTCTACGCTTACTGCTAAATGAATAAACAAATTTTCTCCTCAACACTATCCAAACACCTCCCAAATACTCTCAAGTCTCAAATCATAAATCTTCAATAGCTTTAATAACTAAATACATTCTAATCCAAACAAAGAAAAAAAAAAAGGTATAAGCTAATCAAAAGTGGCTTACGTTTGGCAAGTCTTGCGATTTTTTGGGACGTTTCCTGGATGCCCAGCCCGATCAGTGAAGCCTTTTTGTTGAATTCAGATCTAGAAGAATGTGGGACCGGTGATTTTGATGGGGAGAGTACGTTATCAGATGGATTAACGGCTGCAACTCCGCCAATCTTTTTCAGTGTTTGCGACATAGATTGGAACTCGGCCGTCCGATCTCTGTATTGGGAGGCCATCAGGGGAATGGCGTTTGATCGGACGGTGGAAGATCGGAGTCGGAGCTGGAGTTTGTTGTTTGGAGAAATGATACTGTGAAGTACCGTTTGTTGGCGGGGACGGGGCTCTTGGATCTCAAACGAGCCTTATTTAACCCACTATTTTTTTTTTTCACTCATATATTTATTTTTAATTTTTGGTAAAAAAAAAAATAATACTACTCTTGCAAACGTTTTTCACTGCTCTCTCTCTCTCTCTCTCTCTCTTATGTGTCATTGAGTTGGCTTTACACGTTAAGTTACGAACTTTGATTAAACATTAACAATCGTTACTTAGGAATGAATGACTATTCATTCATAAGAAACGATCATTCTATTCATAAAGAACGATTGTTCTCATAAAAAATAACTATTCATAAGATAGAACGAGTATTCCGTCTTATGAAACAAGTGTTTCATATGGAACCCCCGTTCTATGAAATATAATATGGGTTTCATAAGATGGAACACTTATGGAATGGGGATGGCCATCCCACCATTGGAATGGCGGTTTAAGGAATGGCGGCCTTATTTCATAATAGTCGATTTTCCTATGAAGGAATTACTATTCTTTTAAGTATAGTTGAAATCATTTTACGTTCTAGAGGTAGCTGTCAACTTAGTGCCACGTGTTACTAAAAAAAAATTTAGAATATTTATTTTACAATTTTATCCTCTATTAGGAGCTGGGCTATTTAGAAAACATATAGTCATATATGATATACCATAACATCTCTTCCTGGTTTTCCCAGCCCAACTAACCAAGTCAACAGCCCAACTCTGGCCCATTACGAATAAACACTCCCAAGCGTCCGATCCTCCAACCAAAACGAAACACTAACCGTCCGATTTAGGTCTCCGCGAAAAACCCTAATCTCCTCTCTTCCCAGTATATAAACACATTGACACCATACTACCCTAGTTTAAAACCCTCAACAGCCTCCCATTTCCAAGGTATTACACAAATCTACGTCAATAGCGAGGTTAAAGAGACGGCACTGTTCCGCTGTCCGCCTTGACAGAGCCCTAGCGTCGTCTTGGCCCTCATTTTTGCTTATTTAGTTAGGAAGTTAAAGCTTAGAAACAGAACAAGATACAATGGTGGTGAAAGCATCCAAGGCCGAGAAGAAGATCGCTTATGACGCCAAGCTATGCCAGTTGTTGGATGAGTACCACCAGATCCTGGTGGTCGCCGCCGACAACGTGGGGTCCCAACAGCTCCAGAACATCAGGAAGGGTCTACGCGGCGACTCTATTGTGCTCATGGGAAAGAACACCATGATGAAACGCTCCATCAGAATTCACTCTGAGAACACCGGCAATGAGACCTTCCTCAACTTGATTCCACTCCTTCAGGTAAATTTTGTTTTCATTCTGTTGTGTTTTGTTTCTGTTTCTGTTGCTTTGGTTTTTGATTTTTTGGATAAGAGTTTTATGATGGTTTTGTGAATCAGGGTAATGTGGGGTTGATTTTCACCAAGGGTGATTTGAAGGAAGTGAGGGAGGAGGTGGCCAAGTACAAGGTACAGTTATTTATATGCTGTCGTTTCAGTTATTCGCTATTTTATGTATATAATTTGTTCAAAGTTGTACGAATTCCTAACTTAATTTATTTTGTATTTAAGAAGAGAACATTGTAGGTTTACTGAGTATGTATTCATTTTGATATGAAGATTAGAGTTGATATCACTTGTTTTTATAATATCTCACGTTATCCTACATGTAAAAGATGGTCTTGATTAGCAAGTGGGATTTTATGGCTGTTTGAATGAGTATTTTTATCATTTTTCTTAAATTTTGTTACAAGCTACATGTTTTTGCGTGGTAATTGATAACGTGTAAAAAGTTGAATTCTTGCATTCATTTTGTTTCTCAGAGGATGATATTTTTCAAGGCTGGATTGATTTTTAATTTCATGATCTTTCCAGCTGTGCTTCACAATGTTTGATGTTCATGTCTATAGAATAGCTCATTAACAACGATCTTCATATGTGATAGGTCGGAGCTCCTGCTCGTGTTGGTTTGGTTGCCCCAATAGATGTTGTTGTTCCACCTGGCAACACTGGGCTCGACCCATCTCAGACCTCTTTCTTCCAGGTATGTGATTTCAGTACGTAGAATCATTGGTGTTGTGTTGTTTTGCTAGTGTGATATCTTACAGTTATAATTCGGTAACAGGTCCTTAATATTCCCACCAAGATTAACAAGGGTACTGTCGAAATTATCACCCCTGTGGAGCTTATCAAGAAGGGTGACAAGGTGGGATCTTCTGAGGCTGCTTTGCTGGCAAAGCTTGGGATTAGGCCCTTCTCATATGGTCTCGTTGTACAGTCTGTCTATGACAATGGGTCTGTCTTCAGCCCAGAGGTGCTTGACCTGACTGAGGATGACCTTGTTGTGAAGTTTGCTACTGGTGTCTCAATGATTGCCTCTTTGTCACTGGCCATCTCTTACCCAACTGTAGCTGCTGCACCACACATGTTCATCAATGCCTACAAGAATGTGCTCGCTGTGGCAGTTGCAACTGAGTATTCCTTCCCTCAGGCTGACAAAGTGAAGGAGTTCCTCAAGGTTTGTGCAACATAATTTCTTTGGTGGAATTTACCCCTTGTACTTCATAGTTCTTTGAATTCTTTTGTTCTTTGTTCTTTGTGCATCCCTTAAACTGTTTGTATGTTAAAATGCAGGATCCTAGCAAGTTTGCTGTTGCTGCTGCACCGGTTGCTGCTGCTGGCGGTGCTGCTCCAGCTGCTGCTGCCAAGGAGGAAGAGAAGAAGGAAGAGCCCGCAGAAGAGTCTGATGATGACATGGGCTTCAGTTTGTTTGACTAAGTACACTCTCTTCGTTATGCTAAAGTCTAGGATGATGACATCTATGATTACGTTTTTGGATTTTTTACTATAGTTTTTTTGTTATGTCTTTCTTGACTCAGCTTTTTGTTTTCTGAAGATTAATCGGTTTTATATATTGTGTTTGTTTAGGCAGATATAGCTTCTTCTTTTCTTTTGTTGCGCAACTGGTTGTGGAGTATTTAGGATCATATGTAGTTTAGATCTTTGCACATAAGGGGCCTTCGATTTTAGACTACTAAATTTTATGCTGGTAACGCTAGTAGGTAAGAACTAAAATTTTGAATTTTGATCATATTCAAAATTGTTGTTTGATACTCTGGTGAACGTGTCATTATTGGGATCTTGCATTTCTTGAGACTAAATTTTATAGATATCCGGTACAGCACAAAAAGCTGACTAGTGTTTGCGAGTATTTACTATTTAGTAATATTTTAAAAACTCAATATCGGAACCCTCGAGTTTCATGAGTTTCATTCGCTTGTGTACATTTATCCAAGCTCTGCTGCATCTCAGGCGTAAGGTGCTTCTTCCAATTCCCAAGTCCCAACAAGTCCCACCCTTAAAAAGTTCTTGTTGGGTATTTTCTAATGGAACACAGTTCCATTTGTATTCACCTCCAAGTTTTTAAGCCTCTCAAGCTTGTTTCTGATAACAGTTTATCCATCTTCTCATTATCAAATGGTCATTCAAGAAATGCAGCTAGCTTTTTCACCTCTTGTTTCGGATCTTTCTTAATATCTTCATATGTCAAGAATAGTATTTTCTGTGGCATCTTCAAACTCTCAGACCAATACTCCCTTATAAAAGGCGTCATAATTTTTTCCAAAAGAATATGGCTCTTTCATGGGATCATGTCGACCGTAAAATTTGTTGAGGAAGTGCCGGGACAGGATGACACAAATGGGTTCTTCAGGTTTCTTATGTAAACAATTTTGCAGTCTTGAGTTCTTAATCAAATCAGGCTAGGCACTGTAAGGCGCGTGAATGTGAAACAGTGTAGGAGACGGCATATCTCAAAGATCATCAAATTATCAGAATTGATGACCAAAACAACAATACGAAACTCTATTAAGAAAATAAACATACCTGAGAGATTAGGGAGTGTTTCTCTGTATATTTGATATTCCAAGGTTCTGATATGTTCAATAAATTTGATTCTAAAAAGTCTTTACACAAAAGCATAATCACCGATGATTTGGGCCATTGGCCTTTTGTTATGCAGACAAGAAGGGTGCTTCATAAATAATCAAGTGATAGAAAGACCAACTTTGGAACCCAATGTCATGCATTTTCTAGGGCGCTAACTCTCTCATGGTGGGTTACAATATTCTTGTTTGAATGACAATAACTTGAGCAATAAACTACCTCTAGGTAGTTTGGTGGTTCATTTGAGACTTTTGGATGTATTACTTAAAAGGTCATGAATTCGAATCTCCACAATTACTAATAAGGGGCACTAGAGACTTACTTGACTATTAAATTCAAGGTCCCGGGAAATTAATTGAGATGCGCACAAACTAGTCCGGACACCCTCGGGTAACAATAATAATAATAATAAAATAACCTGGGCAATAGTTGGATTAGAATTTGACTTATTCCTAACTTTGTGATGGCAATTGCCCTTCACAGTGTCCATTTATTAATCATATTCTACCTCACATCAATGGCCACACCACAGTACCACCTCATGCTTTTCTTCTTCTTTAAACCAAATATAATGCCACCAATCTTTCATCATTACCTTCATCCACACTTTCAATTTCACTCATTTCTCTTTCTTTTATTATCTATCTCTCAATTCACTTTGTTTCCAGCTCCCCTTCAATGTATATTTCCCTTTACTATCACGTCTAACATCATTTCTCCCAAATAATTCAAAAATGTATTATGGACTCAATGTGTAAATAATTCACAATATGGTAAATTATGCTGCCATCCCTTGAGATTTGGCGTAAGCATTCCCCTTCCCCGGTTACGGTTACCCCAAATACAAGTTCTATTAGCTAAATAAAATGGTACATTCGAGAAATACGACTGTTGATGTAGTTTTTACACCAACGAAAAGTACGTAACCAGTATTTTAATGCTGGGTTAATACGAAGATAATAAGCAAACACAAAGAACAAAAAGTTTTCAGTAGTTCAGATGTAAGATGCAAATCTTATGTTCACTACTATTTTATTACTTTGCTTGTGTGTTTATCATATACAAGCGAACTCAGCTCTTAGCACAAATAAGACGGTTTTAAATAGCGTAAAAAAAATGTCAAAAGATCCGCCATTAGGGTGAGAGATCAATTCATATATCGTTACAAAGATAGACTTATAAGTGAAGTAAACCTCACATAAAATGACACGTAGCTTGACTGAAAACACATCCTTGAAACTTACCAATGAAGTAATATTTGATAAACTTACAAAATAAAACAACCCTCTTATATAGTGACAGGCAACCTAGATGACAGCACAATCTTGAAACACGTAGCGCAAATCCATACTAGATGATACAAAACTAGTTAGTTATTTATTCAAAATGACCGACCATTTCAACTAAAACAAAGAACCATGTGGTTTAAATTATGCTTCTACCTTTTGCAGCATTATATTTAACAAATAGAAAACACTATTTAGAGATAACATTGGAGAGGAAAAGCGTTTTTCATGTCAAACCTCAAGGTTGGCATTGTAACAAACCCATTATATAATAATATGTTTATGTTTAGTATTAGGTAACGAATGAAGGGTATGTAAATCTAAGATTTGCTAATCCAATTTGGCCCAAGTCTTTTTATAACAAATTGACCCCACTTAATGTTTTATTAGAAGTGGAGGCAAACGACATGTTCCCACCCAAGGTAAAGTGAAATGCCAAGTTCCCACCCCTAGTTTCATAAATCCCATATTCCTTAATTTTGCCATGCCAGATGAACAACTTTGGAGATGTTTATCATATGCAGCGTTCAGAATCTAATCGCATTGCGCTATTATGCTACCAACTCAAGTTGATATTGATCCAAACTTCCAATTTGGCAACCTAGGCTTCCCTTTTTAGCACTAATTCAAAAGCCCTAGCCTCCCTATCCCCACCTTAACAAAAACCCCAACATCTTGACGTCTAGTCGTTCGCCGAATGCCATCCATTGCCCTTTTGGTTGTTACGCGAGACTGTCACGATTGAGAGCCCATTGGAATTTTTTTGAAAGGATTTTGATTGTATTTCGAGTCCTTTGCTGTTGTGGATTGATTGTACAAATTTCCCGGCCAATTTCCCTGCCACTAGCCACCAATCCACTTGCCTTTAAACACGCCCACAAACTGTTCAATTTTTTGCCCTAGCCAGCAAATCTCGGTCTAAACCACGATTATGAACCTCTACCACCTCCTGGCTAGGCGATATCGACCGAAATCAACTCCTAACCTGGCGATCTCGGTCGGAATCTCTTGGCCAACGGTGGTTGAGGTGGAGGCAGTGAAAAGAAATTTGAGATATGGGTTAAATTTTGAGATGCAAGGTTACTTTCTAATTTTCCAAATTTGGGGTTAAAAATAATTTATAAATTTATTTATTAAGGGTGGTATAGTAATAATACGTTTTGAACATGTGTTAAAACTTAAAAATGGGTAACAATGTTAATTTAAGGATGGGAATGAGAAATTTATAAAAACCAGGAGTAGGAATGGGTATTTCACTTTACCTTGGGTGGGAACATGTCGTTTGCTCTAGAAGTGGTTATTAGACTTTTGACTTTCGACTTTCGACTTGTAACAAGGAGACAAAATGGTTTCATCACTTTATATAATGTCTATCCACTACGAGGATTATGTTGTTATTAATTACAACAATTAGAGATAATGACTGTTTATCTGTAATAAATAATAATTAGTAATGCCGACAACGCCATTAATTTTGTTCATTTCATATTTGAGGACAGAAGAACTTTCTCTTATGGTGTTGAATTAATTGATTTTTTTTTAATGATCAGGGTATTTAATTAATTTATACGTAATTCAATTAATTATTTAAATCCTAAAACTATTATTCGATAAGAGCTCTATTAACTATACCTGTTAGTAATCGAAGAGATATTTAAACACAGGATCCCTTTAAATAATACACTCAAAAATTTTTTATCAAACCACTTGATTATCCAGATAGTTAATTGAAATTCTTTTTACTATAAATATTAATTAATTTGAATTAAGTTAATATTTGTAGATGAATTAATTAAAATTTAAACAGTTTTATGGTAAAAAATTAATTTCTAAATATTTAAAATTATTAAAAAAAAATTGACTTGGACATAGAGGCAAAATGATGATATCAAATTCATGGAATGTTTATCTGCTAAAACATTAACTTAAAACAAGGAGGCAGACCAGTCATAATATTAATTATTTTAATTAAACATGTCAAAAACATAATATTAAAAAAATAATTATAATAGCCGTTAACAGGACCGACATTGCCCCCCAGAATTATTGGTGGGGTAGGTGATTTTGAACTACGGAATAATTAGAATTTAAAGTTGTGACGCATGAATAATTAGCGTCATGCTTAGGTTAAAACTCTAATTAATTAATCATGTATTTATTTATAGAATAAGCTTAAAATGTAATGATATATTTATCCAATTTCGTGACCTTATCTCCAAAATTCGATAAAAGGATAACGTACGAATAAATACAGAGGACATGTGACAGATTTATATATTTATTTTATTTTAACATAATCTTCATTAATTGAGATTTTCGTTATAAGATCAAAACTTCTAGATAAAATATTATTCATTTCAATTCCAATGGGTTCAGTTAAGGCCTCGTTATGTGCCCTAAACCATGCTTCCTCTTTGCCAGCTACTACACCGTTTTGATTTGACTCCCTTCAAAGTCAAAAAACATAAATACAATTCTGCTTCTGCTGTCATTTTTCGGCGGCCCATCCCATACCAGTATACCACACAAGCGAAATCTACGGCTTCAAATTTCATCTGACGCGTGTCCGCTTACTAGACGTGGAAGCCAATCTACATTTTAACCAATCTAACTGTTCACTTCCACGTGGCGGGTAACAAGTGCTGGTTTGGCACCGTCAATGTAACGTGATCTGTCTACGTATATCCGACAGGTAGGAGTAGACAACCAGTTGGTGGGAACACGTGATATCCACGCCACGTGTCGAGCGTAGGGATTTGAGTCATGTGCTTGGCCGCGTGATTAGTTGGGTAAAGAGCAATTTGCCGAGTTGGAGGGCACTGCACCGAGTTTGACGTGGGCAGCAATCAGTGGGTGACATGTGGACCAATAATGGCGGTGGGAGTTGAGAATTAGAAACGGTAAACACGGAAAGCCGGAGCTTGAGAATGTTCTCTTCTTTTGGCCAACCTTTCAATATGGGAACGAGACAAGCCCACAAAGGCCGAAACTTATCCAAACTAAAGTGGAACAAGTTCCTATGAGTTGATTTTTCTTCTTTATTATTTTTATTTTTATTTTTTAATTTTCTTTTTGACTTATCCACACCACAGAGATAATAACTTTAATTTGGAAAAGATTATGAAAGGAAATTATTATGATTACAATCTTATTTTTAATGTCACGTGCCTAATATTTACATAGATTAACAAAATAAAATAGAAATAAATGATACACATGACCAAAATAAATAAATCAAAGATCTTAGTGATTTTTATTCATGGTTATGGGTGATGTTTCAATTAAATATAAGTTGAGTAGGGTGCAAGGCAATCTCAAATTTGGAGAACAACTATTGGTTAACTCAATAATCAATTAAAATTTTTAGATATATTATTCAAGATGTCTTAAATTCAATTAACTTATATTGCTAACAAGGATGATTATTGAGAAAATTTACTTATCAACTTAAAGATCACGAAAGATTAATTAAAGTGTATATAAATTAATTCGTACACTTCTGTCACAAAAAAAAAAAAATCTTAGAATTGGAGAGACTTTGGACCGAGGTTGGCAACTTCCATGTCGTTTAAGGATTCAGGTGCAGTCGTTTTCTGTAGAAGAACTGACCGACAAGTTAAGGAGGCCCCAGACTATAGTGAGTTAAAAACCTAACGGACTGTGTCAAAAAATATGAAATTGTGGCCAAAGATTACTTTCAGTCAGCTTGCTCCTGTTTGACCCGTGGACAAATTTTGGGAAGTTGACACGAAGCATCCCAGAAATAAGCCACTTCCAAACATGTTGAACGGATCAGCGGAATTACAATTTATTGCATTTTTTTTAACAGAACGTGGCCATATATGATTGGTAGAGAGCAGGATGAGAGGACGAGACTGGTTGCAGGAGATGACCACCTTCGCGGACTTTAATTGAATCGAAGAACAAACGACCAAAGTCCAACGTGAATGATTCCATTCAAAGCCCATCCCATGCCATCTGATTTCAATAGGCGCATTTTCCTTCCTTATTCAACGCAACAATACACACCATAGCCACCTTCTTCGTTAGGTGAAATGGATAAGCTTCATTTTTTTCTTTCGAATTTTTAAATTTATATAATTAAAAAAAAAAAAAAGAGTTTTCAGAAATTTTAAAATCCTACCACGCCACCGCTACTTTCAAAATTCCTTGTTCTTCATTTCACACTTTTTCTTCTTATCCCTAAGCGCCGTTATATATACAACTCACCTCCCTCTCTCTCTTGTTCAAACCAAAAACTCTTAAAACTCTAAGCTTAACAAAACACGAAAACGATTCCGTTTCAATTCTTTTATTACCTCCTCCTCCAACATGGTTGATTTAGATTGTAAAGCCAAGATGCCAAGCAAATCTCCGAAACTCTCAAACAAGCTTCGTGTTTCTATTCCGGCGCCGTTTCGTGGCGCTACTAAATCACCTGTTTCTTGCTCCGACTCGGCTTGTTCGGCTTACGAGCAGTATCTTCGGCTTCCGGAGCTTGGCAAACTATGCAGCTCAAGAGAATTTCCAAATTGGAAAAACGAAGCCGTTTTGAAACCTGCTTTACAAGCTTTAGAGATCACGTTTCGGTTCGTTTCAATTGTTTTATCCGATCCTAGGCCGTATGCCAACCGACGCGAGTTTAAGCGGCGGCTGGAGTCATTAGCAACCTCTCAGATTCAGCTCGTAGCTAATTTATGCGAGGAGAAAGACGGCTCGGCTCCGATCGTTGACTTGACCACGATCGACGGCGTTTTGACCCGCGACGGGAGCTCCGCGCAGGTATGGAAGCTTCCAGGCGGAGAGTCAAGCTTCGTCAACCGAACAAGCGAACACAGCTTGCTTCCTCGTCTCGCCACGTGGCATAAATCTGAGGATGTGGCGGAGAAGATCATGTACACCATCGACTGCGAGATGAGACGGTGTCCGTACACTCTAGGTGTAGGAGAGCCAAACCTCGCCGGCAAGCCGAACCTCGACTACGACGCCGTTTGCAGACCAAACGAACTCCACGCTTTAAAGAAGAACCCGTATGATAACGTTATCGACAATCACGAGAACCAAACTCTATACACGACGCACCAGATTCTAGAGGCATGGATATTCACAGCACAAGAGCTCCTAAAACGCATCGTGTTAAGAATCGAAAACAAAGAATTCGAACAAGCATCGAACGACTGTTATTTACTCGAGAGAATCTGGAAACTACTAGCGGAAATCGAGGACGTCCACGTGTTAATGGACCCGAGCGATTTCTTAAGACTCAAAAACCAGTTATCAATCAAATCCGAATCCGAATCCGACCCGTTTTGTTTCAGATCACGTGGATTAGTCGAGATCACGAAACTTTCTAAAGATTTGAAGCACAAGGTTCCGTTAATTTTGGGGGTGGAGGTGGACCCCAGCGGCGGGCCCAGGGTACAAGAGGCAGCGATGAGATTGTATAGTGAGAAGAAAGATAGCGTGAAGATTCATTTGCTTCAGGGATTACAGGCTGTGGAGGCGGCGTTGAAGAGGTTCTTTTACGCGTATAAGCAGGTGCTGGTGGTGGTAATGGGGAGTCTGGAGGCAAAAGCAAACCGAGTGGTGGTGAGTGCGGAGTCGTGTGACTCGTTGAGTCAGGTGTTTCTGGAGCCTACTTATTATCCGAGTTTGGATGCGGCCAAGACGTTCTTGGGAGAGTTTTGGAGTCATGAAAAGAAACAGTGAGCGAGTTACTATAGAGATTTTTTATTTAAAAAAAAGAGTATAATGTTTGAATTATTCTTTGTAAAATATATAAAATTTTGAGGCATTTATATTATTGTATCATTAGTTCATTTTTAATGAAGTTGTAAACTATGTTCATATTAATTGAAATGTTGATTTATATATACTATTGTTTTAATTTGGGTTTAAAATTCCAGGTAACAAGTTGAAAATGGAACAAATCATAAATTAAGCTCTCTCTTGCATGCCTTTTTTTCTTTTTTTGGGTGATTGGGGGTTTACGGATTAATTTGAATGTATCTCGATTAATCTTTTAAAATCTTTAAATTAATGATGAAATAATTGAACTACTCAGCGTTGATGTTAAATCAATATCAATCATAGATCATACTACTCTTATTTTATTATCTACCAAAATTATCAGTCCAAATTTCACTTTCCTAATATCTCTATAATATTTTTATTGATTTTTTTTTTTTCCCCTTATTGAGATCATGCAGGTTTATCATATGCCTTTAAGCCGAAAGTGAGATGAAGGCATGGCTAAATTCAATCATGCATTATTCGAAGGATCAAATCCTAGGAAGATTTTTGCTTTTAATTTCACAATTTTGTTTTTTTTTTTATTGATTTTGGTGGTCCTTACGGACCTTACCTTCTCCCAATCAAATCCATCAAAAACCCTTTCATTGATGCCTAAAATTCATGTATAATGTGGCCAATTATTTGAAACATTATTAAATTTGATAACTCGAAATCTTTTAGTTTGTGGGTTCTTCACCAACCACAACCCAATCCATTACATTAGATTTTTAATCAGGGGCCGTACTATATAGTGGTTATCTACAAGCTATATTATATATTATCCTCATTTGTTTTGGAACTTATATTAAAACTATACTCCTCCCCTCTCCCTCAAAACCACACCACCTACCCCCCACCCATTCGTATTTTGTTTGTTTTTATTTAGTTTTTTAGTAATTTTATGAGGTGGACAAAAGGTCTTCAATCTTGCACAAATAATAAAACTATGCTTAATCATAATCTTACTAACCATCTTATTATCCTGATAAAAATAACGGTATAATACGGGTATCATACGTATAGTATCCGTACTATGAGTTATAATTATACAAGAATAATAAGATGCGTGAGTAAACATAATATACTCCTTGCACAAATTAGGGCAGTGAAATTCTCTTGGCTTACCTTTAATTCTATGGCTATATTCATTTAACTCTGTTATGTTCCTTCCAAAATGTCAAGTTGGCAAGGGGCAACTTGTAATGATAAGGAATTATGGGTGGCTCATTAAATATGAAATTGACAACTAATTATACACTATGAGATGATTGAAAAAAAAAAAATCTTATAATTTTCAAATACGAAAATTCTTTAATAAAATGGTTGCTTATATATATTTGTTCAAATGTGTCATGTTACATTAAAACATGCGACATACACTCTTCCCATAAGGGCAAAACTAGGGCAATCTTTTAAAATTTATTAAAAAAAAAAAAAAAAAAAGAATGATCAATTTAACTCCTATAAATTCAATTTCTTAATTTTGACCCTTTATGTTTTTTAAATTAACCGTAAATGACATTAATTTAACTTGTCAATTGTCTTTAAGGTCTTTGTTTGTTGATGAAAAAATATAGAACACAATGGTGAAAGAATTTGTGTCATTCATGACTTTTTTTCTCTCTTATATATTTTTAAATTAATTGTGATGGATAATTATTAAATATAATGCACGGTCTTATAGTATCACGTTAGTCATACCTGTATGATACCATAGACTTTCTTTCGTGATTTATGTCAAATGATAGAGAATTTAGAATCCATTTGAAGGAGAAAAACAAATGCCCATCGGAGATCAGAAATCTTAGGCCCATTTAGAGCCCATTTGGTAATGAGAAAAGAAAGAACATGGAAAATTTTAGGCCCATTTGATGATGAGAAAAACAAGAACCCAATTGACATAAAAATCTTAGGCCCATTTAGAGCCCATTTGATGATGAGAAAAGGAAGAACCCAATTGACATGAAAATCCTAGGCCCATTTGAAGATGAGAAAAAGAAGAAACAGAGTGACGGATGTGAGCAGAAATGGAGAGCAGCCAAAAATTGAGGCGTTGAAATATCAACAAGAGTTTAAATTTGATATTGTTTATAAATACAATATTTGATACAGAGCAAAACGCGGTTGAATCTCCTTCACTCTAGCATGGCATGTGACTCGGAACCCTAAAACAAACTCCAAATCCCATTACACCAGGTGTCCTTCATTCCAACATTTGACTCTCCACGTGCCTTCACTCACAAGCTTCTTTAACGTACCCTGTCACTTTCATTTCACTGTAAGAGAAGATGTTCCAGGAAATGAAAGATCGCTTTTTCTTCTTTCTCATTAAGAGAATGCATAAATCTTTGGTAAGATGTGTTTAAATTTTGGTGGTTCATTTTGTTTTGAATTTTCTTCCAGAAATTTTGCTTTTATAACTGTCTTTTAAGTTAGTGTTTATCACAAGAAAAGATTGTGATCTTTGACTTTAATGGGGTTCTTGTTGCCTTTATGAAGTTTTCAGGTAGAGTTGAATTGAAAGCAAAAGCAAGTTCTAGACTCCCTGGTAATCTGATTTATTTAGATTTTATTGGGGTTAATAAAATGTGCAATTTTGTACATTATAATTAAATAAGGTATGTCACCTTCTTTCTAGGGATTTCAAGTGATTTTTCCTTTTTACCAATTTTTTTTCCCTATTCTGTTCTTATTCATCATTTACAAGTTTCTCTGTTTTGTTTTTGTTAGTTTTTGCTTGCTTCATCGAAATTTAGGTTCCATAGTTAGAAATGGTACTAAATTTTGCATCAAAGAGTGTACAGCTTATATTACCTTATGCACTCTCTTCTTCTTCTTCTTCTTTTTCTTCTCCAAAACCAGTCTCTTTTATTTCTTCTTCTTTGTTGACAACTCGTACTAGAAGAAACTCGTCTCTGTTATTCCGAAATAGAGTGAAGAATTGGAGTTTTGGGGTGTGTAATTCTAGAGGTAATAGTCTGAAGCGATCTTGCAGTTTTGAGTTTGATGAATTTCCCGAAGAGGAGTTATTTAAAATGATTGAAGGTTTGGCAGAAAAGTTTGATATTACTGATGAAGAAGAAGAAGAAGAAGAAGAAAATGATAAGGACACAGGCTATGGTAGAACAGAAGTTTCTTGCAACGCAAGTAAAAAACAACCTGAAATGGGTCAAAAAGTGAAGATTTCAACACAATTTATGCCTTCACAGTTTGAATTTCTTGAGCATAATTTGCTCGGCATCCATCCAGAGCCGGAGCACTGGCCGGAGAGAGATGAGATTAATAGAGTGAACATTGAACAGAAAGCGAACTGCGTTGGCATCCCTTTGTCACTGAAGATGATAAAAAGAAAACAGAAATGGCAACAGGGTTTTGGGGATGCTGGGGATTTTGCATATTGGTTCTGTGACGAAGGCATTTTCTTCATTAGTATTCATTATTAGAGAGCTTCAGAACCTATGCCTTACATATAAGGGCGAGCCTTTATTCTGAAGACTTAAAGGAGATTACGAGTAAAGTCCAAAGAGAAATGAATATATCGTTTGTTTGGCTCTTCCAACAAGTTTTTTCGCGAACGCCCACTTTGATGGTCTATGTAATGATTCTTTTGGCTAATTTTACTGTCCATTCAATGAGCAATCACACTGTTATTGCCACTACTTCACCCTTCAAGCTCGTCTTGCGAGACCATCTCAGAGTCAGAGATTTATAAGCTGTTGGAAGACTCAAATTCTGATGTGGGCAACAATGGTGGTGGCATAAAAGTGAGACCGACTGTCGCTGGAACCAAAGGTAGGAAATGTCCATATGTGCAGATCCTCACTTTTTGTTGAACAGCCTAGAGTTCTTACTGATGAAAATTATGAGGCAAATCATGATATGACTGAAGTGGAGGTAGAATTGTGGAACTCTATGGTGGAAGAAGCCTCAAGAATGCAAGAGGAATCAAGTCTTGAGGTTCTTAATACCGGGACCAAGAAGCTTTTTGTAACCCCAATAACAGTGAAGCTCGAACCAGAAGATTATGTGGATTATTTTAGAACAGATCTCCTCTACCAGATGGGCGTAGCTGAGGAGCCAAATAATTCACTTCTGCTCACAAATTATGCTCAGTTGCTTCATCTTGTCGCTCAAGACTACGATAGGTAAGTCCCAGCTATGCTACTTTCCCAATTGTGGATTTCCATTTCCAGTTCTGCTAAACATAAGTTTTACATTGGTAATTATGTTTTGGTTTTGCAAATTTTGGGGTTGAACAGGGCAGCAGAGTGCTACAAGCGAGCAGTCCAAATAGAACCGCTGGATGCCGAGGCATTGAGTAAATTTGCCGACTTCCTGTGGAAAACAAGGAATGACCTTTGGGGTGCTGAAGAGAGATACTTACAAGCAATGGCAGCTGATCCAAGCAACGCTTATCATGCTTCAAAATACGCCACTTTTCTGTGGAGCACCGGCGGTGAAGATACATGTTTTCCTCTCCCCAATTGACACTACAGAAAATTTTTGTGATGCCAGAAAGATGATGCATCCTAAAAGAAAATTATTACCATGTCAGTATCCTAATCACTAGGGTAAAAAAAAATTTCCTGGTTTTTTGTTTTATTGATTTGTAAAAACAATTCATGAGTTATACACAAATAAAAATCACTGATATCCCTTTTGAAGGTAGTACTCTTAAAAGAAATAAAACTCTAGTATTTACATAATTCTTATATTTCAATTTTTTTCATGCTAAAGTACAGGTTCACAAGAGCAGTAAAATACAAGGGTACTAATAGCCTCTTTGTTACATGGTAATAATAATACAAAAATTGTCCCATGTGATTGAACCCAGTTAACACCACAACTCTTAACTAAAAACAATGAATTGAAATAACTCTTAACTGATAAGTGGAATTTTAGCATTTTAAATGAAGTGGAAACTACAGCATCACCAAAACCAGAGATTGCGACTGTCAACAGCCTTCACAGAAGTAGATACCAGTGGCATTCGGCCAAACTCGGCGGCAAATCTATTAACACATTGGGTTCTTTTCTCAGTATGACCTCCCATGCTACTAATGCCAGTTGAACCAATCTCGTATATTTTGCCTACAGTGGCAACACCAATACTTGAATAAGATATCATTTAGAAGAATAACAAGGAAAGGATACACATAAATGAGAGTGAAAGGCAAAAGCATTTTTCTTATGTAGATGATCGGAACTCGGAAATACAAAGAACAAAGCAAAACAAAATGCCATTCTGAGAATAAGATGATCAAATTTTCAGATATTATTTGGTTTGATTCTTTGGATGCAATGATATCTCTCAAACTGTTACGAATACACATGATTTATCATTTACCTTTAACCCATATAGGGGGAGAACCAGTCACATTTGCTACAAGAAAGGACATTGCAATATCTTCACAGTTCCTGGTAAACCAATCCAACAATTAGAGAGTACTTAAACTTGTAAACAACAGAGATCAAAAGATAACTAAAAAAATAAAAGCAAGTAACAGATTAAGAAGTGGAAGAAGAACCTGTTCTTGGTTACATATTCTCTAATTGATGCTGGCATCTCCTTTGTGTATACCCGCAAATATTTTTTGTGGAAAAAGGCAGCCTTTGAGAGTACCATACTATAAGTACCTGTCCACCAAACAGACCACCACCCACCATATATGTAATTACCCGTATCGTCTTTCTGTATAAACATTAACAAATTGAAAAGCAACAGATTCAGATTGTATTTCATGATTTGAACTTGAACTAACAGATATAAATGACTGGAGACATAATAAAAAACTATATCCAGATTGAGTTCACAAACTGACACTCCAAGTAAAAAATTTCATTGATAGAGTCAATAAATCGCTCAAACCAAATCAACATTTTGCATTTCTGCTAATTTTGTCATATCTTTCTTCTCTAGTGTATACATCATTGAACATGATATAGCATCTGCGATACTAACATAATACATAAACATGTTCAGTTCTGTTTGGTATTTGGTAAAACTGACTTGAAAAAATGAATAATCAGGCAAGTGTTCCCAATATTATACAAGTACAAATACAAAATGGCTTTCCACCAAATAGGACTCACAAGAAAATTCGGCAACATACAATTCTTTTCTTCATTCTTCAGTTAATAAATAATATGTGAACTTATTTTAACTTCATGTTTAAATTGCAGCAAAGAAGGAAATTCAATAGGCAAAGACATACCCAATGATTACGAGGTACAAATCCAACCATCGTATCCGGTGCACTTTGCCAAACGTCGAAAGCGAACTTCACCGAAGAGCAAGGAAATATAACATCATCATCAATCGAAAATACAGCATCAGCCTCCAAATCCTTAATCTCTTTAAATCTGTTGTTCAAACTATCCTCCTCATTAATATCAAATTGCAGTTCAACCCGTCGCCCCTGTCTCGAATTCTTCTCCACAACATTGTATAAATTTTTTTTAAGTGATTTCGAAGGAGGATCAGGCTCACTCCACACTATGTGTATCGAATCTAGTCCTGGACATGAAGCATAGTGAGAAATCGATTCCTTCAGCAGATCGTATCTCTTCCATGTGTTCATTAAAATAGCATATCCTTTCCTGTGCACAAAATACAGAATCCAGCATCAAAACATAACCCTAACCTTAATTAGAGGTTAATTAATGGTGATTATCTTAAGAGATACTAATTATTAAGCATTTAAACGAACTTCCACTGCAACAGATATTCATAATACCAACTAGTTAAAAAATCTAGATTTTATATATATATATATATATATATATATATATATATATATATATATATATATATATATCACTATGTGATTAAAACTTTCCTAATTTGTTAACTAAAACTGAATTATATGAAAAAAGTTACTGATTATTTAGATTTTAAATGAAATTCATTATTCTGCTCAAATAAAATTCAACTATAAATTATGAACTACCTTAAAGTCTAAATGAATACTAACCGTGGCAGAGCGAACCGATCCACCAGCTCGGTGCTGCTATCTGTCCATTCAACGAAAGAAGAACCGCGGCAAAGTAGTAGAATCACCGACAAAGCGATGCAGCAGCAGAGTATAAGCTTTATCTTCGGCTGCATCGCAAATTGTCTGAATCGCTGGACCGTTCGACGGTTGCCATTGAACAACAAGCTCCCTCTCATCATCATCAAGTTTTTGTATTAGTCGGGGAGATAGAGGGAGATGGTACAGTGTAGTGAAGGTGTAGCGAGTGGAGAAACAGAAGAGCGGGTACGCCCATAAGATGTGAGTGCTAGACACGTGTCGCGTCGGCGATTGGTGATTACAGCCTCTCGAAGTTTCTTAAGAGGCTGTGTCGTTATGTACACTGTCTCAGATCAGATCTTCCATGGATTGTGAAAGCAATGATTCGTCAAGCGTCTGAAACAAATAGAGAACGAAAGCGGCGCCCATTCCAAACCGTCGGATCGACGTCCGGATAGAATCAACGGTTTTGCCAAATGCGAATTTAAATAGCGGTTCCCATTGGGACCCACCTGTCAAATATTCTCCGTTTTTTACACTGTTATTTGTCTAAATTCGCAAATAAGTCCTGAGATAGTTAACTACTAGTCAAGGTATTAAAACCGGACCCACGGGGATCATGCTAATGTCATGCTGATGTCATAATATATAAAAAATAATAAAATAATAAAAAAAGGGTTCAACCTGGCATTGGATCAATAGCTCGTAATAAAAAATTCGGTCAGACTAGATCATTTAATATTTTTGATTTTTTAATTGAATCAACCTGACTCGATCATCTATTCCCGATTCAACTAGTTGAACCGGTCGAGTTTTAAAATTATGCTACTAAGTACTTAATTGTTGATATATAAATGGAAAGTTAGTTGAAAATTGAGAGGTACATGTAAATTTTTGATATATAAATGGAAAGTTAATTGAAAATTGAGAGATACATGTAAATTTTGTAATTTCATTAGAGATTTAAACTCAATCAATAGAACTAACATTTAGACCAAATGGGAGGATTATGTTTTTTTATAAACTAGGCCAGACCCATATTTCATGGGTGTGAGACTCCAATACTCTTCCTCACAGTCAAACCCATATATTGGGTCATATCTGTTGCTCTGATATCATGATAGAATTTAAGATAGATCTCTTTATCCAAGACTTTGTTAAATAAGAAGATTACTCAATCTTATAAACTAATAGGCTTAAGCATGCTTAATCGGTATGAGACTCTAACACAAACATCATAAGTTCTAACCTATCTTGAAGATCTCAAGACTTTGTTATCCCTTTTTCTTTCATCAATTCACCAAATGACAACATACTGAATCGATTCATAATCTAACTATACAATTTACAAGAATCATTTACCTTCTTGAGGTTAGATTCATTTCCTAGATAGGTAAAGGCAAGAATTGCTTCAATTCAACCTGTTAAAGGCAAAATGAATCTAACCTATCTAGGGAATTCTTTCAGATACCATAAGAAATCGATTCCAATAAGATCTACCCAAAATTTAAATTTAAAATAGTTACCGAAAATGATAGACCAGCCTGATTACTGAAATTTGAAAGCAGCCCACCAAATAACTGGACTGGACTGGACTGCCAGCAGTGAGCCGGGCCACTAAAGTCGACGAAATTCAAAGCTTAGAGAAATTCACTTCATTTTCAATGTGCAATCAAAAAGTTTCAATCATGCAGATCATGAGAAGGAATTTAACAAATGGACGCTGAGAGCAATTCGTTTTCAACTCCACCTCTACCAGCTTTGACACTGAGTCATCCAAATTAGCTAGGACGGCGGGCGGCTATAAAATTGGTCAATTTTTAATTCATTGTCGAGTCTTACCTTTA
>CM047899.1:34546472-34577840 GCA_026229545.1 Pistacia atlantica | reverse complement strand
GAGTCTTACCTTTACTACTAAAATGAATTAATTTTGTAATAATATAAATGACCTCATAATTAGTTAATTAAATCCTCTTCAAGGGATAATGTTGGGAAATGTTTATTGAAAAAGGACGAGTCACATAAAACTAGGGGTGTTCAAAAGAATCGGTTAGAACTAGAACCAACGAATACCCTGGGTTTGGTTCTGGTTCCTACCTAGAATCAATAGTCAATGGGTAGATTTTGGTTCCAAATTTTTGGAACCGTTACTGTGCGGTTCCGATTCCTATAGTTAAGAATCGGAACCGAGACTAATATAAAATAAAATTAAATATTAGGGGGGTTAATAAAAACTTTTGTAAAAAAAGTAATATGAATAGATTTATATTTATATTTCATAACATTTAGGGTCAGTTTGGTTCGGGGTTAAGTGACATTACTGGGGTAATGTCATCTTATATTACTTGATTACCACGTTTGGTTGTCAAGTAATATAAGATACCAGTAATCTTCAAATACCAATAGTGGTTACTATTGGTAATATAAGAGGTAATCTGATTACCTCCATTTTCTTAGGTTTTCTGAGATTACCAGGGTTATCTTTTTTTGTTACAATTTTATCCCTTATTAATAAAAATTTTGGACAATAATACCCCTACTTTAAAACAAATTTACATTAACATCCTATTTCAATTTTACCCTTGTTTAATTAAAATTTTGGACAATAATGCCCTTATATTTAAAATAATTTCTGAGACCACCACCGCCATCCAAGCACCACCACCACCTGACCACCCACCACCACCGCCGAGCGGTCAACCACCACGGACCACCGCCGGAAAATTGCCAGAGTCCGTAAAAACACTGGAAATTCTGTGGGAGGCTCCGGGAGGTTTCTCTATGGCCGTTTTTGGCCATATTGATGGCCGAAAACGGCCAACCGTCGGGCGATCTGGTCGGAAATGGCCGATCTGTGGCCATTTCGGCCGATCCTTCTGGCCGTTAACGGCCGATACCGCCGTTATTGGCGCTAGAATCGATGGCCGTTAACGGCCGAGTCCGGCGATATGGCGTTTCGGCCATCAATATGGCCAAAAACGGCTATAGCGGAGCCTCTTGGTCACGGTGACGTACTCACGGGCACATCCGACGGTGGTTCGCGGTGGTTCGCGGTGGTGGGGGTGATTTCGTCATAAATTAAAGTTTTATATAAGCGGGGGTGTTTTAGCTAAATCTGAAATATTGGGGGTTAAAAGAGTTATTCAAAAATTAATAATAAAAAATAATTTTATTTTATTAATTAATTTATTTAAAAGGGGGACAATTTAGTAATTTAAATAGCATACCCACCAATTTATTCTCCATAACCAAACATATTAATATAACATACCCACCAACTAACCAAACATATTTTTCTAAAGATTCCCAGTAATCTTTCAAGGTAATCTATCTTTCCAGTAATTTAATATTCCCAGTAATCTAACATTCCTGAACCAAACGCCCCCTTAAAGTAAGTTGGTTTGACTTTTGAGAATCTACCTTTACAAAATAATGGAGTTTTAATTTTGAATTTATAATTTGTTATTTTATTTTTGTTAACAAGTGCCAGGTGTGGTGTTTGGGGGGTTGGGGGGGGGGGGGTGTTTGGGGGTTATTGTAATTTTATAGGATACCCAGGTGGGCCAAGTTATTCAGGTTTCAGGTGCAGGTACGAACTGAACCATCGGTTCGGAAGGCTCGGGTTCCAAATTTTAAGGAAGGCCGTTGGTTTGAATTTCGATTCCTTCAAAAAGTGCAGGGTACTCAGAACCGAACACCCCTACATAAAACCATTGAATATACTGATTCAATCCGAGATCTTAGAAATTGAATAAATTCAAAAATAAATCACAAAATCTTGATAATTTTCTTTATCTAATAAATGAGGAGTTACATGAAATCGTTATTGAGTATGCACTTTATCAAGAATTACATACGAGTAGAGGTGGAACATTTGGGCCGGGTTAGGTGGGTCAACCCGTAAAGAAGCTTGAACCCGACAGCAACCCCCGGGCGGGTCGGGTTGCACAATGGCAACCCGCAACCCGGGTTGCTGTTTTGTCTCTTTTGCAAGAGACCCGACAACCCACCGGGTTGCAACAGCCAACTCGGCAGGTTGGCCCAAAAAAATAAAAAATTTTATTTTATTTTTCAAATTACCCCTTTACCCTTGAAATATAGTTGTTTTATAACCGTTGGAGGGGTCTTTTTCATCATTTTTCTTTCCCATTTTTTCCTATAAATTGGCCCTAAACTCTCACATTTTTCTCACACTTACCCTTGAAATATAGCCGTTGGGGGTGTGGTACTTGTAAGTTTTTAAGGGTTTTTTTGCAATTTTAAAAACTTTTGGGGGATTATTGTAGTTTTATAGGATACCTAGAACTGGAACCATTGTTACAGGTTTCGGTTCTGGGTACCTAGATGATTCCGGTTCTGGTTCCAAATTTCAAGGAACCGTCGGTTCCGGTTCCAGTTTCTTCAAAAAGTGCAGGGTACCCAGAACCAAACACCCCTACATAAAACCATTGAATATACTGATTCAATCTGAGATCTTAGAAATTGAATAAATTCAAAAATAAATCACAAAATCTTGATAATTTTCTTTATCTAATGAATAAGGAGTTACATGAAATCGTTATCGAGTATACACTTTATCAAGAATTACATACGAGTAGAGGTGGAACATTTGGGCCAGGTTAGGCGGGTCAACCCTAACCCGGCTCGTAAAGAAGCGGGTTGAACCGTAGCAACCCTCGGGCTGGTAGGGCATGGTGAATGGCAACCCGTAACCCTGCTGGGTTCTTTGTTTTGTCTCTTTTGCAAGAGACTCGCAACCAACTGGTCAGTTCAACAGCCAACCCGGCAAGGTGGCTGAAAAAAATAAAAATTTTATTTTATATTTCAAATTACCCCTTTACCCTTGAAATATAGCCGTTTTATAGCCGTTGGAAGGGTCTTTTTCGTCATTTTTCTTTCCCATTTTTTCCTATAAATTGGCCATAAACTCTCACATTTTTCTCACAACTCAAATTCTCTCATATTCTCTAATCTCTAATTTCTCAATTATTCATTTATTCTCTCAATCTCTTTGTTATCAATTTGCTCGTATTTTAATTTTTATTAGTTTTTGCAATTTTTAATTCATATTTCCAATTTTCTAAATTCCAATTTCCATATTCCAATTCTCTTTCTTTAATTTTTATTTATTCTACATCAATTTTTTTTTCAACTACAATGGATAGATATTTCTCTCCCATCAATTACAATGATGAAGGAAACTACTATCCTAGTCCCAATCCTGCTGATTTTACTAACATAAATGCAGGAGGAGATTTAAATAGTTCTGCTTTCCCATTCTCAGAATCCGATACACCTCAAAATATGACCCCGATTCCAATGCTCCGGTGGTTCTAAGTCGTCCTCGTAATCGTCGTGCTCGTCCAACTTCATCTCAAGCTGAGGCGGGATCATCAACTGTCGCCGAAAGCAAAGACAGATACACATCAAACGTTTGGGCGCATTTCGACAAGTTTTACGAGACAGAAAATGGCGTTCAAGTCAAGAAAGCGAGATGCAAATACTGTGGAAATATTTATAAAGCTGATTCAGGTAATGATACTAGTACTTTAAAAAGGCATGCTAATAAACATATTAATCAACATGGAAATAGAGAAAGCAATCAAACTCAAATAACTAATATGGGTACTAATTGGCGTTATAATTCTGATGTATATAGGGAACATTTAGCTTTATATATTGCTGCAACTGATCAATCTATTAATATGGCTGAAGATAAATATTTTGAAAGATTTGTTCAAAATTCATTTTTTCTAGGATTTAAAAGTTATTCTAAAACTGCAACTAGAAATGATTTAATAAAATTATTTAAAAAAATGAAATTTTAATTAAAAAATAAAATACATACTTATCATGTTAGTGTGGCTCTAACTGTCGATATTTGGAGTGGTAGAGCTAAACAATATTATATTTGTGTGACTAGTCATTATTTTGATAATGAATGTAAATTAAATAAATCTTTATTAGGATTTAGATTAATGGATGTTGATCATAGTGGTGAACAAATTTATAATAAAATTGTTGAAGTTTTAGAAGATTATGATATTGTTAGTAAAGTGATAAGTTTAACTTTAGATAATGCAAGTTTTAATAGTAAAGCTATAGATTATTTTCAAAGTAATTATCCTTTATATAACAATTTGAAGTTTTTTCACCAACGTTGTGCATGCCATGTTATTAATTTAATCATGAAAAGTGGTATGAAAACAATTAAAGAAAATATTAATAGAATTAGAGATTATTTAGCTTGGATTATTAGTAATAATAAAAGAAATGCTGAATTTCAAGACGCTTGTATAAAATCAAATATGTCTCCTAGAACTTTTGCATTAGACATGCCTGTTAGATGGAATAGTACTTATTTAATGTTTGATTCATGTTTACCTTATGCTAATATAATTAGTTATTTTGTAGCAAATAATAAAGGTCCTCATTATTTGGTAGAAAATGATTGGCAAATAGCTAAGGTATTTCATTATTTTCTTAAAACTTTTTACCAATCCACTTTACAACTTTCCGGTGTGTATTATCTTATTAGTCTATTGGTAATATATACAATTATAAAAATTTTTGAGTTATTTATAAAAAACAAAGACAATGTAATTTTAAATGCACCAATAAGGGCAATGAAATTTTTTTTTTTTAAATATTGGGAACCCATTCCTTTTCTTTATTGTTTAGGTGCTATATTTGATCCTAGAATTAAATTAGCAGGTTTAGAAAATGGTTTTGACAATTTATGTGAAAATTTACAAACCAAAGCATATGCCAATCAAATAGGAGAGGTAAAAAATACACTTTTCGAAGTATATTTCCAGTATGAAAACAGGTATGGGAACCCGTAAAGAGACGAAACATCCAGAGAAGCTGCATCAGAAGAAACAAATGAAGACTTCTACTCTTGGGGTGCACTGAATAGGCCGAAGAGGACCCGAATCTAAAGCACAACCTCCTCTTCAGAAGCTCCACCAACAACAACAACTAATGTACTGTCTTCCATGCAGTCGCAGAGTAATGAGCTTCAATAATATTTGACAACCCCTGAAATGTTACCAGTAGATCCACAACAGAGAGCCAACATTGATCTCTTAGACTATTAGAGAGCCAGAAAATGTATTTTTCCGGTATTATCAAGACTTGCCTTGGATGTTTTCTCTGTTCCTGTCTCAACCGTCTCATCCGAACAAACATTTAGTGCAAGTGGAAGAATTTTAAATAAAAGGAGGACTAAACTTTCACCACAAATGATTGAAGTCCTCACATGTCTTCAAGATTGGGAACGGTCGTGCCATCAAGGTCAATACAAGGTTGTCGACGATACTTTAATAGAATCATTTCAATTTTGTAATATAGATGATACGGATGAGGGAGGTCCTAGTGAACCCCAAAATTAGTTGTTTTATAAATTGTAACTTGTAAATTAATTGTCAATTATTGCATTCTTTTTTCCTTACCAAGTTTTTGTACTATTGAGTTTTTCTTGGTGAGGTTTTTAACGAGGTAATAATTATTGTAATTTCCTATTTTATTTTTTAATAAATGAATAAATTTAGTTATTCTTATATTACAATTTTAATGTATTAAAATTTAATTAATATTTGGAATGTTAAAAAAAAAATTAATTTAATTTAATTATTGATATTTGAAAAGAAATTTACAATTAAATAAAAACAATTACATTTATTCATTTATAAATTGTTAATTATTCATTTGAAAAGTTACTTACACATTTAAACTTAAACAAAATAAAAATAAAAAAGCGGGTTAACCCGGCCCAACCCGCGGCCTAACCCTCACAGTTAGGGTTGGAATGGAGGTCCGGGTTCCAACCAACCAACCCCTAATATTGGCATGGGCCTAACCCTACTGGGTTAGGGTTGGCTGATTCAGTTGCCGGACCAGCCCAATTCCCCTAATATTGGCGGGCCTAATCCCAATGTTAGTTAGGGTTGCTGATTCAGTTGGACCAAAGAAATTCCCTAATATTGGCGGGCCTAACCCAGCGGGTTAGGGTTGGCGGTTCAGGTTGGACAAGCCAATTCCCTAATATTGGCGGGCCTAACCCGGCCCGCCAATGTCACCGGTCGGGTCAGGACCGACCCGCCATTAACAGCAACCCACCGCGAGCTGGGTCGGATCAGGCGGGTCGGGTTGCTTTTCCACCTCTACATACGAGTAGATTAATACAATATAAGCATCTGAGAAAATGCTCACCTACAACTCAACCAATAAAATACATTATGTAATCCGTTTTCGAGATTAATGACTTACTCATATAGAGACTTTGGCAATGGGCATTTCCCAAATTGGTGTAATTTTAATTAAGAAAATAAGTTGTGTTTAATTTTAGTGATGTAATTTGCATTTGAGTTTCATATTTTAGAGGTAAATAAAAATTTGGGCTGGGAACATTTTGAAGATGGGGTCAATAATGTTAAGTAATAGTTGCTTTCAATATGATGAAATGGGAAAATAAGGTATTGCTTTTTTATAATATTGTCCGCCACTAGGGACTTATTAATTATGTGCATCCTTTTACTTCAAATCTAAGACTTGAAATATACAATTTCTCCGTCAATACATATCTCTACATTTATTTAATTAAAATTGCTTAAAACATCACTACCATGGAAAGTTTGTAACCATCAAACACTAGCCAAAATTAATTAAAAAATGTAAAGACAGAGTAATCACATCACATCACAAGTGATAAAATCCTGATTTTTTTTTTTTTTTTTTTTGTGAATGGGGGTGTCAGAATTAGTTTGTACGTACCTCAACTAATCTGTCAGGACCTTGAAATGATATCTTGAGAAAGGCAAAGAACATATAAATGTGGAGTGGTGAGGAAAAATGTGTGAAAATGCTGGAAAATAAGAGTGGATTAAGAAGAAGGTAATGCAAAATTAGCTCAAAAAGCAGATTGTTAATGAGGACAAGGAGGGCTGGCAGAGCCGCGAAAAGCAGTGGCCTCAAATCGAGGGGCGGTTGAATAACCACAATCATTCCTAATATTTTAACACTCTGCTTCCATCATTCATCGTTCCAAGTGTGTGAAACATATAATATTTTCGTTTTAGGTAGGAATGGTTGTCGTTTGGACAGATATTGTACACATAAAATATTCAAATAAACAAATGCTAATACTCAACCTAAAGGAGACATAATTTAACCCAAAGTTTAAGGTAAGTTTTTAATTAATCGCATTCTTATCCATGTCACTTTCAATTTTCAAATTTACAATTTATTACATTTTTAAAATATTGAATTTAAATTTTATAGCATAAAGTAGTTTTTTTGCAGAGGAAGAAGATGACGCTGAAGCACAAAAATAATATTCCAAGTATAGGCTGCAGACAGCATTGGACATTATTAAATATTATCCATGTCGAGTCACCACAACTAGATTAATACGCTAAACATGTTAGTTGACATGATTAGTATATAATCAAATTCCACGAATACCCCATTATTTATCATCTTATCAAATAATTAAATAATTAATTAATTTCGCCAGCATGAAATTTCTGTAATATTTTTCTTCTTTTAAGATAATCAATTTCTTAATCTAATGAATATAATGTTCATATATAATGCATGTATATATATTTTTTTAATTATCAGGGTGTCCTAACCAGCTTACACTTTGTTTATATATAATGTATCGGGTTAGTTTGTATATACTTAAACTATCTTTTTAGGACCTTAAAATTATCAGTCGGATAAGAATCCTAATGACCATCCCTATTAATAAAAGATATGAATCGAATATAAGATCTTTTGAGTAATATCTCATTGTATTTTTCATGAACAAAATCTTGAATTTATTTATTTTAATTGAGTTGAAATTTGAGGAGCGAAATCAAGACAATAATAAAAAGACGAAAATAACCAATTGTTTTTAGTTTCCAAAAGTTGTCCCTACACAAGTTCTAAAATTGTCATACAAAATCATCAACCTATAGTGACTGTGGTCAGCTTGACTGTTGATGGACGCCATTGGACGGTGGCCAGAACATCACGTATATGGATGAGCTTGAGCCACCTAGGATTTTAACCCAATTATTGTCGTTTTTATTCATATGGGTAGTTACGTAATTTTATAAAATCGCCGAAAATGATTGGTCGGTCACAAGATAAATAAAATAAATTCAATTATATACACTCAATAGGACCCACCACCAGCTCTCATCACTCCCTCTTCGTCGTTATATAAACTACAGCGCATCAACCACCACTCCTCACCTCATCATCACAACTCACAAGATCAAACGGGCAAAAACAAGTAGCAGAATTCTTACGTCTCTGTGTGTTTTTTGAGCGGAAATGGAGGGCAAGGAAGAGGATGTTAGATTGGGAGCCAACAAGTTCACCGAGAGGCAGCCACTTGGAACGGCTGCTCAGGTACCCGATAGCAAGGACTACACCGAGCCACCACCGGCTCCACTGTTCGAGCCCGGCGAGCTCACTTCTTGGTCCTTTTACAGAGCTGGGATTGCTGAGTTTGTTGCCACTTTTCTCTTCTTATACATCACTGTTTTGACTGTCATGGGCGTGGTCCAGCCTGAAACTAAGTGTAAAACAGTCGGTATTCAAGGGATCGCTTGGGCCTTTGGTGGCATGATCTTCGCTCTCGTCTACTGCACAGCTGGAATATCAGGTTAGTAGAGATGTCAAATGAGCCGTTTGCATAAGAATAACTCATTTTGTTTGGGATGTTGAATTAGTTTTAATGGTGCTGCAGGGGGACACATCAACCCGGCGGTGACATTCGGGCTATTTTTGGCGAGGAAGCTGTCTTTAACTAGGGCAGTTTTCTACATGGTGATGCAGTGCCTTGGTGCCATCTGCGGTGCTGGTGTGGTGAAGGGTTTTGAAGGAGCAACCAGATACCAGTTGTTGGGTGGTGGAGCTAACTCGGTGGCCCATGGATACACCAAAGGTGATGGTCTTGGTGCTGAGATTATTGGCACTTTTGTTCTTGTTTACACTGTTTTCTCTGCCACTGATGCTAAACGTAGCGCCAGAGACTCCCATGTTCCTGTAAGTTTCTAAATTAATCTCTCTGCTTCGTTGTTGAGTTCAAAGTATTAATTAAAGGTTAAGTTTTGACATTATATATGGATTTAAATGGTTAGATTTTGGCACCTTTGCCCATTGGTTTTGCTGTGTTCTTGGTTCACTTGGCTACCATTCCAATCACTGGAACTGGTATCAACCCTGCTAGGAGTCTTGGTGCCGCCATCATCTTCAACAGAGAACACGCCTGGGATGACCACGTAAGCCCACTCAACCGCTACTGATTTACTAATGGTAATTAATTATTAATTAATTAACCTTCTTTTTCTATGGTGTGTGCAGTGGATTTTCTGGGTTGGACCATTCATTGGAGCAGCTCTTGCAGCTTTATACCACGTGGTGGTGATCAGAGCCATTCCTTTCAAATCAAAGTGATCAAATATTAATAAATGGTGGTGATCGCTTGTGGCTGTTGGTACTTTGCCAAATTTCTGTTTGTTTGACTATGTGTATTTTATTTTCTAAGTTAAGAATTGTAATAGTACCGAAGTTTCTTCAAGGGTTAAAAACCTTCTTTCCTTTTGTTAATTTTTATGGTTCAAAGTGAGGAGGTTGCCGATGATCGATGCCGGTATCTTTGTAAATTAAAATGTAAAGGCTGTGAACGCGAAATGTCATTTTCGGAATAACGCCGACCAAACCCAAGTTCCATAGCCCCCATATCTTCTGTTCTAAACTAAAATCCAAGACTTTGTTATCAAATCGCCATTAATGAATCACCATCGCATCTTGTTGCTTTCATCAAACGTATCCTTTTTTTTTAGCGTGCATTTGTTAGGTGCCCACCACACCAAGTGGGCAAGCTTGTTTTTCCTTTTAACTTGTTTATAATTATAGTGCATGTATCAGTTTACAGATACGACAAGATGATATAGCATTCTCTTGATTCTAACACAACTTAGGCAAAGCTTGTTGACTTGAAGGGCACCTGTCTATCTCCTGGGTTAGAAATAAATGATAAGAGTTAGGTTTTGTACAACATAATCACAACTCATTCATAGACCTAACCACATGTTTTTATATACTTCTGTCTTGATCGTAAAAGGACAATCATCAAAAGCGACAAGAATATTCTTAAAATATACATGAAGAGACAATTTCATCTCTTACCCTCGCGATTTAGGTTATTTTATTACGGATGGATGATGATAAAAGTTTAGGTTTACATTCGCCTCAGCACAACAACAAAGTTTGTGACCTTGTCTGGTTCTATACGTGTAGCCAATCCTTAATAATTATATCAGTGAGCTTAGCATACAGTTGATCAACTATTTTCTCACCGAAGTGGCATGAAACTAGGGACTCTGTGAAAGATCTAATGTCTTCCGCAAGTTTTTCTCCATTACTCCAAATTTGTTTGTCTCCAATTAATCTCGATTGGAAATGTCTCAAGCAGCTCAATTTCAAAGGATTCCTCCCTGTTCACTGTATCCTTCACTTCTTGTAGCGATGGTACATAATCTGGTACATCAAAAGAGTCTAACTTCTCTTCAGAAATCAATCCCTGTGGGATAAAACAGAACAAAGTAAAATGATATATATATTATTGGATAAGGGGTAGACCCATGATGGGTTACCCCAAGCTACGTGGGTGAGATGAAACTGCCAAATGCAGTTTCTCTCTAACCGCTGCCATATAAAAGGAAAACTTTTTCCTTTTAGAAATGGTTTTTTATGAACACTGTTACTTTAAAAAACGCAAGAAAAATAAACGCTCTCTCTCTCTAGAATTTGGAAAACAGGAAAACGATTTGTGGTTTTTCTTTCAGATTACTTTGTTGCTTCAGAGATAAGGAAATGAGGTATTTATGCTGTGTAAATTTATTGTAGTTCATTTATATACAAATGTGATTGCAATGGTGACTATGATCTTGGGATTATGTTAGGATATATGTTATTCTATTTAATTTCCAACATATATATATATATATATATATATATATATATATATATATATATATATATATATATATATATATATATAATAAGGATACCTCATTAATAATAGAATTAGTCTTAGTCTTATAATTTAAAATTATATAATATTTTATCTCGTAGGGCATATTTAGTTCTCTAGGAGTAATTTCTATGGTACCTGAGAAACCAAATCAGCTATGGCCTCAGCTAAAGGTTCCCAAGCCATACAAGTCTCTTTAGTTGTGTGTTCTGCAGATACCCTTCTATGGAATATCAAGAAAACGCGACCATTTTGTATCGTTTCTTGAGAGCGTGACTTGAGAAACAAGCCGAAGTCTTCCTGAAATTGAACTAAATATGCTTCTTTTACAGCGGGAGGGCTTGTATCAGATATGTAAATCTTTCCCTTATTTAATGGCAACCCATCTTTATCTGTAAGTCCTGGTGCCTTCGCATTCAATAAATCAGAGAGCATGAGAAATGACAGATAAAAACTCACAAAAATAGACATTTATTCTCTCTAATTTATACTCACCTTAGAGAGCCAATGTACGGCGTAGGAGGAATAAATGAGGTGCATGGTGTTTTTGGGAAAAAGCCGGCCATGGAAAGAGCCAGGACAGCCGATTACAAAGCACGATTGGTCCTTATATTTTTCAATGAATTCAGACAAGCTCTTGAAGAGTATATTAAAGTCATTGCCCATTAGATCATTCAAGTAATACTGAAACTCTGGCATCTGACGATTCAATTCATTGATTTGATTTTCACGCTCTCTATCACAGTTTCCATCACAGAGAATGTTGTTGGTGTAGAAGAACAATCCAAATCCGCTACGTTCAGAACTTGGTGTGGGGGGAAATCTTTCGAAAATAGAGAATGAACTGCGTTCTCTAGCGCAGGCTTGGTCACATCGGCAACTTTTTGCTATATATTGTAAATTAGTCATTCTAAGTCATGACACAAAAGAGAAACAATTAAATAAAATAGAAGAGCAAGCTTGAAAGCAGAGTACCGTAAATGAAGAGTTCTGATGGCAGCTGTTTTCGCCATCTCCTTTGTTCATGTAAAGCAAGTCCTTCACCTCCATGCAAGTATTCTCCTTCTTCTCAAGCAGTAACTTACCATTTTTTGTTGATGGCGGTGGCTATGGATTAATTTCCTAAAGATTTAAAGAGCTCATCAGATATTTAGATTAAAAGATGAAGAGAATATGTATATATGCAGTTTACTTTTTTTATACAAATCAGAATAAGTTTAGCTTACATTTGCCTCAACACAACAACGACAACAAAGCTTATAATCTTGTTTGGTTCTGTACGTATAGCCAAATCCTGAATTACTATATGGGTAAGCTTATCATACAATTTGTCCTCTATCTCCTCTCGAAAGTGGTGAGAAACCAAGGGGACTCTGTGAAAGATCTGTTATGCAACTGAAACATAAACTCTAACGCTAGCTTATTGAATATAATAATACAAGTAATAAAGCATAAATAAATTGCCAAAAACAAATACAAAAATAAAGAATACCAGGAATTAACGAGGTTCGGTATTAAAACCTACGTCCCTGCGCCGCAAAAGAAAAGCTCCACTATCTCCAAAACAATATTACAAATATTTGGGCAATACAACAAATACCCAAAACAAAGGGGAGATATAACAAAACTTGCAAACTAAAGGGTCCTTAAAGAAAGAACCACTTGCAAAAAGAAGTAATGGAATTACAACTTGGGATGATTAATAACAATGATATGGGTCCTTATATATAGGCCCCAAAAGTTTCCCACTTTTCAATTCTAATCAATGTGGGACAAACAACCTTTTCTTGGCCTATTACATATAAGTCCCTAAACCTTTCTTCATTATCATTTTTACCCCATGTGAATTTGCTAAAAGCCATTTTTCAACAAATCTCCACCTTGGCGAATTAGCAAACCTTCAAAGTTTTGTATTCTTCTCAAATTTTGCAACACCTCCAAATGTGCCAAAAGCACAATCAAGCTCGCAGGATGTTGATCAAGTTCAAAGTTGATTGAACTTGATAATTGTCACTACTTTTGTTAAGACATCTCAGGATTCTCGCAGCCTCAATCTTCTCTAATAAGATTCTTCCTTCGAAATAATTTCCCGCACAAAGTGGTAACGAACATCTATATGCTTGGTGCGAAAGTGGAATCTTGGATTCTTTGCTAAGTGAATAAGACTCACTGTCGAATAGATAGTGATCTTCTTCGACTAATTTTCAATTCATCCAATAGCCCTTGTAACCAAATAGCTTCCTTCACATGCCTCAGAATCGCCATGTATTCGCCTCGTAGTAGACAAAGCAATCAGATCGCAAAGAAGATTTCCAACTTACCGGAGCTCTAGCAAGAGTAAATACATATCCAATAGTTGACCGACGCTTGTCCAAATCACCAAGATAATCGAATCAACATAGCCAATAGCAAATTGACTAAGATTTTCATCCCGCTCAAAAACCAAACCAATGTTTACAAGACCTATAATATACCGTAAAAGAAAATCCACTTCACGCTTCCAATGTCCTTTACCTGTGGATCATGATATATACCTGCACAATTCCAACCTGCATGTGAAATGTCGGGCCTAGTACACACCATTGAATACATCAAGCTACCAACCGCATTTGAATACGGAACTTTTGACATATACTCGTTCTTCATGCGTACTTGGAGATAATGACGCACTAAGCTTTATATGAGGAGCAAGTGGAGTACTTACAGGTTTTGTACTTTCAGTTATGCCAAAACGTTGTAAGACCTTGTTTAGATACTGCTTTTGTGTCAAACAAACCTTGCCATTTCCTCTATCTCTAATTATCTCCATACCGAGAATCTTCTTGGCTTCCCCTAAATCCTTCATCTCAAATTCTTGATTTAGTTGAGCCTTTAACTTCAATTTCTTCTACATTCTTTGAAGCAATCAACATATCATCAACATATAAGAGTAGATAAATGAGAGTATCACCTTGTAGCCTTTGAAAATACACACGCTTGTCAAATTTGCTTCTTGTGTACTCCCGACCCATCATAAACCTATCAAATCGCTTGTACCACGCCTCGGAGATTGTTTCAAACCATAAAGCGATCTTTTCAGTTTACAAACCCAATCTTCCTTCCCAATACTCCTAAATCCTTCTGGCTGAGTCATATAGATTTCCTCTTCCAAATCACCATGTAGAAACGCGGTTTTCACATCAAGTTGAACAAGTTCAAGATTCATCCCGAGTAACCAAGGCCAACAAAATTCTAATGGAAGAATGCTTTACAACCGGAGAAAATACCTCATTGAAATCTATTCCTTCCTTCGAGCGTAGCCTTTCGCCACCAACCTTGCCTTGTATCGGATGTCTTTCAAATTCGAAATCCTTCTTTCTTTGCATATACCCATTTGCATCCAATTGCCTTCTTATTCTTTGGTAATTGAACAACCTCCCAAGTTTCATTCTTATGGAGAGACATCTCTTCTTTCATGGCTTTCCTCCACTTACCATTTTCTTAACCGCTAGCTACTTCATTATAAGTGGAAGGAACTTCACCATCTTCAATTGGGAGTGCATAGGCCACCGTATCAGAAAAAAGCAGCGCGAATTTCTCTTTCTCGCCTTGGCCTATTAACGGCAATGGATTCTTGTTGACATTCTTGGGAAGAATCCTCTTCTTCATCTCCAATGAACTCCTCTATCATAGGAGTCTCATTTCCATTAGGGCTAATCGATGTTGTTTCAAACTCCACCTACTGTTGAGTATGCTCCACCTGTTGCGGAGTACTGAAAACCTTCATCTGGCTTCTTGTTTTCTTTTCTAACATAAGACTCATCAAATGTCACATCCCTACTAAACAAGATTTTCTTTGAACTTGGACACCAAAGACGGTATCCTTTCACACCCGAGGTTATCCCCATAAATACGCTTTCTTTGCTCTAGGATCTAACTTAGACTCTTTTACATGATAATAAGCGGTGGAGCCAAAAAACATGTAAAGAGTCATAATCGCAAATGTTTTGCCCCTGCAACCATACCTCAACGGCGCTTGCCTTCAATTGCTTGCTTGATGGACGCATTAATGAGATGACACGCATATATAATCGCCTCCCAAAACTCTTTGCCTAACCTGCACTTGGACAACATACACCGAACTTTCTCCAAGATAGTTCGATTCATGCGTCGCCACCCCATTCTCGCTGTGGTGTATTTCTCACCGTAAAGTGACGTACTATTCCTTCATTTTGGCAAACTTTCAAAAACGGATCACTACGATACTCCCCACCATTATCTGACGTAGGGCGCTTGATCTTTCGCGATCCGAGTCTCAATCATCTTTTTTCCATTTAAGGAAAACACCAAGTACGTTATCTTTAGTTTTTATCACATACACCCAAACTCTTCTGGAAAAATCATCTACAAAAGTGACAAAATAGTGCATACCTCCCAAAGATGTTGTTTTGGTAGGTCCCCATACATCAGAATGAACATAATCCAAAATACTCTTAGTATTATGGATTGCGGTGCCAATTTCACTCTTGTCTGCTTTTCCCGAACACAATGCTCACAAAAATCCACTTACAGTCTTTGCACCTTTCAATAAGCCTTGATTCACCAAACTAAGTAAGGCTTTTTTCACCGCATGCCCCAAACGCATATGCCACAACTTGAGCATTTACAGATCATCTTTCGCACGATTGTAGCTATCGTTTCAATAACTGTACTACCATTATAGTAATACAAGTTGTTCCTCCTCGTGCCTTTCATTACCACAAGAGCTCAAGAAACTTTTAGAATTCCATCTCGCATATTCACCGTGAAGCCTTTAGATTCCAAGGCTCCCAAAGAGATGAGATTCTTTTTTCAACTTCTACATACCGAACATCTGTCGAGTTCTAGTTGAGCCATCATGATTCTTCAACCGAATTGAACCTATCCCAGGTTGTTTTACAAGCATCATCATTGCCCATATAAACAACTCCACCATCAAGTTCTTCGAAATTAAAGAACCACTCCTTGTGGGGACACATATGATAGGTACAACCTGAATCCATAATCCACTCATTTGATCCAGAGGTGGATGGTAGACTAACTAGACAGAAATCATACTCATCCTCTTCACGCTCAATAACGTATGCATCAGAAGCAACTTTGCCCTCTTTCTTTTGCAACTTCGGACAATCTTTCTTCCAATGCCCTTTCTCACGACAAAAGGCACATTGATCCCTATTGAGTTTTCCCTTAGAACGAGATCTTCCTCTTCTCTCCTTCTTACGACTCTGATTTTGACTCCGCCCTCTTGCAACAAGAGCTTCTCCTGACTCATCTCTATTCTCCTTCTGATCCTTCTTCCGAATTTCATGATTGGACAGAGCAGAACAAACTTCTTCAAAGGACAATTTTTCTTTCCCATGAAGAAGTGTAATACTAAGATAGTCCAACTCATCTGGAAGAGATCCAATTAACAACATAGCCTTATGCTCATCTTTGAATGTTTCATCCAAATTTAACAAATCAGCAATTAATCTGTTAAATGTATCAATATGGCTACTGATATTAGTACCTGGTCTCAACTGAAGACGAAACAGTCTTTTTGATAGAATTTTCCTAGACATGCATATAACCATACAAATAGCTACTCACTGTCCTAAACCTAGGCTCTGATACCAATTGTTATGCAACGGAAACATAAACTCTAACGCTAGCTTATTGAATATAATAATACAAGTAATAAAGCATAAATAAATTGCCAAAAACAAATGCAAAAATAAAGAATACCAGGAATTAACGAGGTTCGGTATTAAAACCTACGTCCTCGGGCGCTGCAAAAGAAAGCTCCACTATCTCCAAAACAATATTATGGGTCCTTATATATAGGCCCCAAAAGTTTCCCACTTTTCAATTCTAATCAATGTGGGACAAACAACCTTTTCTTGACCTATTACATATAAGTCCCTAAACCTTTCTTCATTATCATTTTTACCCCATGTGAATTTGCTAAAAGCCATTTTTCAACAAGATCTCATGCCCCATTACTCCAAAGTTCTTTGTCTCCAAACTCAATTGGAAATGTCTCCAAGAGCTCAAATTTCAAAAGGATCCCTTCTTGTCACTATATCCTTCACCTCTTGCTGCGCGGGGAAGTACTCTGTTACATTGGTAGAGTCTCTAACTTCTCTTCGGAAGTTAGTCCTTGAATAGATCAAGAAAAAACACATTTAATTGGAAAGTTTTCCTATCACGTAATCAAACACAATCATAGACCTAACCACTTATTTTATATTGCCCTGTCTTGATCGTAACAGGAATAGTTAAAAAGTGTTTATCACTTATCGTCATTTGTTTTCTGCTCCCACTTTATTTAGTTTATTTTATTACAAATTATAAGTTTAGCTTACATTCGCCTCAATACAAGAACAAAGTTTGTGACCTTGATTTGTTCTGTACATGTAGCCAAATCCTTAACTATTACATCAGAGAGCTTGTCATACAATTTGTCAAGTATTTCCTCTCCAAAGTGGTTTGAAACCAGGGATTCTGTGAGACATCTAGTGTCTTTAGCAAGCTTTTCCCCGTTAATCCATATTTCTTTGTCTCCCATCTCAATTGGGAATGTCTCCAGGAGCTCAATTTCAAAGGATCCCTCTCTGTTCACTATATGTTTCACTTCTTCTATAGATGGCACATAATCTGGTACGTCAAAAGAGTCCAACTTTTCTTCAGAAATCAGTCCCTGAGGGATAGAAGAGGACAAAAGTTAATAATATGGAAAAAAAATTGTGGGAGAATCAGTTGGCATGAACCTCAATTTGCGTTAAAATTAATCTGGGTCTTATAATTTAATGAAGTGACAAATAAAAGATTTGAAGAATTTGTAGTTACCAGAGAAACCAAATCAGCTATGGCCTTAGATAAAGGTTCCCAACAGAAACAAGTGTCTGTGGTTGAGTGTTCTGCAGATAGTCTCCCATGGAATATCAGGAAAACACGACCATTGTGTATCATTTCTTGAGAGCGTGACTTGAGAAACAAGCCGAAGTCTTCTTGAAATTGAGCAAGATATGCTTCTTTTACTGCCTGAGAGCTCGTATCTGATATGTAAATCTTTCCCTTGTTCAATGGCAACCCTTCTATGTCTGTAAGTCTTGGTACCTTCCGATTCAATTAATCGTATAGCCTGAGAAATGATGGACATATAAAAGCTCACAACAATAAGCAGAGACATTAATACGCACCTTAGAAAGCCAACTGACGGCGTAGGAGGAATAGATGAGATGCATGGTGTTTGCGGGGAAAAGGCGGCCATGGAAAGAGCCAGGAGTGCCCATGACAAAGCAACGCAGATCATTATGTTTTTCAGTGAAGTTTGACAAACCTTTGAAGAGTGTGTTGAAGTCATTTCCTGCTAGATCATTCAAGTAATATTGAAACTCTGGAATTTGATGATTCAATTCCTTGCATTTTCTTTTCACACTCTCTGTCACAGTTTCAATCACAGAAAATGTGGTTGGTGTGGAAGAACAACCCAAATCCGCTACGTTCAGAACTTGGTAAGGGAGGACATCTTTGGAGAATAGAGACTGAACTGTGTTCTGTAGTGCAGGCTTGGACAGAGCCGCAAGTTTTTGCTTTATATTGCAAATTAATGATTGTAATCAACTTATGAGCAAAGCCATGGAAGCCAAACAGAAATTAAGCAAAAAAATTAAAATAAAATGAAAGAACAAGAAAGCAAAGTACTGTAAATGAAGAGTTCTGATGGTAGCTGTTTTCGCCATCTCCTTTGTTCATGTAAAGCACTTCCTTCACCTCCATTTAGTACTCTCCTTCTTCCCAAGCAATAGACTAAAAGATGAAGAGATTATGAACTACTGAATTACGATTTTGTTAGTTTTGAGAGTTTGGCTTTGATGGGTTGAGAAGGTGAGATTTTTACTTGGTTTTGAGTCTGGATTTTCATCACAAGAACGGTTGATAAGTTTTTTTAATAAGGAAGGTGATGCAGGTGATGACGATTTAGTTTAAAAATAGGATTTGCTTTGATATGACATTTTAAAAAATAAAAGATTTAGCTTGAAATATTTTTGTTGACTTGCTGGGCACTGGTTCCCCATTTGGGTTAAAGAAACATGCTAGCCTTACCTTTTCTTCTACTGAAAGGACATTCGTGGACCTAACCACTCTTAATTTTATATGATCTTTATATGAATAATCGCCACAAGTATTACTTCAAAAATATTGGAGCTGTCTACTACTTGAGTATTAATGGACCACCTTGAAGCATTCGAGGGTCTCATTAATAAGTGATAAAAAATTATAGAATAAATTATTTTATTATAAACAAGAGAAAAAAGACAGTATTAAAATAATATTTCGACTATATTTGATGTACCTTGTTAATTAAGTGAATCAGGGAAAATCGCGCTTATCTCTTCTTTTATTTTACGGTTGTTGTTTGTGTGTTTTTTTCCTGTTATTTTGGTTTGGTATATCTCTCTTTCGTTACAAAAATTACGTGAAACAACCTTCATCTCTTAATTGTTTTTGGTTTCCACCTTATCCAGTTCATTTTATTACAAGATCATGTGAACAGTTTAGTTTACTTTCGCCTTAATACAAGAAGAAAGCTTATGATATTGTTTGGTTCTGTAGTGGTAGCCAAATCCTGGCTTAATAGACGAGTGAGATTATCATACAATTTGTCCATTATTTCCTCTCCATAGTGTGAAACTCCGTATGCTTTTGCCTCCAAGCTCAATTGAAAATGACTCCACCACTTCAACTTCAAATGATCCCTGTGTTGCGATGGAATGTATAATGGCAAATTAAGAGTCCAACTTTTCTTCAGAAATTAGTCCCAGATTAGAGTAAAATAATTAGTTGGCTTTCAACCTCGAGTTGAATGCATTAACTAATTAATTGGTTCAATTTTATTGTGAACAAATAAGGTACGAAAAAATAAAGTGCAAGAGAGATCATCTCTGCTATGGCTTGAGCTATAAGTTCCCAACGGTAGCAGCTAGCTTTACTTGCAGGATCCGCAGAATGCCTTCCCTGGAGTATCAGGGTAACACGACCATTAGGTGTCATCTCCTGAGAGCGTGAGTTGAGAAACGAGCAAAAGTGTTGTTGAAATTGAGCAAGATATGCTTCTTTCACAAAAGGTGGGCTTGTTTTAGATATGTGAATCTTTCCTTTGTTGAACGGCAATCTTTCTTCATCAGTATATCTAGTTGTGTGTTCTATAGATAGCCTTCCATGGAATAAGAAGAAAACATGAACACTGGGCATCCTTTCTTCAGAGCGTGACTTGAGAAACAAGCCAAAGGTCTTGTTGAAATTGAGCAAGTTTTTCCTCAGTACTCCAAAATTCTTTGTCTCCAATAGCTCAATTTCAAAGGATCCCTAATTGCCCACTATATCCTTCACTTCTTGAAGTGATGGTACATAATCTGATGCATTAAAAGAGTCTTTAACTTCTCTTAAAAAATCAGTCCCTGTGGGATATATATATATATATATAGGTAGATCACAGTCAATAGATTCTATGAATATATGAAGTTTACGCATTTTATTACTGGTTTCCACCTTATTCGGTTACAGATGGATGATGATGAGTTTAATCAGCTTACATACGCCTTAGCACAAGAACAAAGTTTGTGACCTTGTTTGGTTCTTTTTGTGTAGCCAACAATCAGTGAGCTGAGCGTACAATTTTTCAACTATTTCCTCACCAAAGTGGTATGAAACCAGGGACTCTGTGAAAGATTAATGTCTTTAGCAAGTAGTTCCTCATTACTCCAAAATTCTTTCTCTCCAATCTCGATTGGAAATGTCTCCAGGAGCTCAATTTCAAAGGATCCCTCCTTGCCCACTATATCCTTCACTTCTTGTAGCGATGGTACATAATCTGGTGCATCAAATGAGTCTAACTTCTCTTCAGAAATCAGTCCCAGTGGAATAAAACACAAAAAAAGTTAATAAATATATCTATGAAGATTGTTGAAGCTTCAAGGTGGAAGATGAATTGGCCTGAACCTCAATTTGCATGACCAAATATTTATCTCTAAGATGTGAAGACTTTGTAGTTACCTGAGAAACCAATTCAGCTATGGCCTCAGTTAAAGGTTCCCAACCGACGCAAGTCTCTTTAGTTGTGTGTTCTTCAGATACCCTTCCATGGAATATCAAGAAGACACGACCATTTTGTATCATCTCTTGAGAACGACACTTGAGAAAAAAAGCCAAAATCTTCTTGAAATTGAGCAAGATATGCTTCTTTCACAACAGGAGGGCTTGTGTCAGATATGTACATCTTTCCCTTGTTTAATGGCAACCCTTCTTTGTCCCTAAGTGTTGGTACCTTCCAGTTCATGTAATCAGAAAGCTTGAGAAATGATAATAAAAACTTACAACATGCAATAACTAAAATATGTAAGCAGAGATATATTCATACGCACCTTAGAGAGCCATTGGATAGCGTAGGAGGAATAAGTGAGATGCATGGTGTTTTGGGGGAAAAGCCGGCCATGGAAAGAACCAGGACTGCCCATCACAAAGCAATGAAGATCATTATATTTTTCAGTAAAGTTTGACGAATCTCTGAAAAGCGTATAGAAGTCATTCCCGGTTAGATCATTCAAGTAAAACTGAAACTCTGGAATTTGACAATTCAATTCCTCGCATTTGATTTTCACATTCTGTATCACAGTTTCCATCACAGAAAATGTCTGTGATCCCGAAGAACAACCCAAATCCGCTACGTTCAGAACTTGGTATGGGACGAAACCTTTGGAAAATAGAGACTGAACAGCCTTCTCTAGCGCAGGCTTGGCCATAGCTGCTACTTTTTGCTGTAATATTGCAAATTAATTGATGATTTTACTAAGCAAGCTAGCTCCAAAAGATAAATAAAATAAAAGAGCTATTTTCAGAGTTCTGAAGGTAGCTATTTTCTCCATCCCCTTTGTTCATGCAAAGCAATTCCTCCACCTCCATTGACATTGAGTTCTTTTCTTCTTCAATCAAAAAGATTATTGTAATTAAATAAATACTAACCCTCTATAATTTATGATTATTTAATTGAAAATATTTTACAAAAAGTTATCTTATGCGTAATTGTATGAAAAACTTAAGTTATAATAGAGTATAATTTGATATTAATTAAAGGTATTGAGTGCTTTCCAAATCTTCCTCCCTAACCAACGAATATTTATACCATCTTTTATCATCATATATGCTGTTTTATTTCTATATAAATTTATATTTTTTATTTTTCATAAACCTCTTTCAGATAAATAGTATTTTTTTTTGCAATTCTAAGTGAAGTCTTTGTATCTTATTGGTGAACCTGAATAATTGAAATTCAACATACCTGTTGTCGTGTGAGAGTTTACGACAAGCTCGGAATGAGTGGTAGCTTGGAGAAAGCAATGCTCGGTTGGGTATAAGCAAGCAATGCTCGACAGAGTGAGCTAACCGGACAGTTTTCATGTAGATCACAAATGAGACTTATCCGCTAGAATCAAGGAGAGAATTTCGGCATCTTACCAAGCAAGTCAGTGCGATTACACCAATCATATGATTAACTTCTTATGTTTGAACCACAATCCCTAAATTCACTCCACTTACCGTTATTAATTTCAGTGTATAAATAACCCTAAAAAACTCATTGTGAAGGGTTAGCAAATTTAGAGAAAGAAAAAGAGTTTTATTCTTGTAATCCCTCATACTCAATACAAAAACAGAACGTAGGCTTGAGAGCTAACTTGAGAGTTAGCTCGCCAAACCACTTTAAAAAGAGTTATTGTCTTTTGATCTAATCTTCTTCGATGGTTATTTATAATCACACGACAAATTGATCCGGCTCCATCAAGGTTAATCGGGTCTCTCTAGTTGGTGCAATTTTTTGTATCAACACCGGTAACTTTCTTCTATTTTCGGTTGAAAACTAATTGAGATTAATGTTTTATTCCATCATAAGACGAAATCTCCTCCCTCCTTTTTTATTTAATATGAAGTTTACTGATCACAATAATAATGCTTATCATTTGAATTTTATATACTTAATAATCTTGTTCGTTTTCAACTTCCTCTAAAATCAACCAAAAAACAATTCAATTTGCAATTTGATTAGGGATCCAAAAGGATGCTATCAGTGAGCTTAGCCTACAATTATCCAACTATTGCCTCTCCAAAGTGGTATGAAACCAGAGACTATGGGAAAGGTCTAATTCTAATGTCTTTAGCAAGTTTTATTTCCCATTATTCCAAAGTTCTGTGTCTCCAATCTCGATTAGAAACGTCTCCAGCATACATCAATTTCAAAGGATTCCACCTTGCCCGCTGCATCCTTCACTTCTTGTAGTGATAGAATATAATATGGTGCATCAAAATAGTTTTACTTCTCTTTAGAAATTTAGTCCCAGTGGGATAAAAGAGAGATTGATAAATTTGTAGTTATTTCATTGAACAAGGGAAAACAAGAAAATTTTGCAGTCAATCTCAATCGCAAATGACTCCAGCAGCTCAACGTCAAAGGATCCTTCCCTCTCTACTATATCCTTCAGGGCGATGGGAAGTACAATGGCATACTAAAAGAGTCCAACTTTTTCTTCAGAAATTAGTCCCTGATCAGAGTAAAGTAATTAGTTGGCTTTGATTTCACCCTCGAGTTTCATGCATTAACTAATTAATTGGTTCAAGTTTATTGGGCACATATATATAAGATATGAAAAAGTCATGCAAGGACCGAACAGATCATCTCTTTTATGGCCTAAGCAGCTGAGCTAAAAGTTCCCAACGGTAGCAGCTCTCTGTACTTGCAGGATCCGCATGATTCCTTCCGTGGAGTACCAGTATAACACGACCATCAGGTATCATCTCCTGAGAGCGTGAGTTGAGAAATAAACCAAAGTCTTGTTGAAACTGAGCAATATATGCTTCTTTAAAAGCAGGAGGATAGTTAGTCCAAAATCAAGATATGCTTCTATTTTGATTAAGAAAAAACTTGAAACAGAAAAAATAATGTAACTGAATAAACTGTTCCGTACCTCATTTTGGTGTTGGAGTTGTCGAACTCTTCATGCAGAGGCATTCGAGGTCCCGTTGTCCAGTCAGTGGACGGGGCCCCACTCCTTGGTGAGCGGGTAGGGGTTGCAGGGCAGCACCCCCGAGCCGGTAGACGGTTTGGGTTTTTTCCATGTACAACCGCGAAGGATTTCTTTAATTTATTAATTTTTTATTGGGTTTGAACTTAGGAATATGAATCCTTATAATACTAGGTTTTAGTCATTTAAATCTAGTATATAAATATATTTTTCTCTTGTAATAAGTGATAGCAAATCATTAAACAAATTACTTCATTGTAAACGAGAGAGGTGTGATAGTATCGAAATAATATTGATTATGTTAGACATAGTCTGTTAATTGAGTGAACCAATGTAAATCGCGTGTATCTCTTATTTTGTTTTATTGTTTATGATTTATGTGTTTTTCTATTATTTTGGTTTCAGATATCTGTATTTCGCTCATTTGGACTAACTTTCTCCTAATTAATCTCTTATGTATAAATGAGGCCCATTTATCAGATAAAAAACAGAGAATAATACTACACTAACAACCATCTCTCACAAACTTTCTCTCACAATTCTGACGCAGCAGCTCGCAATTGGTTAGTTCACAATGAGTCCCATATAGTTCCTACTAATTAATTACGAACTGTCACGTCAAGTTGTGAGAGAAAGTTTGTGAAAAATAATTGTTGGTGTAGTATTACTAAAAAACAGAAGCCACAAAGAAATGAAATAATTAACACACTTCACAGTAATTATTTCCTTATTCCAATTCATATGATAAGTTTAGCTTATAATCTCCTCAAAACAACAACAAAGCTTATGACTTCGCTAGGTTCTGTACGTGTAGCCAAATCCTGAAGTACTATTTGGGCAAATTTATCATACAATTTGTCAAGTATTTCCCCACCAAAGTGGTGTGAAACCATGGACTCTGTGAAAGATCTCAGGTTTTTAATAAATTTTTCATCGCTACTCCATACGCTTTTGTCTCCCATCTCAATTGGAAATGTCTCCAGGACCTCAAGTTCAAAGGATCCCTCCCTGTCCACTATATTCTTCACTTCTTTTTCCGATGGAATGTAATATGGTACATTAAAAGAGTCTAACTTCTCTTCAGGAATCACTCCCTGAGGAATAAAAATAGAACAAATTTAAACGATATGAAGCCACAATTCAACAGAAAAAATTCTCTTAAGTGGGAGACTTCGAAGTTACCAGAGAAACCATGTCAGCTATGGCCTCAGCTAAAGGTTCCCAGGGCTCTCCATTTGTAGGATCTTCTGATAGCCTTCCATTGATTATCAAGATAACACGACCCTCGCGTATCATCTCATGAGAGCGTGACTTGAGAAACAAGCTGAAGTCTTCTTCAAATTGAGCAAGATATTCTTCTTTAACAGCGGCTGGGCTAGTTTTAGATATGTAAACTTTCCCCTTGTTTAATGGCAACCCTTCTTTGTCCATAAGTCTAGGTACCTATCGTTTAATTAAATGTAATTAATCATGTAAATCCTAGATAAAACCTCACCACAATTACAGAGATATTAAATATACGCACCTTAGAGAGCCAATGGGCACCGTAGGAGGAATGAACAAGATGCATGGAACTTTTGGAGAAAAGCCGACCATGGAAAGAACCAGGGCATCCCATTACAAAGCAAGGCAGATCATTATACTTTTCAGTAAAGTTAGACAAACCTTTGAAGAGTGTGTTAAAGTCATTCACTGGTAGATCATTCAAATAAAACTGAAACTCTGGAATTTGATAATTCAATTCCCTGCATTTTCTTTTGACACTCTCTATCACAGTTTCCATCACCAAAAATGTGGTTCGTCCAGAAGAACAACCCAAATCCGCTACGTTCAGAACTTGGTATGGGAGGAAACCTTCGGAGAAGAGAGACTCAACTACCTTCTCTAGTGCAGGCTTGGACATAGCCACTACTTTTTGCTGCATCGCAAATTAATAACTGTAAGTTCATAGCAAGCCATGGAACCAAAACAAAAGTTAAGAAAATAAATCATACCGTAAATGAACAGTTCTGAAAGAAGCTACTTTCTCCATTTCCTTTGCTCATGAAAAGCATATTCTTCACCTCCATGGTGTCTCTTTCTGTTTCTGGCAGTATCTCCTTTGATTTTTGTAATATATAAACTACACGTACATGTTTAAATTTATTCCTATTCCATTAAAGGAGAGAAGGAGCTACAAAACAAAAATAACCGCTAACAATTCATTTGAATTGGTCATTGTATCAGACTTCGCAGAGTCCACCGACCCAGTTGTTTTAATTTAATGGGTAGTGGTCATTATTAGGTTCTTACTACGTAAACAAACACATCAGTAAACTTTCAGCTACCTTATTTTATATTCTTCTTTCTTGATCGATCACCAGCAATTTAACAACCCAAGAGTAAGAATAATGGCAATAAAATTTAAAAAAAAAATCAAGAATAAGAATAATGGCAATAAAATTTAAAAAAAAAAAATCAAGAATAAGAATAATGACCAAGCTGTCTTTGTTCCTTACAAAAGCAAGAAACATCATGCATCATCAAGGAGAAGGTAAACGAAGATTTCTCCTAAGCACAAGAATGATGCTTGTGATCTTGTTTGGCTCTGTTTGTCTCGCTAAATCCCAGATGGCCTTATCTCCATTCTCAATATAAAATGTGTCAAGTTGCTCGATTGCAAAAGACCCTTCTCTGTCCACTACATCCTTCACTTCCTCTGGTGACGCCATGTAGTATGGTATATTAAACGAGTCTAACTTTTCTTCAGCAATCAGTCCCTAAAACAATAAAAGACAACAAATATTTTACTTATTTTTCGCTGTTGAACACTTCTAGATCTCTATATAAAACAACTTTCAATCATAAGCAGTGCCATATTTAACCAAGACAGTGGAATCCTGGAATTTCAAAGAAGAAATTGTGAAATAAATCCAAAAGTTACAACTGAAGTCTAGACTATGGACTTTTATTTATAAAATTTGAAGCTATATTTTTACAAAATATAATGGGAAATTATGTCATGCAAATTCCCTCTATGCACTTGATCATATAAAAAGTCAACTCTTGTTAAGATATATATCTACAAAAGTTTGGAAGATTTGGCATTTACCAGAGAGACCATGTGGCTTATAGCCTCAGCCAAAAGTTCCCAATTGAAGTTGCTTTCTTTGCTTGTAGCATCCGAAGATTGCCTTCCATTGACAATAAGTACAACACGACCATCGGGTATCATCTCTTGAGAGCGTGATTGCAGAAATAAGCCAAAGTCTTGCTGAAATTGAGCAAGATATGCTTCTTTCACACTGGGAGGACTTGTTTTAGATATATAAATCTTCCCCTTGTTCAATGGCAACCCATCTTTGTCTACAAGTCTTGGGGCCTTACAATATTCATTGAATAATTATCATTTCAAGTATTTTTTTAATCAAATGTCGCAAAATTTGAATAAATATTGAATAAATAATATTACCTTGGAGAGCCAGTGGACACTGTAAGAGGAATGAAGAAGATGCAAGGTATCTGTAGGGAAAAGCCGGCCATGGAAAGAACCAGGAGCACCCATTACAAAGCATGAAACATCTTTATACCTTTCAACAAAGCTAGAGGATCCTTTAAAGAGGGTGTTAAAATCGTTCATAGGTAGATCATTCAAGTAAAACTGAAACTCTGGCAACTGGCAATTCAATTCCCCACATTTTCTTTTAACACTTTCTATAATAGTTTCCATCAGCGTAAACGTGGTCGGACCCGCAGAGCAACCCAAATCCGCCACGTTTAGAGCTTTGTATGGGAGTAAATTTTCGTGAAAAAGTGAATTAATCGCACTCTGTACTACAGGCTTGGATATGGAGGCTATTCTTTGCTGCAATATTACTTGGAATAAAGTTAGTTTGAAGCCATTAAAATTAAAAGGGAAAGAAAATGAAAATAAAAGAAAAAAAAACTGACCGCCAAGAAAGAGCTTTGAGCATAGCTACTTTCTCCATCTCCTTTCTTCATGAAAATCATATCCTTGGATTCCATGGTTCTCTTTGTACTCTACTCCCTCTCTTACTGAATCAAAGTGCTTGCCTGCTTAATTATTCGCAGAAAGGAGGTGATTTTATTTATGAATTTGTTTCCCCTCAGTTGAAACCACGTGTCGTGACCTTAGACCACACAAATAATTATCCCACATTTGTTACAGGGTAAAAACATGCAGAATGAGAGCGTGAGACGTGTCCTCCAAAGTGGGTCATCATTTAGAAGAAGGATCGATGGAAGAAAACAAACCGCCTCCCCTAAACACATTTGAGTAAGGCTATATTTACAACACTTTTTACACTATTTTCATTACATTGGTATACATAAATTTTTAATATTATAATAAAATTATTATTAATAAAATAATTACGATATAAAGGGTGGTGTGAAGATAAAATTACCCAAGACAGTTGCCCACTTATACGAAGAAACCAATAAGGATGCAAGTTGATACTCTTTCCATGTGTCAGCTTTCATGAGGGTTACTTTATCTCCAAGTTAATCATGTAAATCCTAGATAAAACCTCACCACGATTACGGAGATATTAAATATACGCACCTTAGAGAGCCAATGGGCACCGTAGGAGGAATGAACAAGATGCATGGAACTTTTGGGGAAAAGCCGACCATGGAAAGAACCAGGGCATCCCATGACAAAGCAAGGCAGATCATTACACTTTTCAGTATAGTTAGACAAACCTTTGAAGAGTGTGTTAAAGTCATTCCCTGGTAGATCATTCAAATAAAACTGAAACTCTGGAATTTGATGATTCAATTCCCTGCATTTTCTTTTGACATTCTCTATCACAGTTTCCATCACCAAAAATGTGGTTCGTCCCGAAGAACAACCCAAATCCGCTACGTTCAGAACTTGGTATGGGAGGAAACCTTCGGAGAAGAGAGACTCAACTACCTTCTCTAGTGCAGGCTTGGACATAGCCACTACTTTTTGCTGTATCACAAATTAATAACTGTAAGTTCATAGCAAGCCATGGAACCAAAACAAAAGTTAAGAAAATAAATCATACCGTAAATGAACAGTTCTGAAAGAAGCTACTTTCTCCATTTCCTTTGCTCATGAAAAGCATATTCTTCACCTCCATGGTGTCTCTTTCTGTTTCTGGCAGTATCTCCTTTGATTTTTGTACTATATAAACTACATGTACATGTTTAAATTTATTCCTATTCCATTAAAGGAGAGAAGGAGCTACAAAACAAGAGTAACCGCTAACAATTCATTTGAATTGGTCATTGTATCAGACTTCGCAGAGTCCACCGACCCAGTTGTTTTAATTTAATGCGTAGTGGCCATTATTAGGTTCTTACTACGTAAACAAACACATCAGTAGGCTTTCAGCTACCTTATTTTATATTCTTCTTTCTTGATCGATCACCAGCAATTCAACAACCCAAGAGTAAGAATAATGGCAATAAAAAAATTTAAAAAAAAAATCAAGAATAAGAATAATGACCAAGCTGTCTTTGTTCCTTACAAAAGCAAGAAACATCATGCATCATCAAGGAGAAGGTAAACGAACATTTCTCCTAAGCACAAGAATGATGCTTGTGATCTTGTTTGGCTCTGTTTGTCTCGCTAAATCTCGGATTAAAATATGAGTAAAATTCTCATACAATTTATCAAGTATTTCTATTCCGAATTGGTGTAACATCATGGACTCTGTAAAGGATCTGATGTTTTGAGCAATTTTTTCTTCGTTATCCCAGATGGCCTTATCTCCAATCTCAATATAAAACGTGTCAAGTTGCTCGATTGCAAAAGACCCCTCTCTGTCCACTACATCCTTCATTTCCTCTGGTGACGCCATGTAGTATGGTATATTAAACGAGTCTAACTTTTCTTCAGCAATCAGTCCCTAATAAAATAAAAGACCACAAATATTTTACTTATTTTTCGCTATTGAACACTTCTAGATCTCTATATAAAATAACTTGCATAAGCAGGGCTATATTTAACCAAGACAGTGGAATCCTTGAATTTCAAAGAAGAAATTCCTAAACTCTCTCCAACTAAAGTTAACTCTTGTTAAGATATCTACAAATGAGTTTTGAAGATTTGGCATTTACCAGAGAGACCATGTTGCTAATAGCCTCAGCCAAAAGTTCCCAATCGAAGTTGCTTTCTTTGCTTGTAGCATCCGAAGATTGCCTTCCATGGAGAATAAGTACAACACGACCATCGGCTATCATCTCTTGAGAGCGTGATTGGAGAAATAAGCCAAAGTCTTGCTGAAATTGAGCAAGATATGCTTCTTTCACACCGGGAGGACTTGTTTTAGATATGTAAATCTTCCCCTTGTTCAATGGCAACCCATCTTTGTCTACAAGTCTTGGGGCCTTACAATATTCATTGAATAATTATCATTTCAAGTATTTTTTTAATCAATTGTCACAATATTTGAATAATTATATGGTGAATAAATAATATTACCTTGGAGAGCCAGTGGACACTGTAAGAGGAGTGAAGAAGATGCAAGGTATTTGTAGGGAAAAGCCGCCCATGGAAAGAACCAGGAGCACCCATTACAAAGCATGAAACATCTTTATACCTTTCAACAAAGCTAGAGGATCCTTTAAAGAGGGTGTTAAAATCGTTCACAGGTAGATCATTCAAGTAAAACTGAAACTCTGGCAACTGGCAATTCAATTCCTCACATTTGCTTTTAACACTTTCTATAATAGTTTCCATCAGCGTAAACGTGTTCGGACCCGCAGAACAACCCAAATCCGCCACGTTTAGAGCTTTGTATGGGAGTAAATTTTCGTGAAAAAGTGAATCAACTGCTCTCTGTACTACAGGCTGGGATATGGAGGCTATTCCTTGCTGCAATAGTACTTGTCATAAAGCTAGTTTGAAGCCATTAAAATTGACAGAGAAAGAAAATGAAAATAAAAGCCAAAAAAAAAAAAAAACTGACCGTGAAGAAAGAGCTTTGAACATAGCTACTTTCTCCATCTCCTTTCTTCATGAAAAGCGTATCCTTGGCTTCCATGAGCTCGTGGTTCTCTTTGTTCTTACTGAATCAGAGTGCTTGCCTGCTTATTCGCAGAAAGGAGGTGATTTTATTTATGAATTTCCTTTCCCTCAGTTGAAACCACGTGTCGTGACCTTAGACCATACAAATAATGG
>CM047899.1:34517981-34546372 GCA_026229545.1 Pistacia atlantica | reverse complement strand
GAGTCTTACCTTTACTACTAAAATGAATTAATTTTGTAATAATATAAATGACCTCATAATTAGTTAATTAAATCCTCTTCAAGGGATAATGTTGGGAAATGTTTATTGAAAAAGGATGAGTCACATAAAACTAGGGTGTTCAAAAGAACCGGTTAGAACCTGAACCAACTAGTACCCTGGGTTTGGTTCTGGTTCCTACCTAGAACCAATAGTCAATGGGTAGATTTTGGTTCCAAATTTTTAGAACCGTTACTGTGCGGTTCCGGTTCCTATAGTTAAGAATCAGAACTAGAACCAAGAACCAGGAACCGAGACTAATATAAAATAAAATTAAATATTAGGGGGGTTAATAAAATTTTTTGTAGAAAAAGTAATATGAATAGATTCATATTTATATTTCATAACATTTAAAGTAAGTTGGTTTGACTTTTGAAAATCTACCTTTACAAAATATGTAATTTTATAGGATACCCAGAACCGAACCGTTGTTACAGGTTTCGGTTCTGGGTACCTAGGAATCGAAACCATCGGTTTGCCTTGCGTTCCAAATTTCAAGGAACCGTCGGTTTCGGTTCCGATTCCTTCAAAAAGTGTAGGGTACCCAAAACCGAACACCCCTACATAAAACCATTGAATATACTGATTCAATCTAAGATCTTAGAAATTGAATAAATTCAAAAATAAATCACAAAATCTTGATAATTTTCTTTATCTAATGAATGAGGAGTTACATGAAATCGTTATCGAGTATGCACTTTATCAAGAATTACATACGAGTAGAGGTGGAACATTTGGGTCGGGTTAGGTGGGTCGGAACCCAGTAAAGCGAAGGTTGAACACAGCGGTGAACCCACAGGCGGGATCGGGTTGTCAGAATGGCAACCCACTGACCCGCAGGGTTGTTCTTTCTCTCTTTTGCAAGAGACCCGACAACCCGTCGGGTTGCAACAGCCAACTCAGCAGGTTGGCCCAAAAAAAAAAAAATTTATTTTATTTTTCAAATTACCCATTTACCCTAGAAATATAGCCGTTTTAGAGCCGTTGGAGGGGTTTTTTTCGTCATTTTTTCCCCATTTTTTCCTATAAATTGGCCCTAAACTCTCACATTTTTCTCATACTTACCCTTGAAATATAGCCGTTGGGGGTGTGGTATTTGTAAGTTTTAAGGGTTTTTTTGCAATTTCAAAAACTTTTGGGGGGTTATTGTAATTTTATAGGATACCCAGAACTGGAACCATTGTTACAGGTTTCGATTCTGGGTACCTAGGAACCGGAACCATCGGTTTTGGGTACCTAGGAATCGGAACCATCGGTTTTCTGGTTCCGGTTCCTTCCCAAATTTCAAGGAACCGTCGGTTACGGTTCCAGTTCCTTCAAAAAGTCTAGGGTACCCAGAACCAAACACCCCTACATAAAACCATTGAATATACTGATTCAATCCGAGATCTTAGAAATTGAATAAATTCAAAAATAGCTCACAAAATCTTGATAATTTTCTTTATCTAATGAATGAGGAGTTACATGAAATCGTTATCGAGTATGCACTTTATAAAGAATTACATACGAGTAGAGGTGGAACATTTGGGTGGGTTAGGGGGGTCAACCCTAACCCGGCCCGTAAAGAAGCGGGTTGAACCCGGTAGCAACCCCTGGGTGGGCCGGGTTGCTGTTTTGTCTATTTTGCAAGAGACCCGACAGCACGCCGGGTTGCAACAGCAACCTGGTAGGTTGGCCGAAAAAAATAAAAAAATTTATTTTATTTTTTAAATTACCCCTTTACCCTTGAAATATAACAATTTTATAACCGTTGGAGGGGTCTTTTTCGTCATTTTTCTTTCCCATTTTTTCCTATAAATTGGCCCTAAACTCTCACATTTTTCTCACAACTCAAATTCTCTAATCTCTCAATTATTCATTTATTCTCTTAATCTCTTTGTTATCAATTTGCTCGTATTTTAATTTTTATTAGTTTTTGCAATTTTTAATTCATATTTCCAATTTTCCAAATTCCAAATTCCAAATTCCAAATTCCAAATTCCAAATTCCAAATTCCAAATTCCAATTTCCATATTCCAATTCTCTTTCTTTAATTTTTATTTCTTCTACATCAATTTTTTTTTTCCAACTACAATAGATAGATATTTCTCTACCATCAATTACAATGATGAAGGAAACTACTATCCTAATCTTAGTCCTGCTGATTTTACTAACATAAATGCAGGAGGAGATTCAAATAGTCCCACTTTCCCATTCTCAGAATTCGATACACCTCAAAATATGACCCTGATTCCAACAGCTCCCGGTGGTTCTAGAAGTCGTCCTTCGTAATCGTCGTGCTCGTCCAACTTCATCTTAAGCTGAGGCGGGATCATCAACTGCCGTCGAAAGCGAAGACAGACACACATCAGATGTTTGGGCGCATTTCGACAAGTTTTACGAGACAGAAAATGGTGTTCAAGTCAAGAAAGCGAGATGCAAATACTGTGGAAATATTTATAAAGCTGATTCAGGTAATGGTACTAGTACTTTAAAAAGGCATGCTAATAAACATATTAATCAACATGGAAATAGAGAAAGTAATCAAACTAAAATAACTAATATGGGTACTAATTGGCGTTATAATTCTGATGTATATAGGGAAGCTTAGCTTTATATATTCTTGTCGAATCGATCAATCTATTAATATGGTCAAGATAAATATTTTGAAAGATTTGTTCAAAATTCATTTTTTTCCAGGATTTAAAAATTTATTCTAAAACTGCAACTAGAAATGATTTAATAAAATTGTTTAAAAAAATGAAATTAGAATTAAAAAATAAAATACATACTTATCATGTTAGTGTGGCTCTAACTGCTGATATTTGGAGTGGTAGAGCTAAACAATATTATATTTGTGTGACTAGTCATTATTTTGATGAATGTAAATTAAATAAATCTTTATTAGGATTTAGATTAATGGATGTTGATCATAGTGGTGAACAAATTTATAATAAAATTGTTGAAGTTTTAGAAGATTATGATGTTGTTAGTAAAGTGATAAGTTTAACTTTAGATAATGCAAGTTTTAATAGTAAAGCTATAGATTATTTTCAAAGTAATTATCCTTTATATAACAATTTGAAGTTTTTTCACCAACATTGTGCATGCCATGTTATTAATTTAATTGTGAAAAGTGGTATGAAAACAATTAAATAAAATATTAATAGAATTAGGGATTATTTAGCTTGGATTACTAGTAGTAATAAAAGAAATGCTGAATTTCAAGACGCTTGTATAAAATCAAATATGTCTCCTAAAACTTTTGTATTAGACATGCCTGTTAGATGAAATAGTACTGATTTAATGCTTGATCTATGTTTACCTTATGCTAATATAATTAGTTATTTTGTAGCAAATAATAGAGGTCCTCATTATTTGGTAGAAAATGATTGGCAAATAGCTAAGGTATTTCATTATTTTCTTAAAACTTTTTACCAATCCACTTTACAACTTTCTGGTGTGTATTATCTTACTAGTCCATTGGTAATATATACAATTATAAAAATTTCCGAGTTATTTATAAAAAATAAAGACAATGTAATTTTAAATGCCCAATAAGGGCAATGGAATTTTTTTTTTTTAAATATTGGGAACCCATTCATTTTCTTTATTGTTTAGGTGCTATATTTGATCATAGAATTAAATTAGCAGGTTTAGAAAATGGTTTTGACAATTTATGTGAAAATTTACAAACCAAAGCATATGCCAATCAAATAGGAGAGATAAAAAATACACTTTTCGAAGTATATTTCCAGTATGAAAACATGTATGGGAACCCGCAAAGAGGCGAAACATCCAGAGAAGCTGCATCAGAAGAAACACATGAAGACTTCTACTCTTGTGGTGCACTAAATAGGTCGAAGAGGACCCGAATATGAAGCACAACCTCCTCTTCAGAAGCTCCACCAACAACAACAACTAATGTACTATCTTCCATGCAGTCGCAGAGTAATGAGCTTCAACAATATTTGGCAACCCCTGAAATGTTACCAATAGATCCACAACAGAGAGCCAACATTGATCTCTTAGACTATTGGAGAGCCAGAAAATGTATTTTTCTGGTATTATCAAGACTTGCCTTGGATGTTTTCGTTGTTCCTGTCTCAACCGTCTCATCCGAACAAACATTTAGTGCAAGTGGAAGAATTTTAAATGAAAGGAGGACTAAACTTTCACCACAAATGATTGAAGTCCTCACATGTCTTCGAGATTGGGAATGGTCGTGCTATCAAGGTCAATACGAGGTTGTCGATGATATTTTAATAGAATCATTTCAATTTTGTAATATAGATGATACGGATGAGGGAGGTCCTAGTGAACCCCAAAATTAGTTGTTTTATAAATTGTAACTTGTAAATTAATTGTCAATTATTGCACTCTTTTTTCCTTACCAAATTTTTGTCCTATTGGGTTTTTCTTGGTGAGGTTTTTAACGAGGTAATAATTATTGTAATTTTTTATTTTATTTTTTAATAAATGAATAAATTTAAATATTTTTATATTACAATTTTAATGTATTAAAATTTAATTAATATTTGGAATGTTAAAAAAAAAAATTTAATTTAATTTAATTATTGATATTTGAAAAGAAAATTAACAATTAACTAAAAACAATTACATTTATTCATTTATAAATTGTTAATTATTCATTTGAAAAGTTAATTAAACATTTAAACTTAAACAAAATAAAAATAAAAAAAGGGGTTAACCCAGCCCAACCCGCGGCCTAACCTAGTGGGTTAGGGTTGGCGGTCCGGGTTGGGCCAGCCAATTCCTTAATATTGGCGGGTCTAACCCGGCGGGTTCGGGTTGGCGGTTCCGGGTTGGACTAGTCAATTCGCTAATATTGGCGGGTCTAACCCGACGGGTTAAGGTTGACAGTTCGGGTTGGACTAGCCAATTCCCTAATATTGGCGGGCCTAACCCGGCGCGCCAATGTCACCAAGCGGGTTAGGACCGACCCGCCGTGGGTCGGGCCTGGCGGGCCGCGGGCCGGGCCGGGCGGGTTGCTTTTCCACCTCTACGTACGAGTAGATTAATACAATATAAGCATCTGATAAAATGCTCACCTGCAACTCAACCAATAAAATACATTATGTAATCCGTTTTCGAGATTAATGACTTACTCATATAGAGACTTTGGCAATGGCCATTTCCAGAATTGGTGTAATTTTAATTAAGAAAATAAGTTGTGTTTAATTTTAGGATGTAATTTGCATTCGAGTTTCATATTTTAGAGGTAAATAAAAATTTGGGCTGGGAACATTTTGAAGATGGGGTCAATAATGTTAAGTAATAGTTGCTTTCAATATGATGAAATGGGAAAATAAGGTATTGCTTTTTTATAATATTGTCCGCCACTAGGGACTTATTAATTATGTGCATCCTTTTACTTCAAATCTAAGACTTGAAATATACAATTTCTCCGTCAATACATATCTCTACATTTATTTAATTAAAATTGCTTAAAACATCAGTACCATGGAAAGTTTGTAACCATCAAACACTAGCCAAAATTAATTAAAAAATGTAAAGACAGAGTAATCACATCATAAGTGATAAAATCCTGATTTATTTATTATTATTTTTTTTGTGAATGGGATGTCAGGACTAGTTTTTGCATACCGTAACTAATTTTTCAGGACCCTGAAATAATATCCTGAGAAAGGCAAAGAACATATAAATGTGGAATGGTGAGGAAAAATGTGTGAAAATGTTGGAAAATAAGAGTGGATTAAGAAGTAGGTAATGCAAAATTAGCTCAAAAAGCAGATTGTTAATGAGGACAAGGAGGGCTGGCAGAGCCGCGAAAAGCAGTGGCCTCAAATCGAGGGGCGGTTGAATAACCACAATCATTCCTAATATTTTAACACTCTGCTTCCATCATTCATCGCTCCAAGTCTGTGAAACATATAATATTTGCGTTTTAGGTAGGAATGGTTGTCGTTTGGACAGATGTTGTACACATAAAATATTCAAATAAACAAATGCTAATACTCAACCTAAAGGAGACATAATTTAACCCAAAGTTTAAGGTAAGTTTTTAATTAATCGCATTCTTATCCATGCCATGTCACTTTCAATTTTCAAATTTACAATTTATTACATTTTTAAAATATTGAATTTAAATTTTATAACATAAAGTAGTTTTTTTGCAGATGAAGAAGATGACGCTGAAGCACAAAAATAATATTCCAAGTATAGGCTGCAGACATCATTGGGCATTATTAAATATTATCCATGTCAAGTCACCACAACTAGATTAATACGCTAAACATGTTAGTTGACATGATTAGTATATAATCAAATTCCACGAATACCCCATTATTTATCATCTTATCAAATAATTAAATAATTAATTAATCTCGCCAGCATGAAATTTCTGTAATATTTTTCTTCTTTTAAGAGATAATCAATTTCTTAATCTAATGAATATAATGTTCATATATAATGCATGTATATATATTTTTTTAATGATCATGGTGTCCTAACTAGCTTACACTTTGTTTATATATAATGTATCGGCTCAGTTTACGTATACATCAATTATATTTTTAGGACCCTAAAATTATCAGTCGGATAAAAATTCTAAAGATCATTCCTATTAATAGAAGAGATGAATCGAATATAAGATCTTTTGAGTAATACCTCATGTATTTTTCATTAACAAAATCTTGAATTTATTTATTTTAATTGAGTTGAAATTTGAGGAGCGAAATCAAGACAATAATAAAAAGACGAAAATAACCAATTGTTTTTAGTTTCCAAAAGTTGTCCCTACACAAGTTCTAAAATTGTCATACAAAATCATCAACCTATAGTGACTGTGGTCAGCTTGACTGTTGATGGACGGTGGCCAGAACATCACCTATATGGATGAGCTTGAGCCACCTAGGATTTTAACCCAATTATTGTCGTTTTTATTCATATGGGTAGTTACGTAATTTTATGAAATCTCCGAAAATGATTGGTCGGTCACAAGATAAACAAAATAAATTCAATTATATACACTCAATAGGACCCACCACCAGCTCTCATCACTCCCTCTTCGTCGTTATATAAACTACAGCGCATCAACCACCACTCCTCACCTCATCATCACAACTCACAAGATCAAACGGGCAAAAACAAGTAGCAGAATTCTTACATCTCTGTGTGTTTTTTGAGCGGAAATGGAGGGCAAGGAAGAGGATGTTAGATTGGGAGCCAACAAGTTCACCGAGAGGCAGCCACTTGGAACGGCTGCTCAGGTACCCGATAGCAAGGACTACACCGAGCCACCACCGGCTCCACTGTTCGAGCCCGGCGAGCTCACTTCTTGGTCCTTTTACAGAGCTGGGATTGCTGAGTTTGTTGCCACTTTTCTCTTCTTATACATCACTGTTTTGACTGTCATGGGCGTGGTCCAGCCCGAAACTAAGTGTAAAACAGTCGGTATTCAAGGGATCGCTTGGGCCTTTGGTGGCATGATCTTCGCTCTCGTCTACTGCACAGCTGGAATATCAGGTTAGTAGAGATGTCAAATGAGCCGTTTGCATAAGAATAACTCATTTTGTTTGGGATGTTGAATTAGTTTTAATGGTGCTGCAGGGGGACACATCAACCCGGCGGTGACATTCGGGCTATTTTTGGCGAGGAAGCTGTCTTTAACTAGGGCAGTTTTCTACATGGTGATGCAGTGCCTTGGTGCCATCTGCGGTGCTGGTGTGGTGAAGGGTTTTGAAGGAGCAACCAGATACCAGTTGTTGGGTGGTGGAGCTAACTCGGTGGCCCATGGATACACCAAAGGTGATGGTCTTGGTGCTGAGATTATTGGCACTTTTGTTCTTGTTTACACTGTTTTCTCTGCCACTGATGCTAAACGTAGCGCCAGAGACTCCCATGTTCCTGTAAGTTTCTAAATTAATCTCTCTGCTTCGTTGTTGTGTTCAAAGTATTAATTAAAGGTTAAGTTTTGACATTATATATGGATTTAAATGGTTAGATTTTGGCACCTTTGCCCATTGGTTTTGCTGTGTTCTTGGTTCACTTGGCTACCATTCCAATCACTGGAACTGGTATCAACCCTGCTAGGAGTCTTGGTGCCGCCATCATCTTCAACAGAGAACACGCCTGGGATGACCACGTAAGCCCACTCAACCACTACTGATTTCCTAATGGTAATTAATTATTAATTAATTAACCTTCTTTTTCTATGGTGCGTGCAGTGGATTTTCTGGGTTGGACCATTCATTGGAGCAGCTCTTGCAGCTTTATACCACGTGGTGGTGATCAGAGCCATTCCTTTCAAATCAAAGTGATCAAATATTAATAAATGGTGGTGATCGCTTGTGGCTGTTGGTACTTTGCCAAATTTCTGTTTGTTTGATTATGTGTATTTTATTTTCTAAGTTAAGAATTGTAATAGTACCGAAGTTTCTTCAAGGGTTAAAAACCTTCTTTCCTTTTGTTAATTTTTATGGTTCAAAGTGAGGAGGTTGCCGATGATCGATGCCTGTCTCTTTGTAAATTAAAATGTAAAGGCTGTGAACGCGAAATGTCATTTTCGGAATAACGCCGACCAAACCCAAGTTCCATAGCCCCCATATCTTCTGTTCTAAACTAAAATCCAAGACTTTGTTATCAAATCGCCATTAATGAATCACCATCGCATCTTGTTGCTTGCATCAAACGTATCCTTTTTTTTAGCGTGCATTTGTTGGGTTCCCACCACACCAAGTGGGCAAGCTTGTTTTTCCTTTTAAATTCTTTATAATTATAGTGCATGGATCAGTTTACAGATACGACAAGATGATATAGCATTCTCTTGATTCTAACACAACTTAGGCAAAGCTTGTTGACTTGAAGGGCACCTGTCTATCTCCTGGGTTAGAAATAAATGATAGAGTTAGGTTTTGTACAACGTAATCACAACTCATTCATAAACCTAACCACATGTTTTTATATACTTCTGTCTTCAAAAGCGACAAGAATATTCTTAAAATATACATGAAGAGACAATTTCATCTCTTACCCTCGCGATTTAGGTTATTTTATTACGGATGGATGATGATAAAAGTTTAGGTTTACATTCGCCTCAGCACAACAACAAAGTTTGTGACCTTGTCTGGTTCTATACGTGTAGCCAATCCTTAATAATTATATCAGTGAGCTTAGCATACAGTTGATAAACTATTTTCTCGCCCAACTAGTGACTCTGTGGAAGATCTAATGTCTTCAGCAAGTTTTTCTCCATTACTCCAAATTTGTTTGTCTCCAATCTCGATTGGAAATGTCTCAAGCAGCCCAATTTCAAAGGATCCCTCCCTGTTCACTGTATCCTTCACTTCTTGTAGCGATGGTACATAATCTGGTACATCAAAAGACTCTTAACTTCTCTTCAGAAATCAATCCCTGTGGGATAAAACAGAACAAAGTTATCTATATATATATATATAAAATACGGATACCCCATTAATAATAGAATTAGTCTTAGTCTTATAATTTAAAATTATATAATATTTTATCTCGTAGGGCATATTTAGTTCTCTAGGAGTGATTTCTATGTTACCTGAGAAACCAAATCAGCTATGGCCTCAGCTAAAGGTTCCCAAGCCATACAAGTCTCTTTAATTGTGTGTTCTGCAGATACCCTTCTATGGAATATCAAGAAAACGCGACCATTTTGTATCATTTCTTGAGAGCGTGACTTGGGAAACAAGCCGAAGTCTTCCTGAAATTGAACTAAATATGCTTCTTTTACAGCGGGAGGGCTTGTATCAGATATGTAAATCTTTCCCTTATTTAATGGCAACCCATCTTTATCTGTAAGTCCTGGTGCCTTCGCATTCAATAAATCAGAGAGCATGAGAAATGACAGATAAAAACTCACAAAAATAGACATTTATTCTCTCTAATTTATACTCACCTTAGAGAGCCAATGTACGGCGTAGGAGGAATAAATGAGGTGCATGGTGTTTTTGGGAAAAAGCCGGCCATGGAAAGAGCCAGGACAGCCGATTACAAAGCACGATTGGTCCTTATATTTTTCAATGAATTCAGACAAGCTCTTGAAGAGTATATTAAAGTCATTGCCCATTAGATCATTCAAGTAATACTGAAACTCTGGCATCTGACGATTCAATTCATTGATTTGATTTTCACACTCTCTATCACAGTTTCCATCACAGAGAATGTTGTTGGTGTAGAAGAACAATCCAAATCCGCTACGTTCAGAACTTGGTGTGGGGGGAAATCTTTCGAAAATAGAGAATGAACTGCGTTCTCTAGCGCAGGCTTGGTCACATCGGCAACTTTTTGCTATATATTGTAAATTAGTCATTCTAAGTCATGACACAAAAGAGAAACAATTAAATAAAATAGAAAGCAGAGTACCGTAAATGAAGAGTTCTGATGGTAGCTGTTTTCGCCATCTCCTTTGTTCATGTAAAGCAAGTCCTTCACCTCCATGCAAGTATTCTCCTTCTTCTCAAGCAGTAACTTACCATTTTTTATTGATGGCGGTGGCTATGGATTAGTTTCCTAAAGATTTAAAGAGCTCATTAGATTAAAAGATGAAGAGAATATGTATATATGCAGTTTACTTCTTTTATACAAATCAGAATAAGTTTAGCTTACATTTGCCTCAACACAACAACGACAACAAAGCTTATAATCTTGTTTGGTTCTGTACGTATAGCCAAATCCTGAATTACTATATGGGTAAGCATATCATACAATTTGTCCTTTATCTCCTCTCGAAAGTGGTGAGAAACCAGGGGGACTCTGTGAAAGATCTCATGCCCCATTACTCCAAAGTTCTTTGTCTCCAAACTCAATTGGAATGTCTCCAAGAGCTCAAATTTCAAAAGGATCCCTTCTTGTTACTGTAAAACTTACGTTACCCATGTAACGTAAATAACGTTTTGATTTTCATCAGTTTTAAAATTGATGGTCTACGTTCTTTGTTCAGTTTTCAAATGCTTCAGTTTCCAAGCGTTTGGGATTTATGGCAGCCATTAAGCATGCCATTAAAAGCTTAATGGAAGCTTGGTTATATATATTATTTTGGTCCCTAAGCTCAAGAACTCGAATATACAGAAAAATACACCATCAATAGAGTGTCTTGAGAGCTTAGAAGATCCAAAATACTGCTCGTGAGTTTGTTTCAATTGCTGAAGGTAATTCTTGATTCCTGGTTTATAGTTTAAGAATATTATATTCTTTGTATTTCTGTTTAGATTACAGATAAAATTCTTACAGTTGGTATCAGAGCCATAAAATACCTCTGCCTTGATGTTTTGCAAAAGAATTTTTTGAAGCTTTCTGTTCATGGCCGTTTGAATTTTTTTTTTAAAATCAAAGTTTGTCTTTTAGTTGTTTTTTAATGAAAATAAATGTTACAAATCATTAGGAAATTGGAATTCTGGGCTTTGAAACAATTATTTTGGAGTTTAACTAGTGGATTTCCACTCGAGTTTGGCTATTGGGTCATTTTCGGGTTGGGTATCCAATTATAGATCCGATCAAAGGTTGAAGACGACTATAGATGGCATGTCATTTTTCCTTCAGTTTTGAAAATGACATGTCGTTTACTTTTCAATTTAAAAAAAAAAAAAAAATTTAGATCTGGCGTTCTTGGATTTGAACCTGTGATCTCGTGTAAAGAGGTTTGCTACAGAGCCAAACAGTCAACTTAATGTTTCTGTCATGTGATTGGTAAAATAAAATTTATACTCTTTCTAATTTTGCTCATTTTAATTATGCCTATTATATTAATTTTGGTTTAATTATATGCATTTTTCGGATAAGTTAAATTGTGCATAATCCTAAATTAATTATGCTCATATTTATCTTTCATGAGTTGATTATATCTTTCTACATGCAATTTTTGAATGAGTATATATGGATACAGACATAATATTAAATGTTATGCATAATATTATAGTTTTCATTATGCAATATTTTTATGCTTATAAGAATATTTTGTGCATAATAATAACATATTAGTATTTGATTATATAATTCGTAATATTAAGCTAGTCTTTATAGGATTTAATGTCTAGTGATCCATATAATTTTAATTAATTAGAGAATAGCCACAGCATCTTTAATTAAATAAAATTATATATTATGATTAATTAGGATCAGATAAAGAATATTAGACATTAATTGTAATTAATTATACTTAATATAATAAATTTTTTCCCACAGGAATTTTTATTATATTTATATTATTAATTAGGATAAAATATCAAGTTATTCATAATTTACCCATAGGAATTATGAATTTAGTAAATAATTTGATAGTTTTATCATAAAGTTTAATTATAAAGAATAAATGAATATGCTTGAATTAGAAATTTAGCCCACAGTCAATTTTTATGTCATTAAATTCAATTTTTTAAGCATGATTTACATTGGTGAAGTATTGTATTTTGTTTAGGCCTCAGTTTTAACATAAGCATATAATCTATAATTTTATGCAGTCGTACAACCTGCAAATTTCTCTGATATTCGTTCTGATATCCCTGCACTTAAGGGAGGTAACTATAAGGCCTGGAAGGAGAGAGTTCTTCTTAATTTGGGGTGGATGGACATAGACTATGCTATTAGGAAAGACGAACCACCATCACTCACTGATACTAGTACTGCAGCAGACATCACACTTTATGAACGATGGAAGCGATCTAATTGTCTCAGTGTGATGTTCATTAAGACTAGAATCTCTGCTAGTATCCGTGGTTCTGTTGATCAGCATGAAAAGGTCAAAGACTTGCTAAAAGCCATTGATGATCAATTTGTCACTTCAGACAAGGCACTAGCAAGCACCCTGATCATGAAGCTCTCATCCCTAAGGCTCACAGGTGTGAGAGGTGTGTGCGAGCACATCATGCAAATGAGGGATATTGTGGTTTAATTGAAGAATCTCGAGGTTGAAATGTCGGATTCCTTCCTGGTGCACTACATCTTAAACACCCTTTCGCATCAATATGGACCCTTCAAAATCTCATACAACACACATAAGGATAAATGGTCAATTAATGAACTTATGACCATGTGTGTTCAAGAGGAAGGGAGACTGGTGATGGAACATGGAGAAAGTGCAATGCTTGCAACGCATGGAAAGGGAAAATATCAAGCCAATAAGAAAGGGAAAGGTAAAATGCCTCCCCAAAGTGGTATCAAGAAAGATTCCAAGTGTTTCTTCGTAAAAAGAAGGGCCACATGAAGAAGGAATGCGCCAAATTTCAGAAATGGCTTGCGGACAAAGGTAATCCAACCTAATTTGTTTGTTATGAATCTAATATGGTTAATGTCAATATTAACACATGGTGGATTGATTCTGGATCAACAATCCACATTTCAAATTCCTTGAAGGGTTTGCAAAACCTAAGGAAGCCAATGAGAAGTGAGCAAAGCATCTTATCAAGAAATAAGATGGGCTCGCATGTGGAAGCTGTAGGAACTTGCTATTTAATTTTAAGTAGTGGCTTTGTTTTAATGTTGGAAAAGACATTTTATGTTCCAAGTTTTTCTAGAAACTTGATTTCAGTTTCAAGGCTTGTAACCTTTGGATATTCCTTTAATTTTTCAGATTCATCTTTCAACTTATTTTATAAATCTGATTGTGTTTGGAATGGTACTTTGTCTGATGGTCTTTACTGCATTAATTTACAAAACAATGACACTTATGATTCAATGCATGTTCACATTGGCACTAAAAGATGTGTTATTAATGAAGACTCCTCTAAATTATGGCACCGAAGATTATGACATATCTCCATAGATAGAATTAAAAGATTAGTAAATGAAGGAGTACTTAATACTGGATTTTACTGATTTTAAGACTTGTGTGGACTGCATAAAGGGAAAGCAGACCAACAAGTCAAAGAAAGGTGCCAATAGAAGTTCGGACATATTAGAGATCATACATACTGATATATGTAGTCCAGACATGGACTCACATGGTCATAAATACTTTATCTCTTTTATAGATGATTACTCACGATATATGTATCTCTACATGCTTCATAACAAGTACGAAACATTAGATGCCTTTAAAATCTTTAAGGTTGCAGTAGAGAAACAATGTGGTAAGCAAATTAAGATCGTAAGATCAGATAGAGGTGGAGAATATTATGGTAGATACACAGAGGATGGACAAGCACTTGGACCATTTGCAAAATTTCTTCAAGATCATGGGATTGTTGCCCAATACACCATGCCTGGTTCACCGGACCAGAATGGTGTAGCAGAAAGAAGAAACCGAACATTGTTGAACATGGTGCGGAGTATGCTTAGCAGCTCCAATCTTCCTAAATCCTTGTGGGCTGAAGCACTTAAGACGGCAGCGTATACATTGAACCGAGTTCCAACCAAGGCTATTCCTAAAACACCATTTGAATTATGGAAAGGTTGGAAACCGAGTTTGTGACATATGCGTGTTTGGGGATGCCCGTCTGAGGTGAGAATTTATAATCCACAAGAGAAGAAGCTGGACCCAAGGACCATTACTGGGTATTTCATTGGATATGCTGAAAGGTCTAAAGGTTACAAATTTTATTGTCCATCTCACAGCACTAGGATTGTGGAATCAAGAAATGCAAAGTTTCTTGAAAATGACTTGATCAGTGGGAGCGATCAAACCAGGAACATAGTTTCTGAGAATGATCATTCAGAATCTCAACCTTCCACCTCAAGTGATAAATTGGTCATTGTTTATAGCACCCCTCAAGTACAAACTGGTGTTGAACAACCAATCATTGAAGTTTCACAAGCTGCTGACAACATTCCAGTAGATCAGGTAGTTCAAGAGTTGCCAAGAACTTTTGAACAACGAGTTGAACCACATACTTCTCTGGAATATGATGGTACAATATTAAGAAGATCTACTAGACCAAGGAGATCAGCAATTCCTAATAATTATGCTGTGTATCTGCAAGAATCTGACTATAACATTGGAGCCGAAAATGATCCCGAGTTCTTTTCATAAGCCATAAGTTGCAAAGAATCAAAATTATGGTACAATGCCATGAAGGAAGAGATGAATTCTATGAAGAGTAACGAAGTCTGGGATCTTGTTGAGTTGCCAAATGGTGTAAAAGCCATTGGATGTAAATGGGTCTATAAGATAAAGAAGGACTCATTGGGCAACATTGAGAGATACAAGGCAAGACTCGTTGCTAAGGGATTCACTCAGAAAGAAGGAATCGATTAAACGGAGACTTTCTCTCCTGTATCTAAGAAAGATTCTTTGCGTGTGATTTTGGCATTAGTAGCCCATTTTGACTTAGAGTTGCAACAAATGGATGTGAAAACAACATTTCTCAATGGAGACCTAGATGAGAAGGTTTATATGAAACAACCTGAAGGATTTTCCTCTAGTGATGGTGAGCACTTGGTTTGTAAGCTCAAGAAATCTATATACGGTCTAAAACAAGCATCCCGCCAATGGTATTTTAAATTCCATGGGGTAATTACTTCATTCGGTTTTGTTGAAAACCCCATGGATCAATGTATATACCAGAAGGTTAGTGGGAGTAAGATATGCTTTCTTATTTTATATGTAGATGATATTTTGCTTGCAACCAATGATAAGGGTTTGCTACATGAGGTGAAACAATTCCTCTCTAAGAATTTTGATATGAAGGATATGGGTGATGCATCTTATGTCATTGGCATTAAGATCCATAGAGACAGATTTCGAGGTATTTTGGGTCTATCTCAAGAAACCTATATCAATAAGGTTTTAGAGAGATTTCGAATGAAAGATTGTTCACCAAGTGTGGCTCCCATTGTGAAGGGCAATAAGTTCAATTTGAACCAATGCCCAAAGAACGATTTTGAAAGGGAACAAATGAAGAACATTCCATATGCTTCACTGTCGGAAGCCTGATGTATGCTCAGGTCTGTACAAGGCCTGACATTGCATTTATTGTTGGAATGTTGGGACGATATCAAAGTAATCCAGGTTTAGACCACTGGAGAGCTGCAAAGAAAGTGATAAGGTACCTTCAAGGAACCAAAAACTACATGCTTATGTATAGACAGACGGATAATCTGGAAGTAATTGGTTATTCAGATTCAGACTTTGCTGGCTGTGTTGATTCACGCAAATCAACATCAGGATATGTTTTCATAATGGCTGGTGGAGCTGTATCTTGGAGAAGTGTAAAGCGCTTTGACGCTACTTCCACTATAGAAGCTGAGTTCGTTTCTTGTTTTGAGGCTACTTCACATGGTGTATGGTTAAAGAGTTTCATAGCTGGACTTAAAATTATGGATTCCATTTCTAAACCATTGAAAATATACTGCGATAATTCAGCTGCTGTCTTTATGGCTAAGAACAATAAAAGTCGAAGTCGAAGTAAACACATTGACATTAAGTACTTAGCCATAAGAGAGCGTATTAAGGAAAAGAAAGTGGTCATTGAGCACATAAGTACTGAATTGATGATCGCTGATCCTTTGACCAAAGGCATGCCACCATTGAAATTCAAGGATCATGTAGAAGAAATGGGACTTCATTCCACTATGTAGTTGTATATATAATGTTTGAATAAAACTCTTATTTACTGTGATGTTTTCTTATATTCATGTGCACCTTAATTTCATTTGAGAAAATTCATCTATAGGACCAAGAATAAACATAGGGTTTATTCATTAAGTAAGGTTGTCATATATAAAGTAAACTTGAGAAATCAAATGCATTGTAATACATGGAAGATAATACTCGTTTTATTTTGAGGACTTGTCGCCATGATTCGTGTATTTGTTTCTTAATGAAATAATGGTTAAAAATGTGGACCAAGTGGGAGAATGTAAAACTTACGTTACTCATGTAACGTAAATAACGTTTCAATTTTCATCAGTTTTAAAGTTGATGGTCCACGTTCTTTGTTTAGTTGTCAAATGCTTCAGTTTCCAAGCGTTTGGGATTTATGGCAGCCATTAAGCATGCCATTAAAAGCTTGATGGAAGCTTGGTTATATATATTATTTTGGTCCCTAAGCTCAAGAACTCGAATATACAGAAAAATACACCATCAATAGAGTGTCTTGAGAGCTTAGAAGATCCAAAATACTGCTCGTGAGTTTGTTTCAATGGCTCGAGGTAATTCTTGATTCCTGGTTTATAGTTTAAGAATATTATATTCTTTGTATTTCTGTTTAGATTACAGATAAAATTCTTACAGTTACTATATCCTTCACCTATAGATCAAGAAAAAACACATTCAATTGGAAAGGTTTCATATCACGTAATCAAACACAATCATAGACCTAACCACTTATTTTATATTGCTCTGTCTTGATCGTAACAGGAATAGTTAAAAAGTGTTTATCACTTATCGTCATTTGTTTTCTGCTCCCACTTTATTTAGTTTATTTTATTACAAATGATAAGTTTAGCTTACATTCGCCTCAATACAAGAACAAAGTTTGTGACCTTGATTTGTTCTATACATGTAGCCAAATCCTTAACTATTACATCAGAGAGCTTGTCATACAATTTGTCAAGTATTTCCTCTCCAAAGTGGTTTGAAACCAGGGATTCTGTGAGACATCTAGTGTCTTTAGCAAGTTTTTCCCCGTTAATCCATATTTCTTTGTCTCCCATCTCAATTGGGAATGTCTCCAGGAGCTCAATTTCAAAGGATCCCTCTCTGTTCACTATATCTTTCACTTCTTCTATAGATGGCACATAATCTGGTACGTCAAAAGAGTCCAACTTTTCTTCAGAAATCAGTCCCTGAGGGATAGAAGAGGACAAAAGTTAATAATATGGAAAAAAAATTGTGGGAGAATCAGTTGGCATGAACCTCAATTGGCGTCAAAATTAATCTGAGTCTTATAATTTAATGAAGTGACAAATAAAAGATTTGAAGAATTTGTAGTTACCAGAGAAACCAAATCAGCTATGGCCTTAGATAAAGGTTCCCAACAGAAACAAGTGTCTGTGGTTGAGTGTTCTGCAGATAGTCTCCCATGGAATATCAGGAAAACACGACCACTGTGTATCATTTCTTGAGAGCGTGACTTGAGAAACAAGCCGAAGTCTTCTTGAAATTGAGCAAGATATGCTTCTTTTACTGCCTGAGAGCTCGTATCTGATATGTAAATCTTTCCCTTGTTCAATGGCAACCCTTCTATGTCTGTAAGTCTTGGTACCTTCCGATTCAATTAATCGTATAGCTTGAGAAACGATGGACATATAAAAGCTCACAACAATAAGCAGAGACATTAATACGCACCTTAGAAAGCCAACTGACGGCGTAGGAGGAATAGATGAGATGCATGGTGTTTGCGGGGAAAAGGCGGCCATGGAAAGAGCCAGGAGTGCCCATGACAAAGCAACGCAGATCATTATGTTTTTCAGTGAACTTTGACAAACCTTTGAAGAGTGTGTTGAAGTCATTTCCTGCTAGATCATTCAAATAATATTGAAACTCTGGAATTTGATGATTCAATTCCTTGCATTTTCTTTTCACACTCTCTGTCACAGTTTCAATCACAGAAAATGTGGTTGGTGTGGAAGAACAACCCAAATCCGCTACGTTCAGAACTTGGTAAGGGAGGACATCTTTGGAGAATAGAGACTGAACTGTGTTCTGTAGTGCAGGCTTGGACAGAGCCGCAAGTTTTTGCTATATATTGCAAATTAATGATTGTAATCAACTTATGAGCAAAGCCATGGAAGCCAAACAGAAATTAAGCAAAAAAATTAAAATAAAATGAAAGAACAAGAAAGCAAAGTACTGTAAATGAAGAGTTCTGATGGTAGCTGTTTTCGCCATCTCCTTTGTTCATGTAAAGCACTTCCTTCACCTCCATTTAGTACTCTCCTTCTTCCCAAGCAATAGACTAAAAGATGAAGAGATTATGAACTACTGAATTACGATTTTGTTAGTTTTGAGAGTTTGGCTTTGATGGGTTGAGAAGGTGAGATTTTTACTTGGTTTTGAGTCTGGATTTTCATCATAAGAACGGTTCATAAGTTTTTTAATAGGAAGGTGATGCAGGTGATGACGATTTAGTTTAAAAACAGGATTTGCTTTGATATGAAATTTTAAAAAATAAAAGATTTTGCTTGAAATATTTTTGTTGACTTGCTGGGCACTGGTTCCCCATTTGGGTTAAAGAAACATGCTAGCCTTACCTTTTCTGCTACTGAAAGGACATTCGTGGACCTAACTACTCTTAATTTTATATGATCTTTATATGAATAATCGCCACAATTATTACTTCAAAAATATTGGAGCTGTCTGCCACTTTAGTATTAATAGACCACCTTGAAGTATTCGAAGGTCTCATTAATAAGCGATAAAAAAATTATAGAATAAATTATTTTATTATAAAGGAGAGAGATAAGACAGTATTGAAATAATATTTTGACTATATGATGTACCCCATTAATTAGGTGAATCATGATAAATTACGCTTATCTCTTCTTTTGTTTTACTGTTGTTATCTATGTGTTTTTTCCTGTTATTTTGGTTTCGTATATCTCTATTTCGTAAAAAAAATTACGTGAAACAACCTTCATCTCTTAATTGTTTCTGGTTTCCACCTTATCCAGTTCATTTTATTGCAAGATCATGTGAACAGTTTAGTTTACTTTCGCCTTAATACAACAAGAAAGCTCATGATATTGTTTGGTTCTGTAGTTGTAGCCAAATCCTGGCTTAATAGACGAGTGAGATTATCATACAATTTGTCCATTATTTCCTCTCCATACTGTGAAACTCCGTATGCTTTTGTCTCCAAGCTCAATTGAAAAGGACTCCACCACTTCAACTTCAAATGATCCCTGTGTTGCGATGGAATGTATAATGGCAAATTAAGAGTCCAACTTTTCTTCAGAAATTAGTCCCAGATTAGAGTAAAATAATTAGTTGGCTTTGAACCTCGAGTTGAATGCATTAACTAATTAATTGGTTCAATTTTATTGTGTACAAATAAGGTACGAAAAAATAAAGTGCAAGAGAGATCATCTCTGCTATGGCTTGAGCTATAAGTTCCCAACGGTAGCGGCTATCTTTACTTGCAGGATCCGCAGAATGCCTCCCTGGAGTATCAGGGTAACACGACCATTAGGTGTCATCTCCTGAGAGCGTGAGTTGAGAAACGAGCAAAAGTGTTGTTGAAATTGAGCAAGATATGCTTCTTTCACAAAAGGTGGGCTTGTTTTAGATATGTGAATCTTTCCTTTGTTGAACGGCAATCTTTCTTCATCAGTATATCTAGTTGTGTGTTCTATAGATAGCCTTCCATGGAATAAGAAGAAAACATGAACGCTGGGCATCATTTCTTCAGAGCGTGAACTTAAGAAACAAGCCAAAGGTCTTGTTGAAATTGAGCAAGTTTTTCCTCGGTACTACAAAATTCTTTGTCTCCAATAGCTCAAGAACAAAGGATCCCTAATTGCCCACTATATCCTTCACTTCTTGAAGTGATGGTACATAATCTGATGCATTAAAAGAGTCTTTAACTTCTCTTAAAAAATCAGTCCCTGTGGGATATATATATATATATATATATATATATAGGTAGATCACAGTCAATAGATTCTATGAATATATGAAGTTTACGCATTTTATTACTGGTTTCCACCTTATTCGGTTACAGATGGATGATGATGAGTTTAATCAGCTTACATACGCCTTAGCACAAGAACAAAGTTTGTGACCTTGTTTGGTTCTTTTTGTGTAGCCAACAATCAGTGAGCTGAGCGTACAATTTTTCAACTATTTCCTCACCAAAGTGGTATGAAACCAGGGACTCTGTGAAAGATTAATGTCTTTAGCAAGTAGTTCCTCATTACTCCAAAATTCTTTCTCTCCAATCTCGATTGGAAATGTCTCCAGGAGCTCAATTTCAAAGGATCCCTCCTTGCCCACTATATCCTTCACTTCTTGTAGCGATGGTACATAATCTGGTGCATCAAATGAGTCTAACTTCTCTTCAGAAATCAGTCCCAGTGGAATAAAACACAAAAAAAGTTAATAAATATATCTATGAAGATTGTTGAAGCTTCAAGGTGGAAGATGAATTGGCCTGAACCTCAATTTGCATGACCAAATATTTATCTCTAAGATGTGAAGACTTTGTAGTTACCTGAGAAACCAATTCAGCTATGGCCTCAGTTAAAGGTTCCCAACCGACGCAAGTCTCTTTAGTTGTGTGTTCTTCAGATACCCTTCCATGGAATATCAAGAAGACACGACCATTTTGTATCATCTCTTGAGAACGACACTTGAGAAAAAAAGCCAAAATCTTCTTGAAATTGAGCAAGATATGCTTCTTTCACAACAGGAGGGCTTGTGTCAGATATGTACATCTTTCCCTTGTTTAATGGCAACCCTTCTTTGTCCCTAAGTGTTGGTACCTTCCAGTTCATGTAATCAGAAAGCTTGAGAAATGATAATAAAAACTTACAACATGCAATAACTAAAATATGTAAGCAGAGATATATTCATACGCACCTTAGAGAGCCATTGGATAGCGTAGGAGGAATAAGTGAGATGCATGGTGTTTTTGGGGAAAAGCCGGCCATGGAAAGAACCAGGACTGCCCATCACAAAGCAATGAAGATCATTATATTTTTCAGTAAAGTTTGACGAATCTCTGAAAAGCGTATAGAAGTCATTCCCGGTTAGATCATTCAAGTAAAACTGAAACTCTGGAATTTGACAATTCAATTCCTCGCATTTGATTTTCACATTCTGTATCACAGTTTCCATCACAGAAAATGTCTGTGATCCCGAAGAACAACCCAAATCCGCTACGTTCAGAACTTGGTATGGGACGAAACCTTTGGAAAATAGAGACTGAACAGCCTTCTCTAGCGCAGGCTTGGCCATAGCTGCTACTTTTTGCTGTAATATTGCAAATTGATTGATGATTTTACTAAGCAAGCTAGCTCCAAAAGATAAATAAAATAAAAGAGCTATTTTCAGAGTTCTGAAGGTAGCTATTTTCTCCATCCCCTTTGTTCATGCAAAGCAATTCCTCCACCTCCATTGACATTGAGTTCTTTTCTTCTTCAATTAAAAAGATTATTGTAATTAAATAAATACTAACCCTCTATAAGTTATGATTATTTAATTGAAAATATTTTACAAAAAGTTATCTTATGCGTAATTGTATGAAAAACTTAAGTTATAATAGAGTATAATTTGATATTAATTAAAGGTATTGAGTGCTTTCCAAATCTTCCTCCCTAACCAACGAATATTTATACCATCTTTTATCATCATATATGCTGTTTTATTTCTATATAAATTTATATTTTTTATTTTTCATAAACCTCTTTCAGATAAATAGTATTTTTTTTTTTTTTTGCAATTCTAAGTGAAGTCTTTGTATCTTATTGGTGAACCTGAATAATTGAAATTCAACATACCTGTTGTCGTGTGAGAGTTTACGACAAGCTCGGAATGAGTGGTAGCTTGGAGAAAGCAATGCTCGGTTGGGTATAAGCAAGCAATGCTCGACAGAGTGAGCTAACCGGACAGTTTTCCTGTAGATCACAAATGAGACTTATCCGCTAGAATCAAGGAGAGAATTTCGGCATCTTACCAAGCAAGTCAGTGCGATTACACCAATCATATGATTAACTTCTTATGTTTGAACCACAATCCCTAAATTCACTCCACTTACCGTTATTAATTTCAGTGTATAAATAACCCTAAAAAACTCATTGTGAAGGGTTAGCAAATTTAGAGAAAGAAAAAGAGTTTTATTCTTGTAATCCCTCATACTCAATACAAAAACAGTGAACGTAGGCTTGAGAGCTAACTTGAGAGTTAGCTCGCCAAACCACTTTAAAAAGAGTTATTGTCTTTTGATCTAATCTTCTTCGATGGTTATTTATAATCACACGACAAATTGATCCGGCTCCATCAAGGTTAATCGGGTCTCTCTAGTTGGTGCAATTTTTCGTATCAACACCGGTAACTTTCTTCTATTTTCGGTTGAAAACTAATTGAGATTAATGTTTTATTCCATCATAAGACGAAATCTCCTCCCTCCTTTTTTATTTAATATGAAGTTTACTGATCACAATAATAATGCTTATCATTTGAATTTTATATACTTAATAATCTTGTTCGTTTTCAACTTCCTCTAAAATCAACCAAAAAACAATTCAATTTGCAATTTGATTAGGGATCCAAAAGGATGCTATCAGTGAGCTTAGCCTACAATTATCCAACTATTGCCTCTCCAAAGTGGTATGAAACCAGAGACTATGGGAAAGGTCTAATTCTAATGTCTTTAGCAAGTTTTATTTCCCATTATTCCAAAGTTCTGTGTCTCCAATCTCGATTAGAAACGTCTCCAGCATACATCAATTTCAAAGGATTCCTCCTTGCCCACTGCATCCTTCACTTCTTGTAGTGATAGAATATAATATGGTGCATCAAAATAGTTTTACTTCTCTTTAGAAATTTAGTCCCAGTGGGATAAAAGAGAGATTGATAAATTTGTAGTTATTTCATTGAACAAGGGAAAACAAGAAAATTTTGCAGTCAATCTCAATCGCAAATGACTCCAGCAGCTCAACGTCAAAGGATCCTTCCCTCTCTACTATATCCTTCAGGGCGAAGGGAAGTACAATGGCACACTAAAAGAGTCCAACTTTTTCCTCAGAAATTAGTCCCTGATCAGAGTAAAGTAATTAGTTGGCTTTGATTTCACCCTCGAGTTTCATGCATTAACTAATTAATTGGTTCAAGTTTATTGGGTACATATATATAAGATATGAAAAAGTCATGCAAATACCGAACAGATCATCTCTTTTATGGCCTGAGCTAAAAGTTCCCAACGGTAGCAGCTCTCTATACTTGCAGGATCCGCATGATTCCTTCCGTGGAGTACCAGTATAACACGACCATCAGTTATCATCTCCTGAGAGCGTGAGTTGAGAAATAAACCAAAGTCTTGTTGAAACTGAGCAATATATGCTTCTTTAAAAGCAGGAGGATAGTTAGTCCAAAATCAAGATATGCTTCTATTTTGATTAAGAAAAAACTTGAAACAGAAAAAATAATGTAACTGAATAAACTGTTCCGTACCTCATTTTGGTGTTGGAGTTGTCGAACTCTTCATGCAGAGGCATTCGAGGTCCCGTTGTCCAGTCAGTGGACGGGGCCCCACTCCTTGGTGAGCGGGTAGGGGTTGCAGGGCAGCACCCCCGAGCCGGTAGACGGTTTGGGTTTTTTCCATGTACAACCGCGAAAGATTTCTTTAATTTATTAATTTTTTATTGGGTTTGAAATACTAGGTTTTAGTCATTTAAATCTAGTATATAAATATATTTTTCTCTTGTAATAAGTGATAGCAAATCATTAAACAAATTACTTCATTGTAAACGAGAGAGGTGTGATAGTATCGAAATAATATTGATTATGTTAGACATAGTCTGTTAATTGAGTGAACCAATGTAAATCGCGTGTATCTCTTATTTTGTTTTATTGTTTATGATTTATGTGTTTTTCTGTTATTTTGGTTTCAGATATCTGTATTTCGCTCATTTGGACTAACTTTCTCCTAATTAATCTCTTATGTATAAATGAGGCCCATTTATCAGATAAAAAACAGAGAATAATAATACACTAACAACCATCTCTCACAAACTTTCTCTCACAATTCTGACGCAACAGCTCGCAATTGGTTAGTTCACAATGAGTCCCATATGGTTCCTACTAATTAATTACGAACTGTCACGTCAAGTTGTGAAAGAAAGTTTGTGAAAAATAATTGTTGGTGTAGTATTACTAAAAAACAGAAGCCACAAAGAAATGAAATAATTAACACACTTCACAGTAATTATTTCCTTATTCCAATTCATATGATAAGTTTAGCTTATAATCTCCTCAAAACAACAACAAAGCTTATGACTTCGCTAGGTTCTGTACGTGTAGCCAAATCCTGAAGTACTATTTGGGCAAATTTATCATACAATTTGTCAAGTATTTCCCCACCAAAGTGGTGTGAAACCATGGACTCTGTGAAAGATCTCAGGTTTTTAATAAATTTTTCATCGCTACTCCATACGCTTTTGTCTCCCATCTCAATTGGAAATGTCTCCAGGACCTCAAGTTCAAAGGATCCCTCCCTGTCCACTATATTCTTCACTTCTTTTTCCGATGGAATGTAATATGGTGCATTAAAAGAGTCTAACTTCTCTTCAGGAATCACTCCCTGAGGAATAAAAATAGAACAAATTTAAACGATATGAAGCCACAATTCAACAGAAAAAATTCTCTTAAGTGGGAGACTTCGAAGTTACCAGAGAAACCATGTCAGCTATGGCCTCAGCTAAAGGTTCCCAGGGCTCTCCATTTGTAGGATCTTCTGATAGCCTTCCATTGATTATCAAGATAACACGACCCTCGCGTATCATCTCATGAGAGCGTGACTTGAGAAACAAGCTGAAGTCTTCTTCAAATTGAGCAAGATATTCTTCTTTAACAGCGGCTGGGCTAGTTTTAGATATGTAAACTTTCCCCTTGTTTAATGGCAACCCTTCTTTGTCCATAAGTCTAGGTACCTATCGTTTAATTAAATGTAATTAATCATGTAAATCCTAGATAAAACCTCACCACAATTACAGAGATATTAAATATACGCACCTTAGAGAGCCAATGGGCACCGTAGGAGGAATGAACAAGATGCATGGAACTTTTGGAGAAAAGCCGACCATGGAAAGAACCAGGGCATCCCATTACAAAGCAAGGCAGATCATTATACTTTTCAGTAAAGTTAGACAAACCTTTGAAGAGTGTGTTAAAGTCATTCACTGGTAGATCATTCAAATAAAACTGAAACTCTGGAATTTGATAATTCAATTCCCTGCATTTTCTTTTGACACTCTCTATCACAGTTTCCATCACCAAAAATGTGGTTCGTCCAGAAGAACAACCCAAATCCGCTACGTTCAGAACTTGGTATGGGAGGAAACCTTCGGAGAAGAGAGACTCAACTACCTTCTCTAGTGCAGGCTTGGACATAGCCACTACTTTTTGCTGCATCGCAAATTAATAACTGTAAGTTCATAGCAAGCCATGGAACCAAAACAAAAGTTAAGAAAATAAATCATACCGTAAATGAACAGTTCTGAAAGAAGCTACTTTCTCCATTTCCTTTGCTCATGAAAAGCATATTCTTCACCTCCATGGTGTCTCTTTCTGTTTCTGGCAGTATCTCCTTTGATTTTTGTAATATATAAACTACACGTACATGTTTAAATTTATTCCTATTCCATTAAAGGAGAGAAGGAGCTACAAAACAAAAATAACCGCTAACAATTCATTTGAATTGGTCATTGTATCAGACTTCGCAGAGTCCACCGACCCAGTTGTTTTAATTTAATGGGTAGTGGCCATTATTAGGTTCTTACTACGTAAACAAACACATCAGTAAACTTTCAGCTACCTTATTTTATATTCTTCTTTCTTGATCGATCACCAGCAATTTAACAACCCAAGAGTAAGAATAATGGCAATAAAATTTAAAAAAAAAAAATCAAGAATAAGAATAATGGCAATAAAATTTAAAAAAAAAAAAATCAAGAATAAGAATAATGACCAAGCTGTCTTTGTTCCTTACAAAAGCAAGAAACATCATGCATCATCAAGGAGAAGGTAAACGAAGATTTCTCCTAAGCACAAGAATGATGCTTGTGATCTTGTTTGGCTCTGTTTGTCTCGCTAAATCTCGGATTAAAATATGAGTAAAATTCTCATACAATTTATCAAGTATTTCTATTCCGAATTGGTGTAACATCATGGACTCTGTAAAGGATCTGACGTTTTGAGCAATTTTTTCTTCGTTATCCCAGATGGCCTTATCTCCATTCTCAATATAAAATGTGTCAAGTTGCTCGATTGCAAAAGACCCTTCTCTGTCCACTACATCCTTCACTTCCTCTGGTGACGCCATGTAGTATGGTATATTAAACGAGTCTAACTTTTCTTCAGCAATCAGTCCCTAAAACAATAAAAGACAACAAATATTTTACTTATTTTTTGCTGTTGAACACTTCTAGATCTCTATATAAAACAACTTTCAATCATAAGCAGTGCCATATTTAACCAAGACAGTGGAATCCTGGAATTTCAAAGAAGAAATTGTGAAATAAATCCAAAAGTTACAACTGAAGTCTAGACTATGGACTTTTATTTATAAAATTTGAAGCTATATTTTTACAAAATATAATGGGAAATTATGTCATGCAAATTCCCTCTATGCACTTGATCATATAAAAAGTCAACTCTTGTTAAGATATATATCTACAAAAGTTTGGAAGATTTGGCATTTACCAGAGAGACCATGTGGCTTATAGCCTCAGCCAAAAGTTCCCAATTGAAGTTGCTTTCTTTGCTTGTAGCATCCGAAGATTGCCTTCCATTGACAATAAGTACAACACGACCATCGGGTATCATCTCTTGAGAGCGTGATTGCAGAAATAAGCCAAAGTCTTGCTGAAATTGAGCAAGATATGCTTCTTTCACACTGGGAGGACTTGTTTTAGATATATAAATCTTCCCCTTGTTCAATGGCAACCCATCTTTGTCTACAAGTCTTGGGGCCTTACAATATTCATTGAATAATTATCATTTCAAGTATTTTTTTAATCAAATGTCGCAAAATTTGAATAAATAATATTACCTTGGAGAGCCAGTGGACACTGTAAGAGGAATGAAGAAGATGCAAGGTATCTGTAGGGAAAAGCCGGCCATGGAAAGAACCAGGAGCACCCATTACAAAGCATGAAACATCTTTATACCTTTCAACAAAGCTAGAGGATCCTTTAAAGAGGGTGTTAAAATCGTTCACAGGTAGATCATTCAAGTAAAACTGAAACTCTGGCAACTGGCAATTCAATTCCTCACATTTGCTTTTAACACTTTCTATAATAGTTTCCATCAGCGTAAACGTGTTCGGACCCGCAGAACAACCCAAATCCGCCACGTTTAGAGCTTTGTATGGGAGTAAATTTTCGTGAAAAAGTGAATCAACTGCTCTCTGTACTACAGGCTGGGATATGGAGGCTATTCCTTGCTGCAATAGTACTTGTCATAAAGCTACTTTGAAGCCATTAAAATTGACAGAGAAAGAAAATGAAAATAAAAGCCAAAAAAAAAAAAAAACTGACCGTGAAGAAAGAGCTTTGAACATAGCTACTTTCTCCATCTCCTTTCTTCATGAAAAGCGTATCCTTGGCTTCCATGAGTTCGTGGTTCTCTTTGTTCTTACTGAATCAGAGTGCTTGCCTGCTTATTCGCAGAAAGGAGGTGATTTTATTTATGAATTTCCTTTCCCTCAGTTGAAACCACGTGTCGTGACCTTAGACCATACAAATAATGG
>CM047899.1:33859051-33884672 GCA_026229545.1 Pistacia atlantica | reverse complement strand
AAGTTGCTTGAACAAACCACCTATTGAGCTTAAAGAACCTTCAACAGTTGGTGGGGCTGACCCACTTCGATAAATATTGAGTTCTTTCTCAAGATCAGTCGCACTAGTTGCAGTATTGACTGATGTTTGTTGTTGTTGTTGTTGTTGCTGCTGCTGCTGCTGCTTTTGTTCACGAATCAGCTTGCCTAAATCTTCAACGTAATCAGGGCTCTTAAACATGGATGATCGTACTGAAATATCTGGCATCATCTTTGAAGACGAATTACAAGAAGAAGAAAATTGTCAACGATCATTTACACATTAAGATTGAAACTTTAAGCTAAAGATTGAAACTTTGAGCAGAATATTGTTAATATCCAAATGGGTTTGTCGTTTGAAGCTCAAAAGATATGATTTTTATGATCAAAACCAAGAATCCATGTCTACAAGAATGAAGATAACAAAACCCAGAAAGCAAAAACTAAGTTTTGATTGTGTTAGAGTAGACTTAGTTAAATATAAATAGAAATGGATCGGATTGAGAGTGGATAATTGATGGAGGCTTTAGCCATTTTGAGAGAGATAGAAAGGGAGCGAGAGTGGAGTGTGGGAGATGAAGGCAGTAATAAGTTGAGAGGAAGAGAGATCTGACCCGTTAGTAAATGAATGGACGGTCAGGATTGATTCAGAATGGATTTGTTCTTACAACAGTGTGTCTTAGGGTTTTTATATGTAAGATTACATGATAATTTTTTTTTTTAAATAAATAAATTGTGTTGGGATATATTGATGATCTAAGCAAACTATTTTTTATATTTTCTTTTATATCAACTTTTATTAAATTATTCTTGACACATAATCAAAATTCTTTAACAATAATCTAGTAGAAACAGTAGGGATGAATTTGGATGAATACTTTCAATTAAAGTAAGAAATTTGAATGCCTTTAATTTTTTTCCCAAATTAAAAAAAAAATTAATATTATTTTTAGATCCTTTAAAATTCATTTTATACTTTGTCCCAAAAAAATAAAAATAAAAAAACACTATCTTTCTTAAGAGACTTTTAATTAAAAGTAATACTTTAATTTATTTTTGTTTTAATAAGATTTATTGGTTAAATTTATGTAGTTTTGAATTTAGATATTTTAATTGTAAATTGATAAAATAATTATAGAATTGGGAATGGTTGTTGTTGAAAATAAAGTGGTTTTTTGATTGGTAATAATGGAAGTTGGGTGCCAAGCTTTTATTTTATTGACCATTTCAAGCCACCAAAATCAATGCAAATCCGAGAATGCTACGTCTAGTGTAGTGTAGTGAAGAAATTCAATGGTCCTTTCGCACATGGAAATAATCAAATACAGTGTATGATTAAATGCGATTAAACTACTTTTTTTTCACCCATATAATGGTTTAATATCAGTTTTTCATTTTCAGATTTTTAAAATATAATTTTATTATTAAATTTATATTTTATTTCTGATTCTGATATCATTACGATCTCAAATTATCACTATTCTTTTCCCTAATCACTACTTAGTAAAACTTTTTAAATCTTACTCTCATCGATCTCACCCATCGTTGACAATTGAACAATTAGAATTTGTGCAATCGTCTCTCCTAAGTCAAATCCAATCAATTTTAACTACTAAAATCTAATTTTTTACTATCAAAAGATTCATCAGTCTCTTTTCTTCAAAAATCCTAATAATTTGGATTGAGTTTATTATCCGTTCGTCATCAAAATATAAATTTAAATAATAAATAATATTTTAAAAAAATTTAGATAAAAAATTGTCATTTAAGTCATTATTTAAACCCAAAAAAAGTGATAATTCGTAAAAAATGTCTGTGTCAAACTTATTATTAAACCAGTTAAAATAATGAGAGAGTAATAAACACTTGAATAAAAATATAATAATAATTAAGTAATTAATTTTGTTTCGTAAATTCCGGAAGTAGAATTAGAGACAAAGTACAAAGCGAAAGGGCCGAATGTAAGAGATATTATATTTATAGTATTTTCTGTTACAATGCCACGTCATTGGTCCATCTACGAACTAAAAATAGTGAGTCATAACATAGAGAAGAGAAAGCTACCATACCACCCGCGCCAGCTCTTCCACACCCAACAACTTAAAGAGGAACACGTGGCAGAGATCTACTGGGTCCCATAGTCACGCTTTTTGACTGCGCGTGGTACAAGTGTCGTTTAGATTTAGAGGGAAATGGGGCATAACCAAGAGATAGATGCTATGCTCGATAACGACAACTCGAGATATTTTTGTAATCTTCTTCAGTTTTCTTACACCATTATATAATAATGTTTTTAAATTATAAAAAGTAATTGAAAGTTGAGTTAATCCCTTTTTTTATCATAAATTTTATTTCTTTCAAGAGTCCTCTAACTTGATTTTCAATTTTTGACATAATCATTCTTTTATTAAATAAGATAATTGAAAAAATTGATATTGAATTTAAGGATATCAAATATTGTTAATGATTTTCAGACTCCAATAAAGCTGCGCTCCCATAAAGTGAATTTGGGTAATAAAAATTTTGGACGGATGGAATATGGGTTAGACTTTCTTCAAGTCCCTAATTCATAATTAACATACAATAGTTGTTTATTTGATATGCTTGAAATTATGAGTTAACGACTTTTTCCCACTAAAATAATGGTTTAATAACACATTTTTATTCACAAAATTTTAAAATATCACTTTACTATCTAAATTTATATTCTAATAATGAATAAAGAATAAATTTGATTCAAACTGTCAAGATGAGAAAACCGATAAGTCTTTTGATGGTAGATTAGATTTTGGTGGTTGAGATTAATTGGAATTTGACTTGTGAGGTGGTTGTGTAAATCTGAATTGCTCGATTGCCAGCGATTGGCATGAATAGAATTTGAGGGGTTTTGGTGAGTAATGATCGAGTAAAAGAATAGTGGTGCGATTGGGTTGCAATGATGCCGAAATCGGAAACGGAATATAAATTTGGATAGTAAATTAGTATTTTAAAAATCAGTAGGTGAAAAAGTGTCATTAAACCATTATTTGGGTGGAAAAAAAGTTGTTTACTCTTGCATTTATAGGTTTTGTAACAAAGGGCAATAACTTGACAATGCATAAAAGCAAAAAAAGAAAGGGTTTCTTCTTAGGGTCCACTTGGAAGTTTCATGATAACGATTATGATGGTAAAACACCGTAACAGTTATGAGGGTAAACCACTGTATCGATTTTAAGGAATTTTAAGTAGCGGTTTTTAAAACACCCAACCTGTGCTTGAGAGTTTATTTTATAACGGTTTTGGCAGTTTTCTAAAATGATAAATTTACATATATGCTCATAAAAATACCTCAACTTCAACCAGTTTTTGAGAGTTTTGTTCTTTCAATTACAAGGTAAAAGTTCTTTATTTATTTTTCACTTATTAATATTTTATAATTTCAAATATGATAAAGTCTTCTTATCCTTATTCGTCATTCTTTACAGCATCTAGAATGATTGAAAAATTGTAACCCTGCTTCTCCAAGAAAGCATACAAAAATGAGATTTTCATAATTTTTTTTATTACTTAAAATTATTTTATATTTAATATGGTTAGAAACGCACATAATATAGTTAATTTTATATATATATATATAATTTGAATAGTTTTGTAGTAGATAGGGTATTTGTAGAATAAAATTTTAAAATCAACCAAAACACTCCGATTTTCGGTGTTTTATAAATCCCTTAAAAATACATTACACTAGTTCTAGAGGGTTTTTGAGCAAATCAAAACTAACACATAAAAAATCTAATAAATATTGATTTTAAAATACTTTAAAACCAGTTTAATTAAAAACCTCTCAAAACTACCGACGAAAAAAATAAAATAAAAAATAAAAAAAAAAACTTGTAAGCAGACCCTTCAGGTAACAAGGAAGCTGTTACTGGAAGGAGAATGGAGTGTAAAAAATTAAGGCTTTAAATGACAAGAAAGTAAATTTACCCAAATGAAGAGATGCTTTATTTTATTTTTTTCATTCTTTTGAGTTTCGACAAAACAGAAAGCTGCATAATAGCATCAAGTTGTGAGATAATGTCAGGCTATTTTATAAAGTAATAAACATATTTAGATGCCAAAAGATAAGGGTGATTTTTGCAGACATGTGATGACGATGTGATCCTGTTCACTCTCTTACAATACTTGGTAATGACTTTCACATGTTCTGTCCCTTCTCCACTTAAACGCCCACCAAAAACCCCTAAACCCTAACCTCCATCAATCTGATTTTTCTTTTCTTTTATTTTTCAATATACATATAATCTGTGGGTATGGTTCTATACTCCATCTTTCATTTCACGAATTCAGTGCTCATACATATTAAAATATATAAATAAGAATGGAATTGAAGTCTTGAAACTTGGTGGAAATCTGCAAGCGATGATCTTATTCTCACCTCTCCATGTTCATACTTTTAAACAATAATTTATTGCAGATTGGTCATGTTACCGTCAACATATTAATTAGATGCAGCGAGGATAGTTAAAATATGAACAAAATTAAATCCTTTGTCTCCTAACTTTAAACCAAACTTACCCACTGAATAAATTGACCAAACTTCCACATGATGCTTGAGTTTTTGTCTTTAATTTCAAACAACATTTTCTTTCTCTACAAAATCCCATTTTAATTACAAAAATTTGAACATTGTATAAAGCAATTTGAATCTTTAAAATGCAATATTTAATTAAGATTTCGTTTTTATTTTATAAAAGAAAAAAAAAAAGAGAGAGTGAAGAAAAGATTGCAGATTGCAGGCGTCCAAAAAGAAAAAGTTGTAGAGATCACAGTCCGCTTTATTTTTTTTGTTTTTAGTTTCAGAAATCGATACATGATATTCATTTTTTTTAATCCCACATCGATGAGCTCAAAATTCATTATCTATTCTTGGCTCGCTTCATTTTTCTATTTGGGCTTATTAACTTTTGGCCCAAAAATTGGGTTGGTCTCCACAGTCCTCCTTTTCTAATTAAACCCAACTTATTTTATTGACTTAAATAAGGTTATAATTGTAAAATCTATATTTAACTACGGTTAACGTCATATACACCTATTGTCTCGTATCAATGTCACATTTCCCTTAAGGGATAAAACTGTAACAAAAAAAAACAAAACCCTGGTAATCTCAGAATACCTAAGAAAATAAGATAATCAGATTATATTTGATATTACCAATAATAACCACTATTAGTATTTAAAGATTACCGGTATCTTATATTATTTGACAACCAAACATGATAATCAAGTAATATAAGATGATATAACCCTAGTAATCCCACTTAACCCAACCAAACGCCCCCTTAAAGCTAGTGAAGTTGATGGTTTCCACCACATCAAATTTGTGGGTTGAGAATTGTGTCATTAATCCTTTTTTTTTATTATTCATTTACCATAGTTTTCACAATTTAATGTTGTTTTATGAGTTCTGAAGTTTGAAAAAAGAGCCATGTATAATACAAAATAAGACTATAATGATGATAGACTGTTGGTGTTGTAAACAAGAAGAATGTGTTTCTTTTAAGAGTGAGGAAAGTGAGTACAAACAATGTTTATTGAAGAACACATATTTTCAGTTTGTTATTAGAGTTAACGAATTTTTCCCACTCAAATAATGTCGTAACGATACTTTTTCACCTATAGACTTTTAAAATATCATTTTACCTATCCAAATTTATATTCTAATGACAAACAAAGAGCAAACCCAGTTAAGGCTGTTGGGGTTTTGAAAATGGGAGATTGATGAATCTTTTGGTGGTGGAAGATTGAATTTTGGGGGTTTGGATTGATCAGAATTTGACTTAGAAGGAGCGACTATGCAAACCCTAATCGCTCGATTGTTAGCAATTGGCAAGATCGGCCGGAGTAGGGTTTGAAGGGTGTTGGTCAGTGATGATCGAGTAAGAGAATGATGGTAGTATGAGGTCACAACGATGTTAGAATTGGAAACGGAATATAAATTTGGGTAATAAAGTAGTATGTTACAAGTTTGTTGATGGGAAAATGTCATTAAGCCATTATTTGGGTGGGAAAAAGTTGATTACTCTTGGCTCCGTTTGGTTCACAGTTTTATGTTTTTGGGAAAAAAAATTTTGAAAACAGTTAAAAAAAAGGTTGAATTGGACTGGTATTTTGATGTAGGATTTATAAATTAATAAAATACCTTCTATGTTTATTTATTTGTAAAACACCTCTTATAATAACACATTAAAAGTTAACAAAAACACCCCTAACCCATCCTCAAATACGGACAAATTGCCACCACCATCGGAGGGTGGCCAGAGTCGCCGTATAGACACATGACTGGCTGGATCTTGCCAGTCGTGTGCTAATATGGCCTTTTTCGGCTAGATCCATGGTGGATCTAGCCGGCAAATGCCAAATCTATGGCCAGATCTGACCGTATTTGAGCGTTGAAAGACGGCTAACAATCAAGCATCGTTGATGGTCAACGATGACCGTTTGTTGGCCGTGTCAACGACGACCGTTTGTTGGCTGTCGTTATCGACTGTTATGGCCAAAGATTTGGCCGTCAACGGCTGGATCTTTGGCCTTAGATCTAGCATTTTCCAACTAGATCCACCGTGGATCTGGCCGGAAAGACTAGAGCAGCGCACTACCGGCCAGATTCAGCTGATAGTGCGCTATCCTACCGTGATTCGGTCCATTTTCCCAGCAGGTGGTGGTGAAATCGTAAATGTGTATTACTGGGGTGTTTTTGCAATTTAAAAAAAAATATTTAGGGGTATTTAATTAAATTAAAAAATTTTAGGGGTTTAAAAAAAGTTGAATAATATTGAGAGTAGTGTTTCCAAAAACTCTAGTTTTTTGGTATTTTACTATTTAACTTTTTTTAGGAATATTAAAAGTATTATTCCCAAAATGCAACCAAACGAAGCCCTTGTTATTATAATTGGAAGTGATTTTTAATCCCTATTTAATGAGTTAACAACTTTTTCCCAATCCAAATAATGGCTTAGTGACATTTTTCATCTCACAAACTTTTAAAATACCATTTTATTACTTAAATTTATATTTTAGCAGCAAACAAAGAGCAAACTTGGTCCAGACTACTGAGACTTTTAAAGAGGGGGGTCAATAAGTTTTTTGGTGGCACAAGGTTGGATTTAGGTGATTGAGGTTGGTTGGAATTTGACTTAGGAGGAATGGCTATGTAATCCCTAATCACTCGATTGGCGAGGACGGCAAGAGTAAGGTTTAAGAGGTTTTAGTGAGTGATGATCAGATAAGAGAATGGTGGTGGTGTAAGGTCAAAACGATGTTGTAATTATAAAAGAAATATAAATTTTGATAGTAAAATAGTAATTTGAAAGTTTGTGGGTGGGAAGTGATATCATTTGGGTAAGAAAAAAATCGTTTACTCCCTATCTAATTGATATTCAGTCTTCACCCCATATGGTTAAAGTAAACTTTTTTTATAATTAAAAACAAAAAATCCCTTTAAAATTTAAACCCCATTTAATATCAAAAATCAAAACAAAAATATAAAATAAAGTATGAGTGTATTTAAAAATTATACTGGTACTTCTAGTAATTTAAATTAAGGTTAAATATGTCAGAACAAAAATTAAATGTAAAAGTGGGGATTGAAGATCAATTAGGCCTTCCCTGTTACAAAATTATCCTTATTTTAGAATTATATTCAGTTTGATCCAAACAAGTTGGGCTGTATAATTGACAACTTTAAGGCCTGCTTCAGCAAATCTGCTGGGGCTCAAGCCCATATTCCAGAAAAACTGTCCAGTGGTCCGCTTCTCTAAATTCTAGCCCAATCTTGGCTCACGAATAATTTGTTTAATTATTTTTTTGATAACCCGGGTCAGTTTGTGTGTGACTTAACTAATTTTGAGGGTCTATTGAGAACCTTACAAACCCAATGTTTTAAACAAGCCACAAATGTGATAGGTAGTCCCAAGATGGTTTAAACTTTGAACTCAGGAAATCAATAAATGAAGCAAACCTTCAAGACTAGGGGCGGATCTAGAGTACATGGCCCACTCAAATTTAAAAAAAAAATTATTTATATGTAATTTTTTTTTTTCTTTTATGTCAATTTCAACTAAAAACATAGAACATGAATATTATATGCTACTACATTTTATTTTGGCCCACCCCAACAAGAATTTCTGGATCCGCTACTGTTTTGGACCATCATGCCAACTCATTGCGGCTAATTTGTTTAATTATTATATGACACTAGAACACAACTCAATTAAAATGCATTAGCAAATATTAATACTGAATTGTGTAATTAAATGGACAAAATCAAAATGAATTGTAGAATGTGTTAATATTCAAACCAACCTCACCTAACAGAAAGAACCTTACCTCTAGGGAAGTATTTTTGTTTACTTTTATCAAAAGAAATTTGATTATTATCCACACACAGTTTGATGAGCAACCCCAATTTTCTAACCAACTTTCAACTCTTCTTGCAAGCTTTCTTTCCATAACATTTTGAACAGTTCAATTCGAAACTACACTGTTCATACGTATTTCGACCGAGCAGGAATCGTATCCTTCTACAGGAATACGTATTTCTACAGTATTTCAATGTTGTAATTCGTTCTACAATGGTTAAATTTTTCGATCTTTAGTAGTAGCAGACTTAATAGTTGTAAACCGGCCGGCCCTTTACTAGGACAAATTAATTTATAAACAAGTAATTAACATCAACATCTACTTCGGTTTATTAGTTAATTAGTTATTTAGAATCTATTAATCCAAGGAGCAGCAGAAAGGGACATGTAATTGAGAATTCCAACAGCAAAAATAAACCAAATTTGTCCCAAATTAACATGACAAAAATCAATCATCATCACCATCGATCGCAATTTAATCCACTCTCTAGATCTTCACATATTGACACGTTGACAGACTGAGATCAAGAGAAGACAAGCCTCAAATCTGGAAACAGACCAAAATCGCCATTGAAATTCAGAAATTCCTCAGCAGCAACAACGTGGAAGGAGCCATTGTCACAAACTTTGTAAACGTTTATATATATATAAAATTAAGATCATGCATGCATGGATATTAGAAATACGGCGGCTCAAGTTATCAAATAGTTAGTAACCTAATTAAAAGTAACACGTGGAAAGAGGCAAAGAGCTAAATTAATAAATACTGATACGAATTAAGGATTATTGTACGAGTAGACAAAGTTTGGTGGAGTTAAGTAATCAATCTTTACGTAGATTAACGTGGCGTATAATCCTATTTTCTTTGCAGATATATCAACTTTAGCCATAGCGAAAGAAAAAAAGTATATAAAGAGGTAGTTGTAAACTGATAAACTGCCTCATTCTTGCATTAGAGACATCAGTCAATCCAAACCTTAACCTCATTGCCTTATATTCTTATAACCATTTCATTCTCAAGCAAGAAGAAGCAAAAATCATCTCATTTCATAACACAAACAAAGAGAAAACAAAAAGAAAATTAAACAAGGGAAATTAATGGAGAATTCATCCGTTGTTTCAGAGTTTGAAGGGACTCTTTTGAAAAACCCCGACCCCTTTTCGTACTTCATGTTAGTAGCATTCGAGGCATCCGGTTTGATTCGTTTCGCATTGTTGTTGATCTTGTGGCCGGTGATTCGGTTGCTAGACGTGTGTGGGATGGGCGATGCGGGGCTGAAGCTAATAATCTTTGTTTCTACTTGCGGCGTTCATGAGTTGGAGATTGAGTCAGTGGCGAGAGCCGTTTTGCCTAAGTTTTATATGGATGATATTGATATTGAGGCGTGGAAAGTTTTTAGTTCGTTTGATAAAAGAGTTGTGGTGACGAAAACTCCGCGGGTTATGGTGGAGAGGTTTTTGAAAGAGCATTTACGAGCTGATGAAGTAATCGGTAGTGAACTTTGGGTGAACCGATTTGGGTTTGCTACAGGTTTTACTAAAGGAGATTTTGATTCTATCTCTAATCGAGTTGCTAAATTGTTCATTGATGAAAACCCTACCTTAGGGCTGGGAAGAAATACTTCAAGTTCTACAATTTTATCAATATGCCAGGTAAGCAATTATGGAAACTAATAAACATCTTGGTACTTTCCATTTTTGGCAAAAATGAACTATTACACGTTAATTAAGTACTATCTATTTCATAATTAAGTAATAATCTTTTTTGTTGACAGGAACATAGGCAGCCACCATTCATCACCAACTTAAGGCACCATGACCACCAGGTGCTCCGCCCACTCCCAGTGATCTTCCACGACGGTCGCCTCGTGAAGCGACCGACGCCGTCGACTGCTCTCCTAATCATCCTATGGATTCCACTAGGCATAACACTGGCGATAATCCGAATATTCGTTGGCCTAATTTTGCCCATGTGGGCTATCCCCTATGTGTCACGTTTATTCGGCGGCAAAATAATCGTCAAAGGCAAACCACCACCGCCGGTAGCCGGTAGCAACAGCGGGGTCCTATTTGTCTGTACCCACCGAACCCTAATGGACCCCGTGGTCTTATCCACTGTATTAAGACGCAAAATCCCAGCTGTCACTTACTCTATTTCAAGACTATCAGAAATTCTATCACCAATCCCCACCGTCAGATTAACCAGAATCCGCCATGTTGATGCTGAAAAAATAAAAAGAGAACTCACCAAAGGTGATCTCGTGGTTTGTCCAGAGGGAACAACTTGTAGAGAACCATTTTTACTAAGATTCAGCGCTCTTTTTGCCGAATTAACAGACCGTATAGTTCCTGTAGCCATGAATTATCGGGTAGGGTTTTTTCATGCAACAACAGCAAGAGGCTGGAAAGGTTTGGATCCGATTTTCTTCTTCATGAACCCGAGACCCGTTTACGAAGTCACATTCTTGAACCAGTTGCCGGTGGAGGCGACCTGCTCGTCCGGTAAAAGCCCACATGACGTTGCGAATTACGTGCAAAGAATCCTGGCTGCTACATTAGGGTTTGAGTGTACGAACTTCACTAGGAAGGACAAGTACAGGGTGCTGGCAGGGAATGACGGAACGGTGTCGTATCTTTCGTTTGTTGATCAGGCGAAGAAGGTGGTGAGCACAGTTAAGCCGTTCTTTCACTAAGAAAAAAGTATAAGAAATAAAATTGTTTTTTTGTGTTGATTTTGTGGATTGGTTTATATTCTGTATAAAGACGGGATCGATTTGTATTGTAATATTCTTTCTTTTATTTGTTTTTGAATTATTATTTCTACAATTGTTGAATAAAAGTACAAGGATAACTGATATTATATAATCAGTTAATATATCGTTAATGTCAGTTATTATAAACATTAAATACATCAACATCTAAATAATTTGAAGCTTATTCGATTTATAATTTTGGGGTAATGCAATTATTATTATTTTATTTAGAGCTACAGGGAAAAATATTGTCGATATATATAGATTCATTGGATTCAAATAGTCGGCCAACAAGATTCCAGTTATGTTGCAGGAATAGCATTTTCTCGTCTGCAGTGCACTGCCGGCAATTACCAGCAGCATCAGTACCCTGGATTTTGTATGCATTTGTTTTGTATACCCTACTGGTGATTAAATTAATTTCTAATTCTAATACATGTAATTATTTATGCATAATCTAAAAGTATGGATTAATTAATTAAGCCTTAATGTTTTTCAAGTGTCTTTGTATGTGAATTGAATCAAGAGACTGCGAGAAATTATTATAATTATAAGAATTATGAACATGTCGGAATAGATCATAACGGCGTCGTATTTGCCAATCGATCGCTTAAGGCATATCGTTGAATAATAACATGAAATAATAAGGCACATGACATGTATGGTGACATGTCATCATGTGGAATGTTGAGTTGCTACTTGATTATGCTTGCTTACCTGGGCATTCCTGGGACCCAAACTAAATAATTTAATTAATTTATCACTTATCAGTTTGGTGGGCAGATTGGAAATTTGTTCTTTAATTAATTTACCATTTTGTTGTTTGGTGAAGCAGATTTGACAATTTAATTTCCTGGTAAAAGAAGCCAACAGTAATAGCAATTGGGAAATTTTATACTTAAAGGCTAATAAAAATTTTCCCACCTAGCTAACCTAAAATTGACCTCTCCATTTACAAGTAATCGAATAAGAAAACGCAACTAGATTATGTTATTTAATAATTAATCGCCAAGTAATTGGAATATTTGAGTTGAATAATAATTAAATTAATACTTTATATTAATGTCTGAGGTAAGATAGACAAAACGTAACCTTTACTTAGTTTGTGGAAATTGACGGGGAGGCATTTACAGCTTTAATTCTTTTTATAAGATGCCAAAATGTGAGCGAAGGAAAAGAATCCCATGAAACTTTTTTAAAAAGAATTAATTAATAAGAAATAAGCATAATTAATTATCATGGTCTAGGTCGTAAAGAAAGAAACCAGATAAGTTAATTAATTAATTAATTAATGAAGAATAAGAATAAATAAATAAAGTTGAATTAGAAAAGAAAAGACCCTAAAGGCCTAAAGGCCTGCAGGCTGCAAATAGAGAAAGGATCAAATCAACCAATTTAGAGGAAGTTTCTGTGTGTCTTCATGGTTGTGACCTTCACGTGTCAGAAAATGAAAAAAGTTTCCGGGAAAAGAAAAGATATTCCAATTCCAAGGTGGGAAACTTTACCTCACTTTCTCGAGCTTTTTTAGCCGTGTAAATTACGTATATTTTCTTGTTTCCATGAAAATAACTAAGTGTATTATTAAGCGATTAATTAATTTACTAATTGTATATAAATCATTTGATTAAATAAGGTTTTAAAATGAGATTACTTGCATCAATAATTAATCTGCCCAGCTCGCGTATGCGATGACTCCAAGTCTCCAACTACCCATCATGTGAGCTTTTATTTTTATTAAATAATTGATTTTAATAACATAAAAATGGTCGGTCAATTTCACTGTTACCTATTATAAAAAAATTCAATCCAATAATTAAAATTAAGCTACAAGTTACATGCATCAGTTGGAGCCACTAGTCAAAGTTTTGAAACTCTTCCAAACAATTTTATTTTGATTTAGATATAATAATTATCAACAAATAAAATTTTTAAAAATTATTATTATTAATTACTGAATAATACAAAAATACTTTTATCTCAATTTAACGGAAGTTTCCATTAAAAAATAATTGAGGTTTTATGATTCGAAGACAACCAAACGCATCGTTACATAAAAGGACAGTCAAGCATGCGAAGTCGGTAGATGATGACGTGTCAGACAAAACATGGTCCACCTATTTGAAGGCGCGCCTAGGTCTTGTAACGCGTGCCACGTATCGCTCTTGTCAGAATATCAACAAGGCGCGTGCCAACAAAAGCAAATGACGCTCCATTTTCCTTTTATAACCATGTTGTGGGCGCGTCAAAGACCAAACCGTGGCATCCTATTTTTGTAAGTTTTAGTGTTTTACCAGCATGTGTGGACACCCACGTTTACCTTTTCTTTGTGGACCATGTTAGTGGTATCGTATGAAATGACGTGTATTTTACGGTATGATTTGATATAAGTTATAAACAATATATATCAGGGAGTGTATCTTAAATTTTTTAATATATAAATATGTATGTTATGATACAATACGTATTAGTTCGTATCCTTAAAAATATCGATAAAAATTGATATAATTTTATTAATTTGGACTTAAGACCCAAAAAAATTTTCGGGTCACCCAACCTGGTTCACTAAAACCACTCCAAATTTACTAATTTTGCATAAAGAAAGTAAAGAGGAAGATATGTTAACTATTTTGCATAATAGTAATAACCAATCCAAGGTGAAACCCAACAAAGCTTTAGGGTCTCGGGTTGAGTGGTTTAACCAGTTTGACTGCTAGTCAAACCGGTTGATAAAAACTTTAAAATTTAGCAAATATACCCTTAAAAATTAAGTTAAGTCCCTATAAGTTTGAAATTTATCAAACACACCCCAACTGCAAATCAACCGGCGACTGATTAGCGATGGCGACACCCCAGATGCAACCCCAATCGTCCCTTGAGTCCATTTCCATCAAAATATATCTGGCCGAAATAGGTTTGATTTTGGCCAGATCTCACCGACGTTTACGTCGGCATTCCAGGCCAGATCCCATCGATTCTGGCAACAACAACCCTCCCCATCACCCCAGAATTACTCCCCTTTTCCTCTCGACCAAAACCCACCTCACCCCACCCCTGTTAGCCTCGTCAATCGCCGGAAAAGTCTCATCATTGTTGCTACTGGTTTTGTTTGATTTCCGGTCGATTTACTCACTGGAAATCAAATCTTTCACCACCATTACATTCACCAAAAATTTATCTTCAAAAGCCCCAACATTCTGGTAGTTAATTGTTCGCCGATCATCACTGGAAATCCTAGGGTATTGGGTGAATAGGAAAAAATTAAACCCAACCTGTTGAAGCTTCCGAGTCCTGGTTGAATCGATTACACCGGTCAGGCCGGGTCGGGTTTTAAAACATTGATAATAACACAAGTAGAGATATAGATATTGATATTGATTTTAGAAATGATATAAATAGTTGGGAGAAAACGATGTAGATTCTTAATTTTGTGATTAATTTTTATCATGTAAAATTATAATTTAAAACCAAGAAAATCATAAAATTCGTTAATTAATTTTGGGATGATATTAATTTTTAGAAAAATTTTATTATTTAAAAAAAAAAAAAACTTATCCTACTATATAATGCAATATGCATATAGATTCGAAAAATTAAATTTTTAATATTGGATACGGTTACCCGATTTAACACACCACGTGGATAATTAAAATCACAGTAAAAATCCAGCTTAAAGTGTAATTAATAAAAAATTACCATGAATAATCCGTACAAAATGTAATAGTAATTAGACTTGTTGTCTTTGGACATGATCCCGTGGATTAAGGGATGATTAATTTATAGGTTTTGATTGCACTAAAACATTACTTTCGAAACAATCATGACGTGACCATTTATGTATAGAATCTTGCCACGTCATCAGTTGCAGAATTTTCCTAAACGCACAATTACAATGAATCATTCCATTTCTATTTTAAACTTGTTTAGTTTATCCTCAGTCCACGCGCCTTGACTCAAAACGGAAACATCCTGAAACTTACGGCGCGTTTGTTTACACAACGTCATTTTATAATCACCCAGTAATAACCCGCCACATGCTAAAAATTTACTGCGTCAACGACACGCGAGTACAACAATACAACGCGGTTTTCCAGTAATTTCTTTTCACGCGATCCCTTATATGTCTCATTTCCTCCATATTTTCATCTGTGAAACGGCCCCAACCCACCTCTCTCTCTCCCTGAAATTTGTAAAATTTTCCTGGAAATCTCCATCTTTCCAAGAAAATTTCTCAACTTTTCTCGCTACTCAAATTAAATCCATATGTTGTGCAAATTCCTCTAATATATAATTTTTTTTTTTAGATCTGTCTCTATGTCTTCGATAGTTTCGTCAACGTCTTATTGGTGTTACAGATGCAGCCGGTTCGTTAGGGTTCTGAATCAGGAGGCGATTACGTGTCCGGACTGCGACAGCGGATTCGTGGAGGAGATCGAGAATCCGCCGCGCGGCATCCAAACCAACGACATACAACACCGCAGCAGGAGGAGATTACCGGCAGCCGCGGCGATGTACATGATCGGTAGTAATAATAATCACAACCACAGTAACCGCTCTAATCGTGATCAGAATGCCTCAGCCGGTCCGCTTCTTCGTAGAAGCCGAAGAACCGGCGGCGATCGGTCTCCTTTCAATCCAGTTATCGTACTCCGTGGACCGGACAGGCCGATTCCCGGAGCAGATGTTGAAAATAACGGTAACGGTTATGAATTGTATTACGATGACGGTGAAGGCGCCGGTTTGAGACCCTTACCACGAAGTATGTCGGAGTTTTTGTTAGGATCTGGATTTGAACGGTTGATTGAGCAGTTATCACAGATTGATATGAACGGAATCGGCGGTTTTGAGCATCCACCGGCTTCAAAAGCCGCGATTGAATCTTTGCCGTTCGTTTATATCGATGTGAGTTATGTAGAAATGGAATCACACTGTGCTGTTTGTAAAGAAGCGTTTGAATTAGGATCTGAAGCGAGAGAAATGCCGTGTAAACATATTTATCATTCGGATTGTATACTCCCGTGGTTGTCGCTTCGTAATTCTTGTCCGGTTTGCAGGCATGAATTGCCTGCTGATAATAATCAAGACATAAGTGAAGAAACCGAAAATGGAGCGAATGGGGAAGGACAAGTTTTGGGCTCGAATAATGAGGAGGAGACGGTAGGATTGACGATATGGAGGTTACCGGGCGGAGGGTTTGCTGTGGGGCGGTTTTCGGGAGGAAGAAGAGGTGGTGAAAGAGAGCTTCCGGTTGTTTACACAGAGATGGATGGTGGGTTTAACAATAGCGGAGGTGTGCCAAGGAGGGTTTCGTTTGGTTCAAGAGGGAGTAGAGGAGAGAGAGACAGAGGTGGGTTGATTCAAAGGGCTTTTAGTAATTTGTTTCGGTGTTTTGGCGGGTCAGGCAGGTCGAATTCAGATTCGAGGATAAGGAGAAGGAGTAGAATGGTTTCGTTGTTTAATATATCCACCCGGAGGAGAAGGGCTTGGGATGTTGAAGTTAACAATAGTAGTGGAAGAAGATGGTGATAAATGAAGAGAAATTATTTCTTCATTGTATATATTGAGAGAGACTGAGATAAGATTGAAAAGGGTTTCTTCCTAATTCACAGTCCGTTCAAGAATTGAAAGATTGAAAGAATTGAGGAGGGTTCAGTTTACAATAACTAAAGCTGTTATCTTGGAAGAAGATGAAGCAGCTACAGCAGGGACGATCACAATTATGCTTTAATGGAGAAGCTGAGTAATCAATAGTTTGGCATTTGGGGAGAAAGAAGGTACATGACTTCATGTACCAAAATCAATTTGCAAGTTTCATGGATCGAATTAAAGGGCCTGCCGTTTATTACAACTGTTCTTTTTATAATTATTTGTAATTTGTAGCCAGTGATTGTTTATCATGTTATTCTTTTTCCAAGAAATCTATAAGAGTCTTATCGAGCGTATGAAAGCGTTGTTTCTGGAATTCTTTGATTCAAGTTTAATCTCAAACATCTGAAATCCCTTTTTGATCACTGTCGTTAAAGCTTTGTTTTGAACCAATTGAAGATTTTGACTCGGATGGAAAGTTTTATATTTATATATATATATATATATATATATATATGAATAACTCCTCCATTTGACGTTGAAAGCGGAGAAATTGCCCGTTGAACTACTGTAGATGATGATATTTTGTCTGTTTTTAATGTTAGAAATGTGTCATATTCTTATCATGGAAATTTGAGAAACTCCTTCCTTCACTGATGTTGAGGATCATGATTTTAATGTTTTTAAAATACATGGTTCCAGAATCTAATCTTGATTTTGTGGTTGTGGCATATTAAATTGATTGGTGAAGTTGTGATTAGTGAGGAAAGTATATTATATTAATGAAGACAATGTGTTAGAATGGAATCAGAGATCTTATTCTAGTCAATAAATTCAAGAAATCAATTTATTATTAAATGATGATGATTGGTGATCAACAATTAGGTTAGGAATCAGATTAGTGGGGTTATTATGTAAGATATTGAAAGCTTTACAGTTGGGATTGACCTGTATAGTTGCATTATAAAGTCATATGCAGACAAGTTTAGTGATTGATAAAAGTCGCCAATTTGGAATTCTGATAGTCTCTGTTCAATTTCATGACCTTTTCCGCCTTCTTCTGAGTTGAAAGGTCTCTATAATTGTGGCCAGAAATCTGACCAATAATATGCTCTTCCTTGACACACATGTTCAGGATTTTTCTTCAAAATTGATGACAGGGGTTTGGTGCAGAAGATGATATAATTGCACATGTATAAGCATCTCAATTTCCTTTTAAAGTTTTACTCAACCCCAAAATATCTCAAAGGGAATTCGATTCCATCCTTCACTCACGTTTGGAAGGTAAACTGAATGAAGAGAATAAAATCTTATCCCAGATGAGATTCCCATAATTTGTTTCATTTTACAGGGACGAGAATATGTTTGATATTAAGCGATGTTCTGAGTTTGATGGTGTTAGTGTGATGTGGATAGTAGCTTTGTTGTGCTGCACGTGTAGCCAGCAAATTAATAGATTGTGGGGAAAGTAGTTCAGATTGGAAAAATTCAAAGGATTGGGACCATTTATTTCTTTCAACCCTCCACTTGTTCTGATCATTATTATTTATTATTAAAACATTAATTGTTATTTAATTTTGCAGTTTTCAGAAAGGCCCGTCAGAGGGTTGGGCAATTCTATAACTGGGCTTCATTCATTTTTGGAATAAAAACATAGGGCCCTTGAATTCAAGGAGGTGGCACCCCATTTGGTTCGTTGGTTTCTGTCAAATTATTAAAACTTGTATTGTTGTGGGGTTATGAAGTGAAGACGGATATAATTGTGAATATGCAGATTCCAAAAATTATTGTGACGATTCAAGGGTTAATTTCATGACTTGTACTGGTACAGCTCTGAGACTCAAACAGTCAAACTAAAGCATTGATTGAAATTTGAAATTGTGACCAATGTATTCGATACAAAATGGTTTTCACATATGAAAACATGACTTATTAGAGCATTTTCAAATATAAATAAAGAGTATCATTATTGGTTTTTAAATATAAATAACAAAATTTTTATTCAAATCCAATAAATTCTTTAAATTTTAGGAGAGAGAATATGTTTTTTCAATAAAGAAACTTAATATAATAGATAAATCATAAATAAAATGCATAGAAACTTGCAATTTATTATTTAAAATTAGGATAAATAGTGAAATTTGACTCTCTAAATTAGAGCTGGGCATTTGGGACCGGGCCCAAAAACCCAGCTCTAAAACTCGGTCTTAGGACCGGTCCTTGAGAGGACCGGACCTAGTTTTGGGACCAGGCCTAAGGAGGAGGGCCTTCCTCCAAGGTCTCAGCCTGGGCCCAAAAAAATTTATATTTTTTCAATGTAGTCCCCTGCCAAATTACATACAACCCCCTGTTAATTTAAATATATATAAATTACGAGGGCTAAAATGAAATTTTATAAAATTTATAAAAAAAAAAATCTTCCAGATCTAAAAAATTTATAAAATTTACCCCTAAAAAATACTAAAAACCCCCTATAAAATTTTTTTTGCCCCCAAAATATAAAAAAAATTTGAGGGGGGAAAATGAAATTATCCAAGGCCCATGGGACCAGTCTCGACCAGGCCTTGGTTTTTCTCATGGGCCTGGGATAAGTAATTGGTCCCATTTGGGACCAGTCCAAAACGGGCCCTGAGGCCCAGTTCGCAGAGGACCGGTCCCTTGCCCATTCTCTAAATAAATATAGAAATAAACTCACTCTTTAATTTATATTTAAAGAATAAATAGTATGTTGGATTCTTGTTTCTATGGATATGAACATCTCCAATTGTGTTATTTATTTTGAAGAACATATTTCATATAAATAAACAACATCTTTATTAATTTTAAAATATAAAAAACACAATTTTTATTCAAATCTAATAGACTTTTTAAATTTAATGAAGATGTTCTTTATTTTTAAGAAAGATACTTAATGGGAGAGAGAATTAATAAATAAAATGCATAAGAACTTATAGTTTATTAATTAAAATTAGGATAGATGGTTAAATTTTACTCTCTAAATGTAGAGAGTCAAACTCATTTTCTAATTTATATTTTAAAGATAAAGAATCTGAACTCTTGTTTTTATAGATAAACTCTTTATAATAAATAGTTTGAGTTATATAAAGAGACTTTTGAAGATGCTAAACTCTTTATAAAGAGTCCTTTAGAGATGACTCTTATATAATATTTTGGCAAAAAATCTACAATACCCATATGCATAATTGTGGTAATAACATGTTAAACGTTAAAAATTTAACGTTTTTAATACATTATTTGAAAATGAAAGATCGACGATAGGAGTGAAAAGGTTAAAAGAAAGAATGAAATATGATATTCCTGAAAGGTCAACCGTGAAGTCCATCTTATTATAAAAGCAATAATTGAATGGTGTTATTTTCTTCTCTACAACTTTGAAATTATTTTAGAAAAATTAATAAGAATTGAATGAAAGTGGGGTCTTGGGTATTGAATGAAAACGTGTGAGGATGGCTAAGAATCAAATTCAAATCACGCTCTGCATGAATCTTACCTTCTCTTTTGATTGTGAAACATCAGCTAATTTATTTTGTTTTTTCATGCTTTATTTATTTTAAACCCTACTCCTTTAGTGACATAAACTATATATATATAGTTTAAATTTAAATTTAATAATGAAATTATAGGTTATGAGTTTGAAAACCCTAAAAGAACATCAATCATAATCATGAAGGTCGGCATAAAGAGATCAGAAATGAAGAAATTAAAAAGCTTTGTGAATTCATGAGAAAAATGAATAATGTATTATATTAAAATGTTGTTCACCTTTTAAATTTTCCTGGTGTAGGTTTTGTCTCTCTGAATTAACGTGTCTTACTCAAATCCAGTTGGTGTTTAGAAAAAAAAGACACTTTGGGTGGACTAGAAAATTGAGCAAACTCCATTAATTCAACATTATCGTTTCAAAAGATGATGGTCCAGAATTAGCATCTGTAATTTTCAATCTTCAACATGCTGTCTAATGCTCTGTCATTTTATGAAGAAAACGTGTTTAATCATTTCACAACCAGACAATATGCTTATTAAATAGTAGACTGAGATTTATCTTCACCCTTCACAAACTCCCCCCCCCCCAACTACACAGCTTTAACCCTAAAATACTGTTGGAATGACGTTATACCCTGCAATATTATGATATTGTTCTTCTTATTTGGTGCGTTTACTTTGTATTATTTGTTGAACAGCTACATGCAAGTCCAGAAAAGTTTGTGTTTTAAGTTGGAGAAATCTGAAACCTCGTGAAGGGAATTTGGTGTTTTGTTGTTTGGTTTTATTGTTGCAGACATATTTTTGTTTTAGCTGTTTCTGCATTTTTCTTCGTCAGCTTTCATTCTGAGTTGGAAATTTTGTCTTCAACAGTTAATGGCATTAATTAATTACTATTTTAGATTATATGATTTGAATTTGACAATCATATAATAAGGTTTTAATTATTTATCTCATTTATAATATGTAACATCAACATGTATATCCATAAAATGATCTGTAAAACATAAAATTCATCGTATTAAAAAGAGCTTTTTTAGGTGGAAATTTATAGAAAACAAAATTAATTGATTGGAGTAGCACAGTAAAGTTGGTAAAGCTTTGGTTCCCCACACAGGAGAGACCAAATTCTCAATTATCCAGGTTTGCCGAAAGTTTCAAACCTTTATTTAATAATGTTCAATCAGTTGAATTAATAAAATAATTAATTGATGTTTGATTAGTCAAGATTTAATTAAGATTTTCTCATTAGGTTATTTTGTTAAGTAAATTAGGGTTTTGTTTTGTCCCCAGTTGTACCTTCCAGAGATTGTTTCTTTTAAAAGGGTTTGTCGGTATTAATCCTAAATCACAAACAAATGATAATAATATTTAATTTATTGTGTAAATTTTTTATTGAAATACATTAAAAATAAATTACACGCAGTAGGAAAATAAAGGGCCTTAAAAGAAGTAATGGTTGTAAATAAGACTGCGCAAAGCACATTAAACTAAAAAATAATACAAGCATCTGTCCAAATCATACACGAAACACTATAATTCTAAACCCAATATAAAGCTAACTTATTATTCATTTCAAGCTAAATTTGTAAATAATTATATATATATATATAATGCCATAAATAGAATTTCTCAATCTTTATGATTATTTTTCCTATTATTATTATTATTATTCATCGCGTCCGTACTAATCTTCGAGGGAGACTAGTACAACAAGCTAACAATCCACGTTACAGCCCTTAGACTTAAATCTTTGAAGGCAAGAAGATTCGAACCTTTGAGTATTGATTATTCATTGGAATACCTTTCAAGTAAATATTTATTTATTAATATTCCTTGTAGAATGGCCTAAAATAGGAAAAAATATAATATTTCATAAAAAAAAAAACAAATGAATAAAGTTAAATAAAAGAGTAAGGGATGAGTACATTATTGGTCACATCTTTACTTTGCCTAACCATGAAACAAGCATAATTTTTAAAGTAATTTATTTTTGGTAATATCACAATAATAATAACGACTAGATTATAGTTTTGTTATAGAATATTTGGTATAATTAAAGTAAATTTTTTTTGGTAATATCTTAAAAACATTTCCTGATTAAAAAAATATAAAAGAGCGGAACAATAAAAACCGGACGTACACTTTGAGTTTGAATGCATGTCTGACTTCATTTCAGAGACTTGTATTTAAACACAGGCGGAGCTCCATCCCACCATACGACACCACTCACTCAACCAAACCATTCCAAACGCAGACAGATAACCCCACCAACTCTCTAATGTCTTCTTTCCTTTTTTCTCTTCTTCGTCTCACAATTTTCCTCCTTATTTTCCATTCAAAACTCTGTTTTCCCTCGAAACAAACACTCTTACTGCCCCTCAAAATTCAAACCGTTCGTCGCGTTTCTTCGCCAACAGCCACCACAAGCAAGCTCCCGTTTCACCACAACGTCAGCTTAACCGTCTCTCTTCGAGTTGGCTCGCCGCCGCAAAATGTCACAATGGTTCTCGACACTGGCAGCGAACTTTCATGGCTCCACTGTAATAAATCACAAAACGTTAACTCCTTTTTCAACCCTCTTGCTTCCTCTTCATATTCAACCATTCCTTGCTCTTCTTCTGTTTGCACGACCCGAACCCGGGACCTGCCGATACCCGCTTCATGTGATAGCAAGAAGCTCTGCCACGTCAGCATCTCATACGCAGACTTGACTTCTATTGAAGGTAAACTTGCCACTGAAACCATGTCAATGGGCTCGTTAACAAAACCCGGGTTCATATTCGGGTGCATGGACTCGGGAATTAGTACTAGTTCTGATGAAGATTCAAGAACAACCGGGTTAATGGGCATGAACCTTGGGTCGTTATCTTTCGTTACTCAAATGGGGTTTCCCAAATTCTCGTATTGTATATCGGGTTTTGACTCGTCTGGTGTTTTAATTTTCGGGGACGTGAAATTGTCGTGGCTTAAACCGTTAAATTATACTCCTATGGTTAAAATGTCCAAACCGTTACCGTATTTTGATCGGGTGGCATATAGTGTTCAACTTGAGGGCATAAAAGTTGGGAGTAAGTTGTTGAATTTACCAAAATCTTATTTTGTACCGGACCATACCGGGGCGGGTCAAACAATGGTTGACTCGGGTACACAGTTCACTTTTTTAATGGGTCCGGTTTACAGTGCTTTAAGAAATGAGTTTTTGCAACAAACAAAAGGGATATTGAGAGTCTTGGATGACCCGAATTTCGTATTTCAAGGTGCAATGGATTTGTGTTATCTAGTCGAGTCGACTCGGCGAAACTTGCCCGAGTTGCCTGTGGTTAGTTTGTTGTTTACAGGGGCGCAAATAAGTGTATCGGGTCCAAGGTTATTGTATCAGGTACCCGGTATGGTGAAGGGTGGAAAGGATTCGGTGTATTGCTTCACATTTGGTAATTCTGATCTGTTGGGTATAGAGACCTTTGTGATTGGCCATCATCATCAACAAAACGTTTGGATGGAGTTTGATTTGGCTAAATCTAGGGTGGGCTTCACTGAATTTAGGTGCGATATTGCTAGTAAAAAACTTGGGATCGGCGTCTAAGTGACTTTTTTTTTTTTCCTTTTCTAATTTATTATTATTTTTAATTTTTAGTAATAGGAAAATTTAGAGAGAACTTGTAAATTGCATTAAATCTCTCCTTACAAAAACAAATAAATATAGAATTATCGGTTTTAATTCTTTTTTTTTTATGGTTGACCCATTGATTCAAAGTTGTACAACGTGTTTGGCTAGGATTGAAAATTATCAAGTGGACTATATCTTATAAAAATTAATTTACATTAATATTATTTTATTTGTGATTATGGGAATCTCTGTCAAGTTAGGTAGTGTAGGGGCCAGAGAATCAATCTGATTTGTGTAAGACGGCAGTTTAGTTGATTATATAAGTAGGGGCCACAAATTCTAGTTTCTGGATATGGAATTAATTGCAAGTAAGATAACAATTAACGGTATATGTAGAGTGTTTGAGTGAGTGTGTATGATGTGTAATGGCGGTGCAATGCATGGCATCAGAAAAGATTCGGCTTTTGGGGTCTGGAGTTGCGTATGAAACTCTGAAGTCACAGTGGGTTTACTCTGACCGCCAACCTGGCATTTTTTAAAAGCCGTCTGGTGGTTTCCCACTCAGACAAGAAGTTTTAAAATGAATAATACTACAAACCGAATTTGTGTACTGTAATTTTTGTACAGAACGATGTAACATCCACTAAGATACGGCTATATTAAACAAAAAATATTGATGATGTGAATGGACGGTCATTTATCTTACACAAGTGGATGCCTTTATCTTATGACAATTGTTAATAAACGATCGTCCACTATAATATTAATGGGATAGTCTATTATAATATTAATAAAATCTCGTTCATGTAATATGGATGAATATCCATTTATTATGAATGCGCGTCTATATATAATGGACAATAGTCCGTGTAAGATGGATGGTTGTTCATACCCAAATTTTAATTTAATAAAAAAATTTCTTTAAAAAAATCTACATTGTGAATACTTTTTATCTATTTGCATTTTTTTTTATGAATGAAAAATAATTGTAAATTTAAAAAAAAATTATTTAGTCCATCTAATGAGGATGGTCGATCATTAGTTGGATTGGCGTCCATGCTTTTTACTTTGAAAATCAATTTTTTTTTCCTTTATTTCATCTAAAAGTTTTGTGCTTTAAAAATAAATATTTCATCTAAAAATTTTGACTTAAACAAGTGATAGTTTTTTATAAATGAAAAAGAAATTTTAAATTTAAAAAAATATATATTTGAGATGGACAATCGTCCATTTATGATGAACGGTTGTCCATGGTAAAAGGACTTTCGTCCATAAGACGGGAGTCCATTGATATTTCCTGGACTTTCGTTCATTTATGATGAACGATTGTCCATAAGATATGGACAGGTGTACATAATTGTTGGATGACCTTTCATTCACAAAATACCTGTGTTGTGTCCTACGTGACCACGTTCGAGTCAAATGCCAAATAGATCGGTGCAAAATTTCGGTACCAACATTCGGTGTTCGTAGCATTTTTGTTTTAAAATACTCTTCTTGTGTAATAACAATTTACAAATTTTAAATATTCAGAGCTTTTATTTGAATTGAGTAATAACATTTTTATAAATAATTTGTAGAAAGGAATATAATGAATAAATTAAATTTGATATATATAAATTACACTATACATATATCATAGTAGTTTTTGGAATTAATAAATTTATAGGGTTGGATACTGGGACATAAATTTTTAACTATTTTGTTGACATTCTTGGTAAACCGTTTATCTGTGTTGATCCAACGATGATAAGA